>OX382373.1:3199200-3554200 GCA_947508005.1 Amphipoea lucens | reverse complement strand
GTACATATGCAGCTGGCGCGCGACCTGTGGGCCGCCGGGCTAGCCGCCGCCGGCTGGCCCACCAGCAGTAGTGACGCGCACGAGCTGGCGCGCGCCGGGGTCGTGCTGCTGCAGGAGGATGCTACTGTACGGGTGGCGTGCTGGGATGGAGTCAGGTACATATGCAGCTGGCGCGCGACCTGTGGGCCGCCGGGCTAGCCGCCGCCGGCTGGCCCACCAGCAGTAGTGACGCGCACGAGCTGGCGCGCGCCGGGGTCGTGCTGCTGCAGGAGGATGCTACTGTACGGGTGGCGTGCTGGGATGGAGTCAGGTACATATGCAGCTGGCGCGCGACCTGTGGGCCGCCGGGCTAGCCGCCGCCGGCTGGCCCACCAGCAGTAGTGACGCGCACGAGCTGGCGCGCGCCGGGGTCGTGCTGCTGCAGGAGGATGCTACTGTACGGGTGGCGTGCTGGGATGGAGTCAGGTACATATGCAGCTGGCGCGCGACCTGTGGGCCGCCGGGCTAGCCGCCGCCGGCTGGCCCACCAGCAGTAGTGACGCGCACGAGCTGGCGCGCGCCGGGGTCGTGCTGCTGCAGGAGGATGCTACTGTACGGGTGGCGTGCTGGGATGGAGTCAGGTACATATGCAGCTGGCGCGCGACCTGTGGGCCGCCGGGCTAGCCGCCGCCGGCTGGCCCACCAGCAGTAGTGACGCGCACGAGCTGGCGCGCGCCGGGGTCGTGCTGCTGCAGGAGGATGCTACTGTACGGGTGGCGTGCTGGGATGGAGTCAGGTACATATGCAGCTGGCGCGCGACCTGTGGGCCGCCGGGCTAGCCGCCGCCGGCTGGCCCACCAGCAGTAGTGACGCGCACGAGCTGGCGCGCGCCGGGGTCGTGCTGCTGCAGGAGGATGCTACTGTACGGGTGGCGTGCTGGGATGGAGTCAGGTACATATGCAGCTGGCGCGCGACCTGTGGGCCGCCGGGCTAGCCGCCGCCGGCTGGCCCACCAGCAGTAGTGACGCGCACGAGCTGGCGCGCGCCGGGGTCGTGCTGCTGCAGGAGGATGCTACTGTACGGGTGGCGTGCTGGGATGGAGTCAGGTACATATGCAGCTGGCGCGCGACCTGTGGGCCGCCGGGCTAGCCGCCGCCGGCTGGCCCACCAGCAGTAGTGACGCGCACGAGCTGGCGCGCGCCGGGGTCGTGCTGCTGCAGGAGGATGCTACTGTACGGGTGGCGTGCTGGGATGGAGTCAGGTACATATGCAGCTGGCGCGCGACCTGTGGGCCGCCGGGCTAGCCGCCGCCGGCTGGCCCACCAGCAGTAGTGACGCGCACGAGCTGGCGCGCGCCGGGGTCGTGCTGCTGCAGGAGGATGCTACTGTACGGGTGGCGTGCTGGGATGGAGTCAGGTACATATGCAGCTGGCGCGCGACCTGTGGGCCGCCGGGCTAGCCGCCGCCGGCTGGCCCACCAGCAGTAGTGACGCGCACGAGCTGGCGCGCGCCGGGGTCGTGCTGCTGCAGGAGGATGCTACTGTACGGGTGGCGTGCTGGGATGGAGTCAGGTACATATGCAGCTGGCGCGCGACCTGTCCCAATAAACATTTAAGACGTTGAGTAGACGTTTTGGTGGCAATTTAATGTTATTTAGTATAATTGTATAAATGTCATAGGGACGTTTACTCGACGGCATTAGGGCCCATTTTATTCAACTTAAGGCGCTAAGAGTTTCGTGTAACAGTCCTATAATTACCTATTTAGTCGCATAGTAGTCATATACACGTCGATGATTTGACTACATGTCATGTAATGATAGCTGTCGCGGCGTGTATTCGACTTCGTGTTGAGTAATGGCACACAATATGACTTTTATATAATGTAATCGCTGTGTTATTGTCATTTAAAGATGATGCTTACGAATTATATTATAAAAGATTAATTTAATTTGGCAGTGTTTTTGACAGCTGTATTAATATTGCATTTTTCTGTTATTTGAGGTGATAAAACCATTTCATCAGTTGTAAACCATTGCGCAATCAAGTTTACTGATAAATGTGAGGTAAGTTTGTAACAAATTTTTTATGCGCTTTTAAAATTTGAATGTTTTTACATATTTTTATTAATAATTTATTAAGTGACTGCGTTATATGACAACTATATAACTTCCCGACCTATAAACTGCGTGTTCATTGTAAATGTGTACCTATTTTATACGCCATGAAAGTTAATTTAGGGATCAATAATAAAATTATAAACGCCTGGCTAACTTAGTTCAAAACATTTACATTTTAGAACAGAAGGATTTGCGTGACATATAACTTAGTTAAGTCTAAATAATACTTTTGTTTTAGGTAGACCCCACAATGATCTATAATTATGCAGATGTTGATAAGTTTGTATCAAAGAATACTGCGAGACGAGGAATATTAAAATCAATAGACCACTTTTTATAATGGTCTCTGAAGTCATCGATTTTGGTTGAAGTGTCTTCTTTATCAACATTATCTTCATTTTCGGAGGATGAACTCTCTACTTCGGAAAATGAACAAGAGTCCTGAACTTTGGCAAACATTTTGATTAAATTTATTGGTTAAATGGGAAAATTTGTATGGACCCCATCCCCAGCAGTGTAGTACTATGGGCCATGTGTGAAAAAATCGATGTTATTCTGAATAACAAATACTGAAGGAAAGTATGAAATAATGAATGTGGCAAAAAAATGTTTTTCTTAATTATTTTTATATTAGACTGCTCTGTATGGTTACTATTTTATGATTATTATCATGTTCATAGATTTTAAAAATAACAAAGTAAGTAATCATAAGATATTACAAATGAATCTGTATACGTATGGTTCAGTATAATAATCATTATGGTTGTAGAAATGAATGCTTCTAAAAATTATATTTATTATTTATGTTAATACTATTTTAAATACAAAATAATCATAGAGGTTAAGTAATCGTAGGAGCTTGCGAGTTAGATATCGTATGTTCCTAGACTAAACAATACGATATCTTCCTCTTTAAATACAGGAAAAGGCATATCGATGGAATCGTCAGTTAATGTCACGAATGACGCTCGCTGTCGATTAATATTTTGTTCCGTTACATAGCTTCCTAAGCTGTTAGGAACATGCTTTCTTTTATTAATTATCGGATATCTCCACGAAATTGGCAGCGTTAAAGCGTCTCTAAACGAGTTCAGAAGAGCTCCACCTATACGAAAGTCAATAAATAGGTTCGGAAGGCTTTTATCAAAAATTTGATTTCTGAATGTTTTAAAGTGTCTCTTGAACCAAACGTTGACGACTTCAATGACCCATCGTACAATTGTTAATTTTCCTGGATTTAAGGTTAATAGGTACTATTATTTATTCTGTGGCTTTAGTGTAGGTAGACTGGCGCGATTCTCAGTCGCAATGATTGTTTATTTTAAGCATGTATTGTGTGCTCAAAAATATATCTTAATAAAAATTATTTATTGTGCTTCTCTTTGTGGATGAATAACTTTTTTCCCTTATTATTTACACATTTACTGTCATACAATAAAATGATGTATTTTTTACGCTCTTTTATTTTATATATGAAAAAAGTGCTACAAGGGTGGGGACGTTTTTTCCCAATATTCAGCATTTAAATGTGATACGGAACCCTTCTCATTTTTCTCACTCTCAGCTTGACCTCTATTACTTTGTATTAAATTACGTGCTTGAAGCGCTTTAATATGAATATTAATTATATAGCGGTCGTATTATCATGTTTGTGATACTTTAGGATGTATACAGGTTGCACTCGTAATACTTATTTGACTTATATATAATGGTTACATATACTATGTGTAAACAATTATCATCCGTTTAGCAGATGTTTAAAAGGTAATTATATGACCAAATTGACAGTATTATGACGTTTATACTACGAAAACGTTTACACGACGAAAAGTTGTATAAGTAAGTTTTATAGATGTCATCGTAGACGCTATTATATGACGATTGTATAAAAATGTAGAAATAACGTCTACATGACATTATTATACGACAAAAAATGTATATGACTATTCGGACACATAATGCACCAGTATATGACGAAGAGTTTAAAAAAATACTGTAAAATAACTTTAGTACGACTCAAGGTCATATAAATGTTTGATTATATGACAAAAATGTTTGCTGGGGTGGGCCGCCGGGCTAGCCGCCGCCGGCTGGCCCACCAGCAGTAGTGACGCGCACGAGCTGGCGCGCGCCGGGGTCGTGCTGCTGCAGGAGGATGCTACTGTACGGGTGGCGTGCTGGGATGGAGTCAGGTACATATGCAGCTGGCGCGCGACCTGTGGGCCGCCGGGCTAGCCGCCGCCGGCTGGCCCACCAGCAGTAGTGACGCGCACGAGCTGGCGCGCGCCGGGGTCGTGCTGCTGCAGGAGGATGCTACTGTACGGGTGGCGTGCTGGGATGGAGTCAGGTACATATGCAGCTGGCGCGCGACCTGTGGGCCGCCGGGCTAGCCGCCGCCGGCTGGCCCACCAGCAGTAGTGACGCGCACGAGCTGGCGCGCGCCGGGGTCGTGCTGCTGCAGGAGGATGCTACTGTACGGGTGGCGTGCTGGGATGGAGTCAGGTACATATGCAGCTGGCGCGCGACCTGTGGGCCGCCGGGCTAGCCGCCGCCGGCTGGCCCACCAGCAGTAGTGACGCGCACGAGCTGGCGCGCGCCGGGGTCGTGCTGCTGCAGGAGGATGCTACTGTACGGGTGGCGTGCTGGGATGGAGTCAGGTACAAACAGCAAAGGCATTGCGATCGATTGCCATATTGTGTGTTACGCAATTACCCCGCAGGTTCCCAGTACGGAAAAGTCGGAAAAAATCGGCACCGATCGGTTCAGGTAACAGCCCCATACCGACATTCGATAATACACTTAGATCGAATTTTGCTTAAACATAATACATTTCCTTGGCAATACAATACTAATTTTATTTGGCCGTGACAGTTTGTCTTCTGGTTATGACTGACACTATTTTAATACTCGATATTTTATTATTTGTTTTTGTTATACTTATGGGTTTTTTTTATTTGAAAAAAAATAGTTCTTTAAGTACCTCTTTTCTATAGGCTATATTTCGGATGACAGTTAATTCCAAATCCATAATAATCATAATCCATGCTTTACTTAGTCTCTGACCCGAATTGATACAGTTTCCATAATATTTAAAATGCCCTTTTTTATTATCTTATTTAAATCACACCATTTTTTTCCTTACAGGTTGAGAGAACACAAAGTGCCATACATAGATGTTTTAGACTTTATCAAACAAAAACTCAACCCGGATACAGTTAAGAGCCCTGAAGGCAAGTAGAAACTGGGAACAAATTTTTTATCCTAATATTTTAGGGCCTCGACTTACGAGGTACAGACGCCAACACATGCAGGCTACTACAATCTGTCAAAACTCTTTAATAGATTTTCAACTTTATCGCTAAAGCATATGATTCATAGTTGACTGGGAAAAGATGTGCTGGCGTCTGTACTTATAGGTTTGAACCCAGACAGGCACTTTATTTTATGTAAAATATTTCTTCACGCTCTCAAAACAGTGAAGAAAAACATCTTGAGAAGACCGAAATGCCCTAGAACTAAAAAATTTAAAGACATGTCTGTGGCATCCACCAACCGCACTGGGCCCGCGTGTTAGATTACGGCCCACTGCCTCTCACAGAGAGGAGGCCTGTGTCCCAACAGTGGGAAAGTTGTGGGCTGATTATGCTATGCTTATATTTACGTAACGTACCGAAGACGTAGCGTAAGTTGCAAGAATCTGCTAGATGCGACAGCCTCGGGACCAGATGTGGGGACGTTTCGGAGGCCTACTAGCTGCTGACGTATTTCGGCCGAATAAGTTGATAAACCAAAATCCTAACTATGTTTAGGTCTGAATTCAGCACATGATTTAAAGACTCCAAATTATTTTATGTTTTTTTTTTCAACCTGAAAAAAAATTTTGGTGTCTTCATTAGAATTTTTTTTCCGAAAAATTTTTAGGCCTAAAATCATGTGCTAAATTCATTATAACAGTTTGCGTGTGTTCCCCATGTATGTCAGCTGTTTTAACATCAACCAATAAACATCTTCAATATAAAATAAATACCCAGCAGGTACAAATCGTGCACTCAGCTGGTCTGAAACCGAGAAGTCAAACTGCAGTCAAACGACTTCAGTCACCTTCATCACCGCCAGTGAGAGAATGAGCAAAAACTCCAAGAGGCATTGTGAGAACCAGGTCAGTGAAAATGGCAGCCAGTGGGACTAACACGAACGCGCTAAGTTACGTAAATCGGAACGATTTTATAATTGAAGATACTCGTTTCGCACATCATATTTATTTAGTTTAAAAACTTTTATTCATATCTATGGCTGATACTTATTATGCTTGTCGCAAAAATGGAAACCAAAATGCTACAGGATCCTATGTAGGCTGTATATTACAGGATAACATTAACTCAAGTTTTTACCACATTTATCTCTTTCTAAATTCATATACATAGGTACTTAAATAGGCCACGTCTATGCATTTAATAGTAAGTAGTTTTCATAATAATAATATACTGTGCTCGTCATACAACTACTGTTATACTATGTTGCAAATTATAGGCGAGGACGCTAACACCCTAAACACAAGTTAAATCTTACATTGGGTGCCAGAGTTCATCGAAATCACTCTTTTCCTTTGTTGTAACGCTGCACAGTGTTTAGATAAGTGTTTTTGTACAACTGAAGTTAATAAAAAAACTTTTTTTTTATGATAGTCGCATTTTCGATGAAAAAATCGTTCAAATTTACGTGACGTTTACCCTGCGCGTTCGTGCTGGCATCGTTACGGTACATAATAATATTTTTATTCTCCACAGATTAACACACAAATAACATCGATCCTAGTATCCTTAGGCCTGCAGCCCGTACTGAGTCGGGTCCGGGTCAACGTCCTCGCGCTGTCGTGCGAAGCGTCCTGCGTGCGTATGTTAGCGGCGTCGATAGGTGCGCCGCTTGATGTCGATGAACTAGCGCACGCGTTTACACCGGTTTGCGAAGCGTGAGTATTTACATACATAACATAACATAACATCACGCCTTACGGGGAGTAAGGTTATGCAGAGTTGTACCTATGGTACAACCACATTGCGCCAGTTATGTCTAACTCCCGTGTAATGAGGAGCGAGTCATTTGCCATCAACCGAACCACAAATCTAGACTGGTGGAAAACCCAGTAACACTTTACCCAACGTGGGAATCAAACCCAGGACCTCATGCTTAGCGGTAGCGCTTGCGACCATTACACCAACAAAGCAGTTATTATTATTAATTTAATCTAGAAACAAGATTTTAGCGCAAACCAAAATAAAAAAGTTCCGTAATAGGCGATGGCTTTTTTCTTTCACAGAGTAGAAACAAAAAAAAAAAACATTTTAGAAGAAAAAAAAAATACTTTCTGCAATATTTTTAATGACCTATCGTTATAATCCATACTTAATAATATTATAAATTCGAAAGTAACTTTGTCTGTCTGTCAGTATGTTACCTTTTGACGCCTAAACCGCTGAACCGATTTCGTTAAAATTTGGTATAGAGATAGTTTGAGTCCCGGGAAAGGACATAGGATACTTTTTATCCCGATATTCCCACGGGATCGAAACTTACGCGGGTGAAACCGCGGGGCGCAACTAGTAAAAATATAATTTTAACAAATTGACATTGACTAAGACAATTATGAAAAACAATCTCAATTTTAAGAACAATAAAATTGTATATGCTTTGGTCTCATTGGAGAGCGGAATATCCCATTTGTATATAACCTGTTATCATTACTGCCCTTTATAAATAAATACATTTGCTAATTATTCAAAAGCACATAAATAACACAGAGCCAAGAGTTCAAGAAACATAGGGCGATAAGATAACAATGCATAAATAAATATGAGTGCATGTCGTTGCAAAGTTGCAGGGTTTAAGTTTAGTGAATGCATTGATAACGACTGAGATTCTATTTAAATACTTGCAGTATGAATAAGGGCGAATTCCACCAAATTTTATACCTAAAATAAAGACTTATTCTAAGTATAAATGTTTATTAATAATAATTATAATATTAATTTATGCTCAGGATAAGCCTATGATGAGCATTTGGGATGCATGAAGAAGCCTCCTCGTGTAGCGCAGTTTGTTCCGCCAGTTACTCAACTGATCGCTCGCGCACGGCACATCCTGGACAGTCACACCCAACACCTTATTTGACTGGCCAATTCTTCCCTTGCGGTGGTAGCGCTAACGCCCGCCTGGTTTGCGACCACCCTCCCACCGGAGTCCAGCGTCAAGCAGCCTGCTGTGTTTCGTCGATGCGTGGGAGTTCCAGTGCCTTAGGCATCTTCTGGACACGCTCGTTCCATCATAGACCTCATCCATCGCTTTCCATCAGGCGTGATCGAGGTCAAGAGCGGGCCCATTCAGCAACAAAATAAAAAAAAAACGTTTTGAATTTTTTGACAGTTTTTGCATACTAGAGCTATCAGACGTCAATTTTAATCCACGGATAAAAGATATCTGACTTTGCTAAAATCAGCCTTTAGTAATGTAGCGGTATCTACAACGCCACATGCGAACAACGCGTCATACTGACGTCACGCAAAATCCTGCATCTCGCAAGCAGAATTTACCGCGCAACTAGCATAGATACAACGGCCCGACATGAATCATCGGGCAGTTGCCCGCCAGACACAACACCCGTCTGGTCGGACGATCCTCCCTTTTCTATAGAGTATGAGTGAACTTTACACCCTGTTCCTCATACCTCTATAGTAACAAATATCTTACTGTATAATGTAAGGAAGACTATAGACAGCGACTTCGTTCAAGAAAATACTAACCCAAGAGTTGGCAAGTTTGAATGACCGCCTCGTCGGTCTAGTGGTGGCAAGCGCTACAGCTGAGCTTAGAGATAGCCTAGGTTTGATTCCCAGATCGGGCAGAAATTGTTATTGGGTTTTTCCGTCATGAATTGCTCAGTAGCAGCCCTGAGCCTGGATTTCTGCCCGGTTGATGACAATTTCATGCTTCTGGAATTAGCATCTTACCCCTTTACTAATAAACGTTGTATAGCGTCTGTATAGTAGTTATACAGTGCCTTGTCTTCTTTTTTCAAAATTTAAATTAGTGACGACTGAAAGAGAGAAGCCGGTGTGTAACTATTCATCTGATATAATAAGTTTATTAGTAAGGGGGTTAGCATCTTACCCCCTTACTAATAAACGTTGTATAGCGTCTGTATAGTTACACAACGCTTTGTTTTCTTCTTTTGAAAGTCAAATTACTGACGACTGAAAGAGAGAAATCGGTGATTCATCTGATATAATATGTTTACTAGCTGCGCCCCGCGGTTTCACCAGAATAAGTCTCGATCCCGTGGGAATATCGGGATAAAAATTATCCTATGTCCATTCCCGGGACTCAAACTATCTCTGTACCAAATGTCATCTTATTCGGTTCAGCGGTTTAGGCGTGAAATGGTAACATACAGACAGACAGACAGAGTTCCTTTCGATTTTATAATATTAGTATGGATTAGTGAGGGGGTCAGGCTGTGCGTTGTCTGTCAATGAATGAATTAATTTAATAAGATTTTTATATTACTTTATTATTTCCAGATACCCAAAACGTCGCAGCATACTCGAGGATGCTCTTCAGGAGCTTACAATATTAACTAAACAAAACCACCAATTAAGAGCGACAGAGGAAACTCAACTTTATGCTCTTTACTCCATACCTGATTCATTATGTCGATTAATTACGTGACCAACGGTACTTAGGGTAATTACATGTCGAAGACGCCTCACTTGCAATCAAGGATTAGCTCGTCACCTCGAGATCGCGGTTTAACTCGCTACCTTGATGTCACCTCCTTGTAAAACAAATGCATGCTAAAAAAAAGACACGTATATGAGGACAGAAATGAATATGATTTTAGCTGTCACAAAAAAAACTGGATGTGAATGAACCAAAATTATCACATGTATATTGTTAATGAGGGTACACCACAGATATAGATAGACCTAGATAACGCAAGTATCACGAACTGTATGAAAACTAAGCGTGCCGCTTTTTGACTACCTACTATGACGTCACAAGCTCGCGCTCTCTCGCTCACGCTCACCCAACCAGCAGTACGCAGGACTGAGCGCGAAAGTGGCGGCTTACGATTCTCGATCGTAAGATGGTGCGATTTTTGGCACGCGAAGTAGTTGCTCTTGCGTTATCTAGGTGTATCTATATCTGTGGGGTACACCAAAATGAACAAAAATCATCACAAAGTTCGTGTGACAAAAACAGTGTTTACCCGTGTAATCTGCGTTCGCGATTTATTTGCCAAAAATGTAAATAAATATGAATTTATGGAAAAAATTACTTTAATTTCTACACAATAAAGTTCAGTTTACGCTACAACTTTAAACATTTTTATAACTTTTTCCATAGTGCTAGTCACTCTGAAATCAACTTAATTGTCATTGGAATAAAGTTGATATTTGCTTAACTTGAAATAGGGTGGGGGTGTGCTGCACTGCGCACTTTTACTATAGTGAGGTATTCTTCGGCACGTGCGTGCGTGTCTATACGCACGCACATACTGAAGGATACCTTACTGCGGCACATCGCGGGCTGCTTGGGGGCTTACCTCGATGCCGGGCATGTACGGGCGTGTATATTAGCATGCATTTGATTCACAGGGAGGTGACATCGATGTAGCGAGGTATCGCAGTGAGGCATCTTCGGCGTGTAATTACCCCTAGGATACTATAGTGTTCAGGAAACGACGGAATGAATGCCAAATGTTTATTTTATTAATTTTTGGGTTCCGTACCTCAAACGAAAAAATGGAGCCCTTATAAGATCACTTCGTTGTCCGTCTGTCTGTCCGTCAGCCAAGACCCTTTTTCTCAGGATCGCGTAAAGTTATCAAGTTGAAATTAATATTAAATACTCAAGGCTGCAATTCCTTGAAGCAGTGAAAACATCAAACTTCTAAGTCAACGCAACCAAAAGATACCGGCGTTTATGTTCCGAAATCAAAACCTATAGGGTACTTTCCGATGATCTAGGGTCCTAGAATCATAAAATTTGGCAAGAAGCAATGGCATGTAGCAGAAGTAAAGGAAACAATCCGAAAACCGTAAATTTGTAGTTACATTACAAAAGAAAAAAAAAATTAAAACTTTACATACCTACAAAGTACGGAGCCCTCGATGCACGAGTCCGACTCGCACTTGACCGGGTATTTTTAATGGTTAGCGTGACAATATAACGATATAATACTAGCCTATTAATGCCCCAATGTAAGTCAAAGGTCTCTTCTCAAATAGAGAAGACACGAGCATTTATCACCACGCTTGCTCAAGGTGGGTTTGCATTTTCAATCTTATTTTAATACTACAGATAGCGGCATCCACGAAGACGCGCCCCGCTCTTCTTCCTAATCGCTTACAGTACAAGTGTGTTGTACTGTAAGCGATTTTGGTGTGCAAAATTCCGCTTGTGTTTCAGTTTTGTCGATAAAGTAATTACTTATTAGTGGATAATTACATACCTACATACATAATCACAATCAGCCTATAATGTTCCCACTGCTGGGACATAGGCCTCCTCTTTGTGAGAGGGAGTGGGCCGTATACCACCACGCAGGCTTAGTGCGGCTTGGTAGATGTCACATGTCTTCGAATTTTTTATTCTAGGTCATGCCGGGTTCCTCACGATGTTTTCCTTTACCGTTTTGAGAGCAGTGGTGATGAAATAATTTACACAAAGTAAAGCGCCTGTCTGGGTTCAAACCTACGTCCTACAACTCGTAAGTCGCGGCCTTTACCATTAGGCCACCACTGCTCTCCGTGCGTGTGTATCAAAAAAAAGTGGCACTCCGAGAGTGCCGACAAAAGTGAAAACTTGAACAATTACGTTTGTATTTTTTGAATCGTCATATAAACAAAACGCAAACAGAATACTTTGCCATCACTCGCGCCTAAAGAAGTGTTCACTTCAAAACTAATATATCGGAATTAACTAGCGATAACCACTAGCGATTAGTAAGAACAGTGGGGCGCGTCTTCGTGGAGGTACTATCTATAAGCTAAATGATGGTAACTCGGTAATCGAATACGTTTACCACCGCTTTTGATTTATTTGTGTAAACTAACTAAAAAATGTGTAAGAAAAATACCTTATCGTAAGCATTTAATATTTTTTAATTAAAATAATTATGTGTAGGTACGTAAATGTTTTGTGTTGTATTGAAATTTAATTTATTTGTAACTTATCTAGTTTTTTTTATGTATTATCTTCAGTTATATCAGAAAAGAAGTAAGTTATCGCTTGTCGTCGCTTCAGTTCTTGCACTTCGTAACTCAACAATTACCCTACGCAAAATACGCGCTTGAACGTCGAGTTGCGGACACCAGCCCGTTATAGAATACAAATATATATTTTTTTTGTTTTGGTTGTATATTCATCCTGACTACAGAACCTTTCAGTTTGCGCGGTCTGACTCGCTCGTGGCCGGTTTTTGAGTCAGGCGGTGTTAGAACTTAGCGACGTCTTAGCTTCTGGGTACTTTTATTTCTTTGTACATACAGCTGTGTTCATCCAGCGTGGGCTGGCAACGTCGCATTTCTAGTGGTTTTACGTAATTATTTTTTTTTTTATTTCAACCAAAGTACCTACTTTCTTTTCAGCCAAGTAGGTACTAAATCGCACTAGAAATGCGACGTTGCCAGCCCGCGCGGGATGAACGCTTTTAACTCTCGTCCAGTATTACATCAAATGAGATCTTAACAATTTAATGAAATAAGTTACTATTTTTGTAAGCAAATAATGTTAGCACTTTGTTCGATAAACAACTAATATTGAGAGAATGCGTTTTGACACCTATCAGTTGCATAAAGTCGTTTTACAGCTATTTTACATCTGAAATCAACCTTATAACAACGACAATAAGGATCACTCTGATCCAAAATCAGAGGTAAAAAATAACCAAAAGGACTGCAAACCCTGACTTCAAAAGGGCAGACGCCAGCACACCAAGCTACTAGAATCTGTCAAATTTCTTTAATAGATTTCAACTTTATTACTAAAGTATAAGGTTCAAAGTTGATTGGGAAAATTTTATAGCTTGATGTGCTGGCGTCTGTACTTTATTCTAATCGTGTCTTAACTGATTGGTGGAAAGTATTATCTCATTATTTAAGTTGTATAGATTAGAAGAAAACCCGTGAAAACTAATCTCATCTACTTGTATACTGAAAATAGTTTATTAACCTAAACCACTAAATTGTCGAGCCATTTTCGATGAGATTTGGTAGAAACAGGCACTTTGCAAAAAGAAGGAAATTTAATTCTATTCGATTTCATGCAGGCCAAAGATTTAACCTTTTAACCGCTTACGTCGGATTAATCCGACAAATATTTTCGTGTCCATTCCGCCAGAGTCGTATATATACGACCAAATAACACAGCTCGTTTAATCTGTATTATTATTACATCATCACAGCTCGTTTCATCGGTACTTATTTTTCGTTTTTTTTTTTTTGTCGGGCGCTGGGGGCACGACATCTGATATAAAGTCCCGGCGGTTAAAAGGTTAAATCGTTAGATTTGCCCTCACCGTACTTAGGTTTCGCGAAGCGATAGTAATCAATAGATATTTTCTGTCATGAGTCCAGTATGAGTGAGTGAGAACAATACTATCCAAAAGTCGTCAATGAAAGAGAAACGTGACCGTCTTTTGACGCGGTTGAATCTAGCGATTTAAATCTTTGATGCAAGCAAAGCCGAGGGCATTAGTTAAGTATCACAATTCCTTTTTTTTTGTAAACATTTCCCATGACTTTGTGAATATCTTTAAGTATATTGTTACAGTAAGATTGGTCCTTGGCAGCTCTGGGCAGAGATTTGCCCAGCAGTGGGGCATTAACAGCTAACAATAAATAATAATAATAGGTATTGTTAGAGTGAATGTCCGATATCAATAAGGGGCCGTCTCCACGAGCGAGAGAATCGCGGCGATATTATCGTCGTGCCACATATTTCTATACCCTCTCTTAGAACGTGTCTCCACACGGCGATATCATCGCGGCGAAAATGTGATGGTACGGCGAGACTATCTCCGCGATTCTCTCGCTCGTGGAGACGGCCCCTAAATGATAAGATGCACCGGTGTCATCATCTGCCTTTTCCCAAATATGTTGGGGTCGTCTTCCAGTCTAACCGGATGCAGCTGAATACTAGTATTTTCACATGGCGCGACTGCCTATCTGACCTTCACAACCCAGTTACTGGGTAATACGATACCCCTTGTTAAGATGCACCGGTGTATGTCGACAATCATTAATTTCAATGGTGTAAGTTAGAAATTGTTTTATTAATTTTCTTGAATCGGGCTTACACTATTGAATGAAAATACACACCAAGGCAATTTTATAAATCATAGATTCAGCCATTTATAAATTACGTGAATGTCTTCCGCGTTATTTGTAAATTGCTGAAACACACCAGCGTTAGTTCGAAAAGCGAAAAAGTCAAGTTAAATATTTGTAAAAATCACCTTGATTCCTTGAATGTATAAAGTCAGTGAAGTTTATTGTTAAAGAAAATTGACTACCAGCTTAGATTGTTCGTATATTCAAATTAAAACTGTCATTCTTTGAAAATTTCAGTCGATTTCAGTTGTTTGAAATGGCTACAACACGGTAAATAAACGTAGGGTGTCAAGTTGCTTAACAATCAATTTCCTTGACTATATTCATAGTAAATCAAGGGTAGTTTATTAATTAAAATACTTGTGTAAAGTAGAACATTCACGATCAAATGATCGTGAATATGGCCCTTACGAATAAACGTTGTATAACGTCTGTTTAGTTACACAACGCTTTGTCTTCTTCTTTCGGAGATCAAATTACTGATGACTGAAAGGGAGAAATCAGTGTGTAATAGATCATTTGTATTTTAATGGCGTAAAACCATTAGTAACTTATTGCAATGTAATCCTTATTGCATTTTAATAAAGTTTCAATTAGAATGATTGCCGTGAGTTTGATAAATCAATCGGCAATCATTCTAATGTATACGTTACCCTACGGAGTTAAGAGTTACATTTCAATGACTTACCTACTAGGTAATGGTTTTACGTCGATCGTGAATGTGCTACTTATGTAGCCGGCGGCAGTCATAGATTCAAATGTGATTCGTCTTACAAACTCAAGTGTTCAAATATTTGAAGCTACCTACATTCCTTTCACAATTATTTTATCTCTGACAGCTGCAATCCAAGAGCAACCTTATTACAACAACAACAAAGATCACTGCGATTTTGAAGGGCTTGACAGTTGCAGCAACCCAACGGCAACCTTATTGTCACGAGATTAAAGGTCACTATGATATTGACAGTGATGCAAAATCAGAGGTGAAATAACTGAAGGGACTGATGTCTGACGTCGGCTTTAACGGAAAGTTACTTGTCAATGGCCAACACTTTTATACAAACATAGTTTGTAATAATAAAAACAAACGATATTGTATTTTAATTTTTTTTTTTTTTCTTAACTTTAATAATTCAGTCTTATACAATTTAAACTACATACCTAAACAATACAAATAAAATTAAATATATAAAAAGTACGAAACACTACAGGTATTTCATAAAATAATTAAAAAAAAATTTAAACGTAATTTTGCAACCTTTGTTGACGATGAAAGATAGATTCAAATATAAAAGATGTTAAATGACTATTTTATGAAGTCATGACATTTGAGAGCAATCCTAACTTAAAGAATTGTATGTATAATTCTATTTTTTGTCAAAATGGCTGCCACGCATTAAACCTAACGTGGCCGCCATTTTGAAAACAAAATCAAAATGGCGGACCTGTAGGTATGCTACCGAGCTTCAAAGCCCTTTATGGTGTCAGGGCACGTTTCAGTGTTTCGTGGACCGCTCACGTTGGCTCGTCTTTTACAAAGCATACGCACGATCCTCATTCATCTTATAAATCAAGGGCGCAAAGGTCATATGCACTGGCGGGACACTTGGTAGGTTCACTCCACTATCATACTTGTTACACCGAGGAGCCGTGACCAGGATACAGGTGATGATGGAGAGGAACATCGCTATTAATGCCCAGAACATAAGGACTAGGAAGAAGCGGGTTCGGCGCCATGTTATTTCTTGGCAGGCTGTCTGTACCTCTTCTGTGGTGAGTGGTCTGAAACAAAAAGAACGTCCAATGCGTGAGTAACTACATGTCAGACGGTTGTCTTAGTATTTGACGGGCTTGTGCTCACGTAACCGGCACGAGACGTAATGGGAGCCAGTAGGTACAGTCAGCATCAAAAGTCGATGAACACTATCGTTTTTACATGTTATTAAATTGACAACAACTTTTTTCAATAAACTCTAAAAAGCTTTTCACATAATAGACAAGAGTATATATTCTAAAAAAAATTCTTCTGCTGCAATTTTGAACAAATATTTTGCTCAATAACTAAGATTAAAAAAACTAAAGTGTTAATCAACTTTTGATGCTGACCGTACTACAGCGTTGAGGCTGGATTTTCTGCAGCTGCAGTAATCAAATCGAAATACAGATCACAAAACAATTTATAATAGAAAAAAAAATTAGGTTACCTAGCTATTTCAAAACTTCAACCCCGATTTGAGAAGTTATTGCTGAGAAAAACAAGCTCATCCGTCTATATTTTTACGAAGCAACGAAAGTTAGTAAGATTCTATATTCTTTGAAGTTTTCTTTGTGATGAGGCTAGCTGCTAGACTCTAGATTCTAGAGCTAAACGCAGGTATCTTGTAAGCACGGCTACATATATCAAACTACTGACTTCTGATTGTACGAAAAATATATACAATGCGAGGTCAGCCAAAACTGGAAATGCTTATATAGCTTAATATGTCGCCGTGTGAACAACGGAGTTGCAAAAAAATTACAACATTAAAAGGAATCGCAGTATGAAAAAGATCGGAAACCCCTGTCTTAAACTAAATATTAACCCCTTTATTCATAAACGTTGCTTAAAGTTAAACTAGTCATTGATTAGCGACTATTTTACCATAGGTATTTTTTTTTGGTGCGCGGTGGAAATCCTCATGGACTTCCTCCATCGTGGGGGTGACAGAGGGGCAAGCCGGACTCTTACCGGCTGAAACCACCGCGGTGTTCCACCTCTGCCTATGGCCGGGGGTACGGGATTCACGTACCTAACCATTTTGAACGTCACTTTAACTTTAATCATCGCTTATAAATAATAAACCTAATATGATATTAGTTTCTGGAAGTCATAATCAATAGTTGCTAACCAAATATAATGTTGATCTTTGAGCCCAAAACCGAGAAGATACAACTAAACTGATAAAAATACAATTAGTTGCAAGTATCTACCAAATTACTTTAAATAAATGTATTTTTATCATCAATAATCATGTGAGGTTAGTTTGGGTCAAAAGTATAATTGGGTGTCACAAGACTCGGGTCGTAGCCTATAAATTATGCTTATATAATTAATAATTTAATAATAATATATAAAAATAGAACCCTACCGTGTTATCGTATTTACATGGGATGCATACAGTGCCCTCCAAAAGTTAGTTGAAAATGTTCAACTTCAGCGGTGATGTATTCATCATCATCATCTGCCTAGCCTTTTCCCAACTATATTGAGGTCAGCTTCCAGTCTAACCGGATCAAAAATCGAGAAAATCTGCACCCGGTGACAGTCTTCACTCCTGTTCCTAAAAATCTTAACTTTTTTTTTATTGGCTCCTGAATAATGTTCGTGTAAACTCTTGTCTAAAATGTAAAGCCAACTGCTTCAGCTTGAAAGATAATACATATAATTATGTCACTTTGCCCAAACAAATATTCAAAATGAATTCTTCGCCCAACTTGCCCAAACAAATATTCAAAATTAATACTTCGCCCAACTTTGACTGACTGTAGCTACTGAAAAAAAAAATACTATGCGAGTTTGGCAAGTAAGTAGTTTTTTGTATATATTTTTCTGATAACTATTATAACTTGGCCTATTACCCGATTCCGGCTTGACGTCAACTTTTGGGACACCCTTTGAGACGGGAATTGGCCTCCGGGTGAAATTCATACGCAAACGCTCACTGAAGGGAATTATAGTATGATGCACATTCATCTGTATACTTTATAATATCTAAATATCCAAAAAAATTTTTTTTGAATAACGAATTGTACCTACTAATTGTAATTAAAAAATCAACGACGAAAATTGATGTTAGAAAATTAACCTCAATTTTCAAATGAAAAATATACCTACTTAAAAGGTGATTAAAAATTAATCAAATCCAGGCACTCAATTTGTAAATAGCACTATAAATTGGCATCCACAGATTTACTATCATAGTTTATAAGTGTTCTGTAACTAACACATGGACCTCTGATGTCTGATAAATAAATTATTATTATTACAGACACAGGTGAGTTTTGTGATCCAAAATTATCAGATTTTTTTTTATTGCGAATGGGCCCGCTCTTGACTTCGATAACGCCTGATGGAAAGCGATGGATGAGGTCTATGATGGAACGAGCGTGCCCAGAAGATGCCTAAGGCACTGGAACTCCCACGCATCGACGAAACACAGCAGGCTGCTTGACTCCGGACTCCAGTTGGAACCCTGGTCGCAAACCAGGCGGGCGTTAGCCCTACCACCGCACCGCAAGGGAAGAATTGGCTAGTCAAATAAGATGTTAGGTGTGACTGTCCAAGATGCGCCGAGCGCTCGGTTCAGTTGAGTAACTGGCGGAACAAACTGCGCTACACGAGGAGGCTTCTTCATGCATCCCAAAATATACTTTTGGAATAGACGATACATGACATCCACCATTAATTCGTTAGCTATGATAAAGTCCTCTTAATGGGGGCGAACCTATTGTCCTAAACCGGGATGCACATAAGAAATCCAGATTCTTGGCTGCTATTGGAAACTTTGCGGAGCATATTAAAAAAGCTAATAACAATACAGGACAACACGACCTGGGGTAACCTGACCATCGAACCTAGGGCATAACGCTGAGCAGTCTCGTTTGCGACCACTTAAACAGCGAATTAGTTAGAAACTAGCAATACATATTTAGCCCATAATGTTTCCCGCTGCTGGGACACGGACCTCCTCTCTGAGAGAGGGAGTGGGCTGTAATTCATCACACGACTGCAATGCTGTTCAGCGGGTGTCACATATCTTCGAATGTTTCGGTTCTACGACATGTCGTTTTTCTCACGATGTTTTCCTTCACCGTTTTGAGAGCAGTGGTGGCCTGGGTTCGAACCTACGACTTACAACTCGGTAAGTCGAGGCCCTTTTGACTGGGTAACGACTGCTCTCTGTAACTAGTAATATCATCATCTGCCTAACTTTTTCCCGACTATATTAGGGTCAGCTTCCAGTCTAACCGGATACAGCTGAATACCAGTGATTTATATGGAGCACCTACCTATCTGACCTCCACAACCCAGTTACTGGGTAACACGATACCCCTTGGTAAGACTGGTTGTTAGACTGGCTTCTGACTACTATTACCGCCGCCACTACTGTCAAAGATCTATGAATGACAGCCGGGACCAACGGCATAACATGCTTTCTGAGGCACGGAGGGGTCTCTATATGTAATGCATGGTCACCCATCCACGAACCAACCGCGGCAGGCGTGGCTTTAGCTTCGATCGGCCCATGGGGCTGTTATTATTAAGCCACGAGCCCCTCTATAATAAAGTATAATATCTATATAATAAAGTAAAAATACAGTAGGTAATTACCTACCCAAATCGTCTACATCTTGCATTTGAACCATGTCCCAGTAAAGGCTGGCTTTCAGGATCCATATCTTTCAGTTTTTCTTCTTTTCATAAAAGAGTCACCGAAAAAGGTCTTATTATCTTTCGTCGTAGTCTTCAATCTTCTCTTTTTTCAATTAAACCAGCCAGCCATATTCTTCTTATGTCAAAAGTCTTCGCAAAATCGAATCTCTTTCGTCACAACACTAAACACTCGGAGGGTCCTTCCGGATTTAAAAAATAACTGTTTTATTTTCTCACAATCACGACTTCTTTATAGTAAGGAATTAGTCTTTAAAATAATTATGTCCACATAACCATTCACTGGCTTAAACAAAGCTACACTGATTGGGTTGAGTTAATTAGCAATAGTGTTAATTATAACTTCGTTGTTGTGTTAATTACTGACCGCTTATCTGCTCGTCTCGTACGGGGGTACACTGCGACCATTAACGTTGTTTGTAAAGCTAGACTTGTATTATAGCGGGGCGTTAAGCGGAGCGGAGCGGGGGAAAAGTGGCTGTTTGCACTTCGCAGCTGATAATATTACACACAGATGTTCACTTTTGTTTCATTCCACGTTCACACGATACCGTCAAAACATCATAGGAATGAACGTTCTCTCTCTGTGTACTAGCAGGAGTAAGTATAAGAGCGAGGCCACACGATGCGTTAACGGTGCGATGCCGATAGGGTGCCACACGGGTGATGCGGCACCGCAGTAGAACGCGGCCCGGACTCCCCTGAAGTGGAGCTGTGCGGAGCGGAGCGGAGACGTGCAGGAATCGTCCAATCACAGACGAGACGAGTGACGCGATGAGAATTTCAACCATTGTGATTGGTCGATTCCTGCACGTCTCCGCTCCGCCCAGCTCCGCTTCAGTGGAGTCCGGGCCTGTTTACCGTGGTGCGAGGCGCAGCGTATCACCCCTCCCCGCCTCGTCTTGCAGGTCACAAGCGCGGTGCGCCTACGTTGCGACGCCGCACGGCGGCCCAACGCATCGTGTGACATGGCATAGTGATTTGTATGTAGGATGACGTTGCGGCACCGCTCCGGCGCCGCACCGCATCATTAACGCATCGTGTGGCCTCACTCTTACAATAGAAACAGTTGCAGAAAGTAGGCAAAAAAAAAATCGATCGTAAAGCACTCTAATGCTTCGCGTTATGAGTCGTGCAACAATTACTGACGCTAGGCCTGAGCGGCCCCCACGTCAGCAGTTAAAGACAGACATAAATCCAAAAGCATCTTAATCCTAAAATATTATTTCGCCGTAAAATAATTAATTGGTCAAACTTTAATTCATAAAAGGATTACCTACACTGGCTAACGAAGCTTGATAACCAATCTAAAGTTTTGGGTCGGTCCTGTGACCTCTAATGCTGCAATATTTGAACAGATCCTCGATTTATTGGGTTGTTACTTGAACGTAGGGTAGTAAACTTTAAAAGGATTACCCAAAACTATGGCTGTCTTAGCTTGCTTAGGGCGGGATTCATAGAAAGCGCTTTAGCTTTACTTTGCATAGGGCTGATTTTTCCAACGCCAGGAAACATTATCCGAGGAATAATTTTAATTTTTTTACAGTTCTTTCATACAAAGACTGTCAGACGTTAATTTTATTCCACAATAAAAATTATCTGTTGAAAAATCAGCCACCAGTAAAGTAAGCATTTCATGCGAATACCAGCCAACAAATCGCGTGAAATTCCTCACGATGATGTGCAAACATTCATAATATATAATCTGCATTCGCGATTTGTTTGCCAAAAATTTAAACAAATATGAGTTTATATGGAAAAATAACTTTAAATCATACACCATACTACACTACTTCCCGTTTTGACCCACATTTTTAATTTCTCCTTGTTTTCTTGTACTGTTCCTGAGGTCTGGAAACAGGCTCATGTCATCCCCTTACCCAAAATTCCTAAGCCGGTTTCGCCTACCGATTTCCGTCCCATTTCTATACTCCCATTTCTCTCTAAAGTTCTTGAGCATATTGTCCACCAACAACTTTCTGCCTTTCTTTCTGCGAATGATCTCCTTAGTCCTTTTCAGTCTGGTTTTCGACCTGGTCATAGCACAGTGACGGCCCTGTTGAAGGTGACTGATGACATCCGCTGGGCAATGGACCACAAATCTCTTACTTTACTTGTACTTCTCGACTTTAGCAGTGCTTTCAACTCTTTAGATTTCGATATCCTCCTTGGGATCCTTAAATCTCTAAATTTTTCCCCTTCCACTATTGATTGGTTTAACTCCTATCTTACAGGCCGCTCGCAGCGGGTCCGTCTCGACGAGTTGTCTTCTGATTGGTGCTCTCTTACCGCAGGTGTGCCTCAGGGTGGCGTTCTCTCTCCTCTTCTCTTTTCTATTTTCATTAACTCTGTCACCAGTGTCATCTCTTCCTACTTCCATCTCTTTGCCGACGACCTGCAGCTTTACAATAACTTCCAAAGGGAAGATGCGGAAGCCGCTATTTCTGCCATGAACAGTGACCTGGATTTGATTAGTGAGTGGTCGCGGTCTTTTGGACTGCAAATCAACCCTAGGAAATCCCAGGCCATAATTATTGGCGGCAGGTATATGCGGAATAGGCTCGATGTTGCGTCGCTGTCTCCACTCTGTCTGAATGGAGTTCAGATTGAATACGCACATACAGTTAAAAACCTGGGGGTGACCATGGACTCTTACTTGTCGTGGACTGCTCATGTTGCGCAAGTCAGTCGCAAGGTGCACTACACGTTCCATTCGTTGAAATGTCTCCAGGGCTTTTTGCCCTTGAACACCAAAATCTCTCTAGCTCAAACCCTCATTCAGCCCATAATTGATTACGCCGACGCCTGTTATTTGGATGCCACCGAGGAGCTTTTAAATAAACTTGAGCGATTGCAAAATATCTGTATTCGTTTTGTTTTCAATCTTCAAAAGTATGATCACGTCTTCAACTTTCGCAAGATACTCAAGTGGCTCCCCATTCGACTTCGCAGGAACTCTCGGATATTGTGTCTGCTATTCAATCTCCTTCACAATCCTAAAACACCTTCCTATCTGCGGGAGCGTTTTTCCTACGCCCGTCCTTCAGATGCGCCTTGCAGGTCGCATCTTAAAAAGCTCCTTAAGTCCCCTCCCCACTCCACTGACTTCTACTCCTACTCCTTCACAGTGCACGCGGTGCGGCTGTGGAATACACTACCGCCTGCAATTAGGGACTGCCAATCTATTGCAGTTTTTAAAAGAAGAGTGAAAGAACACTATCTCTCCACCCTATCATAGTTGTGTATGTATTCTTATTTACATTCTAGTGTTATTTATTTTAGAAGTATGTATGTTTATTTGTATGTTTATTTGTATGTATGTAAGTATATTCTTGTATTATTTGTTTAGTTTTATTAAGTGAATTGTTTTTTAGGTTTTATGTATTTTTTTTTGTCTCCTTTACTCTTTAACACGCTGTCTACATCTCTTTATTTCTTGTCCTATCGCAGGTATGCTGGAAGAGATTTCTTATGAAATAAGCATCACCTTTGTACCTATTTTTTCTGTTCTGTTTTTTTCTTGTCTGTTTATATATGTGTGTACATAAATGGTAAAATAAATAAATAAACATAAAGTTCAGTTTACGCTACAACTTCAAACATTTTTATAACTTTTTCAATAATGATAGTCACTCTGAAATCAACTTAATTTCCACTGAAATAAAGTTGATATTTGTTTAACTTTAATCATTTTAATTTGGACGTAGTTATGCAGAAACGTTCCAACCCACAAGTCACCCGAAATCGAGATAATGTGATCAAACTACCTTTTATGACACTTAGCGTCAGATTAGCAAAAAGGTTTCAAGTTTTAAGTCTTATATCAGAAAATATTTTTTTCACTTACGTTCCAACCCACAACCTTTATCAAATAATAACTTGTGTAAATTAACTAGAACGTACTATGAGGACAGGAACATTTAATGTTTTACGAAACAGTATATTTATTTTGTTAAAACGCCACAACAACCTTGTAGCGTTTTAGCAAAACCATGTTTAACCATTTTATTTTGTAAAAAATGTTCCATATATATTTGGAACGTTTTTGCAAAATTACAATAGCGAGGCATAAACGATCCAAAACTTGTGGTACGTTATGTTTCAGACCTAAATAACATAATTTGAAAACTTAAAAGGTTTCATGAATTTTGTACTATTATATACCTAAATAAAAAACCTGTTTCGAAAACAAAATGTTTCAACTTTAAAGGGTTCATTTTTAACACGCTTTAATTAGCTTCATCCTTAACTGTTTGCATACACGACCACTAAAAATAAATATTTATAACACGTAAAGAAAATGTTTATTTTCTTTGTAGTTATTTACAAAAAAAATATTACTTGAAACTTTTAATATCATAGACAAAAGAAAAAAATACTAATGACAATAATATAATAATTTATTTATTTCTCTCACACTGTTTTCGTGGCACTTTACAGTTTTTAATAATAATATATTAATTATATCGTCTCGACCCCGGCACAAACCGCGGCAGAAACGTCAACTGTTGACGCCATCCCGCCGCGGTTCAATCATGCTGGAGAAGAAGATGATAGGGTTGACACAGTAAGTAGCCAGTGCAACGACCGACTGAGGAGCGCACTGGAGGATGCGTTTCTCGAGTATAGATTCACTCCGACCGAGCTTAGACCCCGATTACCACGATTACCCATGCACAAAAAAAATAGGGCGCTGGTGTGTGCCTTGGATTCGCAGCTCAAGAATTTCTTCAAGAGCAGCGAGGATCTCGTTGATACTCACTCGATCCTGTATTGTGCGGCTGTGGCGACATGTCGTTTAGCTAACTTCAAGTTTCCAAGTTGTGACGGAGCTACTCGACCAAAACCAGCCGTACCAGCCTGGCAGCACAGGATCGAGCGTCGTATCGATGGGACCAGGGTATTCATCGGCAAACTATACTGCTTTAGGGAGGGCAATACACGACCACGAGCGATGCGCTTTGTGAGACGGGCATTCTCGGGAACTGGAATCAGCCCTCGAGAATACATATCCAGTGTCACAGAGCGCATCGACTTCTTGAAGCAGAAAATTTGTGCATGGGCGAGCCGAATTCGGCGGTATAAGCGGCATATTGATCAGCAGAGCAGAATCGCATGTTCCAGAGCGATGAAAGGTGGGTGTATAGAGCTTGGCAGCGACCTGAAAAAATTGTGACAGATGTATGCCGCCCGGATGATGCCGCAACGAGTGCATTTTGGCGCAACATCTGGTCGGTGCCCGTCTGTCACACTGAGGCTGGCTGGATACGGGATGTCGAGCCAGTGTGTGAGACTGTACCAGAGATGGAAACAGTACTAATTACGCCATTAGACGTTGCCAGAGCGGTCCGTCCGTTATCGAATTGGAAATCGCCAGGACCGGACGGACTACACAACTTTTGGTTGAAATGGCTAATTAGTTCACACACTTGCCTGGCATCTCAGTTCCAGTCATCTTTAGAGTCTGGGTAGCTACCGCAGTTTCTAACAACAGGCGTTACCCACCTGCTCCATAAATTAGGTAGTCCCACGGAACCCAAGAATTATAGACCGATCACGTGTTTGTCGACGGTTTATAAACTTCTTACATCCATTTTGAGAACGCAAATTAATACGCACATTGAGAGTAACTCGATTACGTCTGCCTCTCAAAATGGATGTAGGAATGGTTCCCGCGGCACTAAGGAGCTACTCCTCATAGACATGGCCATTAGCCAACAGGTTCGTCGATCCCGCAAGGATATGTCGACATGTTGGATAGATTATAAGAAAGCCTACGACTCGGTGCCACATACATGGCTTATGAGGGTGCTGGAGTTGTACAAGATAAATGCAACTCTACGCACCTTCCTTGAGTCGTGTATGGAGCAATAGAAGACGGTCCTCCATCCACGGGAATCCACAGATCCAGGGGAATGATGAACCTGTATGGATTAAACGGGGAATATTTCAGGGCGACAGCTTGAGTCCACTTTGGTTCTGCTTAGCCCTGAATCCTCTAAGCACACTACTGGAGGATTCAGGTCTAGGCTATCGGTTGAGGAGAGGTGGTCAGGTCATATCTCACCTCCTCTAGATGGACGATTTGAAACTTTTTGCCCCCAACAAATCGCGTCTGATGGAGCTACTGAAGGTAACTGAAACTTTCAGTAGCGCCATCAGGATGGAATTTGGTGTGGACAAATGTGCAGTCATGCATATAAAGCGAGGGGAGATTATGGATTCCGAGGGAATTCAACTCTCGGATTCCATAAACCTTAGAACCCTCTCCTCATCCGAAAGCTATAAGTATTTGGGTATGTTCGAAGCGTTAGGCATCAACGATGCTGACATGAAGCAATCGTTGAAGGAACGCTTCTTTTGTCGCCTGAGAATGGTATTAATCAGTCTTCTTTCGGGCGGAAATAAGGTGCGCGCCTTCAACGGTTGGGTCATGCTGGTTTTGATGTACTCTTTCGGCATACTCAAATGGACTCAAACCGAACTCGACGCCCTGGATAGAAGGGTCCACACACTGCTGACTGTAAATTGGATGCATCACCGACGATCATCGGTGATGAGACTGTATATCCCGCGGAAGTGCGGGGGTCGAGGCTTTTTAAATGTAAAGACCCTCCACAACCGCGAGGTGAGCAGTCTCAGGGAATATTTTTTAAAAGCTAAAGTGGGTATGCACCGTGATGTGGTCGCAGTGGACAAGGGGCTCACCCCGCTCTCCATGGCTAAAGAGAACTGGTGCAAACCTGAACCTGTAGTACTTACTACCGATGACCGCAGGAAGGTATGGCAAAGCAAGGAGCTTCACGGGCGCTTCTATCGGGCTCTCTATGAGCCCGGTCTAGATTTATTAGCATCCGTATCCTGGTTACGTTTTGGTGATCTTTTCGGGGAAACCGAAGGTTTTGTCTGTGCAATTATGGACGAAGTTATCTTGACGAATAACTACCGGAGAGATATTATGAAGGACGGGACAGTTGACGTGTGTCGGGCATGCCACCGTCCGGGTGAGTCTATCAGACATATTATCTCTGGTTGTTCTCGTCTGGCTAACGGCGAGTACTTGCACAGCACAGCATAACCAAGTAGCCAGGATTATTCACCAGCAACTTGCTTTGAAATATAAACTTGTGGATTCTGAGGTACCGTATTACAAGTATGTGCCCGACCCAGTTCTTGAAAATGACCATGTCACGTTGTACTGGGATCGGTCTATCATTACTGACAGGACTATTGTCGCCAATAAGCCTGATATAATGGTGATAGATCGATTAGCGCGCCGCACAATGATTGTCGATGTTACCATTCCACATGACGGGAACCTCGTGAAAGCTGAGAAACAAATTAAATGTCTTGACTTAGCACACGAGGTTGTTGACATAAAAACCTAAAGAGTACGGAGGGAATCATCGATGATGTCGATGGGTTTGGTGGGGAACCAGATATCGAAATGCAAGAGGATGATGAGTATGACGTATGAAGATTTTATCATCATCAGCAGCATAGCAGTCTACTGCTGGACGTAGGCCTCCCCAATAGCACAAGATTTTATACTGTTTTTTAAATTGTGACCTATTAATAAAAAAATCATAAGCAATTATTGTTCTTTTATTTGTTGTTCAGGTTTTACATATTTATTAAAAAATAAAATTTAGATGTAAAATGATGATGTAAAATTTAGATCATAAAAGGTACCTACAGATGGATAAAAAGTACCTGGAACGTTTGTGCAAAATTAATTTGAAGCTATGTTCATGTAAATATTAATTATGTTAAAATGTTCCAATACCAATAATATATTTTTTTCTTATTGTAAAGTGAATAGTCTAAAATTAAACATATGATTATCTAAACACAATATAATTCAACAATAAAACCTTTAGTATTGACCTTTACTAGTTAGAATAAAAAAGAATACCATTGAAACGCGTAAATACTTTTATCTCAAATTCAGTTTACTGTGGAATGAAACATTTTTGCATAACTACGTCCATTTGAAACATAAGTTTGAATACACTTTACATAGATACATACATAAACTCACGCCTTTGCCCATGAGGGTAAGCAGAAACCACAGAACGACATCTGCCACGATGTGTGTGAAATATTTTATAACTAGCTGCGCCCCGCGCTTTTACCCGCATAAGTCTCGATCCCGTGGGAATATCGGGATAAAAAGTAACCTATGTCCTTTCCCGGGACTCAAGCTATCTCTATACCAAATTTCATCAAAATTGGTCCAGCCGTTTGAGCGTGAAGAAGTAACAAACATATAAACACACACACACACGCACAAACTTTCGCCTTTATAATATTAGTGTGATTAAGTAGGTATAAATTTTCGCTTCGCCCAAACTGATACCTAAACATAGATTTATAACCTGTATTTTTACTTTGTATAAGATATAATTATATAGCCTTACATTTAGATCGTTTTAATCCGTTATTGTACTCATCATTATGAACAACTTTTACTATGGGAACAACCCTGAAATCGTGAAAAAAAAATCTGTTGATCCATACATTATGTCGAGTTCTGCTAACATAAATGTACCTATGGATCAGTTTTTGAGTTTCACTCGAAAGTAATCACAGGCACTTAGCTAGTTTTCAATATATCACTACTTTGGCACTTGAGAAAACCCACTTGAAGTAACAAGGAACCAGGTTCTCACGTAGCATTTGAAGTGGGTTTTTATCGGGAAGTCATTACATCAACCATCAGTCCGTTCTGGCTAGTTCTTGTGATAATGTTCAAATCTATGTGGTTTCTGGTATTATTGGCGTCGCTATGTGGTTGCACTCATGTCCGTACACTTTTAGACAGTAATGTGATTCCGCCGGCTGGTGTCATCGTAGGGTCTTCGAACGACGCAGGGTATACTAAGTATTTGGGAGTGCCTTATGGATTGGTAAATACCAGCAATCCCTTTGGGGTAAGTGTTTTGTAATTAATATTTATTTGCATTCATTATGATAATGTTTTAATATATGTACCTAAGTTCATTAAGGCGACTACTTGACCTAAAGCGCGGTCTTTGTTAGACTGCATAGAAAAAAAAAAAAGAGAAACGCAACGACAAAACACTGGTAATTTATTGCAAAATATGAAGCAATTATCTATTTACAAAAATCTAATGTTTGGACTAAAAAAATAAAACACTAGTGCTTTAGTATGTTGCTTGTAATATAATCTGATAAAAATCATAATGATTGTATGTACGAGTATATTATTCTAAAAAGAAAGTTTTTAGAGGTATCTTCACGGTTTTTTCTGTCGTATCAAATTATGTTTTTAACACACTATCTACCTAGCATATATCCTGAAGAATATCATATATTTTTTCTGATTTTGTTTACTGTAGTCAATCATAATATACGTCTTTTGTTCTTTCTAAAACTTGCGTTTTTTGCGTTTAGGTCCTGTAAGCTCCTTAATGAAAGTGGCGCATAAACGAAGTGTATGACGTTGAGAAAGAAAATACTATGCACAGAAGTTGGATGAAGTGAAGAGTTTTTATTAGACACGTACTTACGTGAGACAGTATGCAGGTGACTGATATGATTAGTCATACAAGAAATCTCGTTTGATACCCGATAAGCTAGCAAGTAAAAACAGTTGTTAAATACAAGGTGGGGCAAAAGTAATGTCATAATGTGAATCGAGTGCCATTTTGTAAAAAATTAAAAAAATTGGAAAAAGTCTGGCGCCGTCAGATCTGGCGATCTGGCCGGCCAGTTCTAAACTTGGAAACGGGAGATCACACCGTCCGGAAATTGGTGTTGCAAAATCTCCATTCGATGCCTAAGCTGTATCGTTCCATTGCATTGTCAACTAATTCTCTAACCCCCTTACTAATAAACGTATTATATCAGATGTATATAGCGATTTCTCTCTTTCAGACGTCAGTAATTTGACTTTCGAAAGAAGAAGACAAAGCGTTATGTAACTATACAGACGCTATACAACGTTTATTAGTAAGAGGTATATTATGTCTACAATATTATCTATTGTCAAACCACAATAACAAAACGATGCCATTTGAAAAAATTATGGCACTTTCACATCACATGACATTAATTTTGCCCCATCTTGTAGATGGACTTGTGTTTTTTCCCTTTGTTCATAGATATAATATGGTAATACAGCAAGCTGCGCTGTTGTTAATGTTTCAATATCATTTGCAGCCGGCTGTCAAGTACCCACAATTTGAAGAACCCTTTGAAGCGGACAATGACAACGTTAGCTGTCCCCAACAAAGCTTCAGCGGTGTACCCACAGGCACTATCCAATGCCTCACCCTGAACATCTATGTGCCTGAAAGATCTACCAACAAAACGTTTCCCGTGATGGTATGGATACATGGGGGAGCATTTACTGGGGGCAATGCCCAAGGATCAGCCAGCGACCCAATATCCTTAGATACTAAAAAATGACGTCATTGTAGTTGCCATTAACTACAGACTTGGTATTTACGGTTTCATGTGTTTAGATACACCAGAAGTACCAGGAAACCAAGGGCTTAAAGACCAAACATTAGCTCTTAGGTGGATTCAAGAAAACATTGCAGCTTTCGGAGGAGACGTCAACAAAATTACTCTATTTGGTGAAAGCGCTGGTGGCATGTCTGTGAACCTACATTTATTTTCTTTATATGAAAAGCTATTCAACCAAGCAATTATAGAAAGCGGACCAGCTCTAAGTTACTGGATGATGGTGGAATCTAATAACACAATACCTTTAACGCTCGCTGAAAAATTGGGCTTTAAAACGTCAGTTATAAATGAGGCTCTAAGTTTTCTTTCTACGGTTGATGCACATTTGTTAGTTAAGACAGCTAATGACTTGAAAATTACTAGTGGTTCAGGCAATGATCAACCTCTTACCAAACCTTGCGTTGAAAAAACATTTGAAGGAGTTGAAAACTTTATAACGGACCACCCTATGAACGTTAAATCTACAAAAGCAAGTAAGACTCCAGTAATCATTGGTCATAACATAAGAGAATTTGCTTTTCAGTATGCTAATCAAAATGAGACGTTTTTCGAAACATATGATCTGAAACCGCTGTTTGAAATGGGATTCGATATGGATAATGATTTGGACGACGCTTTGAATGCAGTAAGGCACTTTTACTTCGGTGACCAAAAAATAAGTAAGAATGTCTCAGAGCAGCTTGTAGAATTGGGAACTGATTTGATATTTGGTCACTCGACACAGAGGATGGCAGAAAAACTGTTGGATAGTGGTGCGGAAAACGTTTACCGATACGTTTTCTCATACCTTGGTGCCAGCCATGGAGATGAGCTGGCTTATTTATTCGACACGACCATGTCAAGCTCGCTTGCGAACGTAACAGAGGATGAACAACTCGTGATTGATAACGCACTAGTAAAAAGTCGGTTAACTACGCTTTGGACAAACTTTGCTAAGAACGGGTGAGTACGATACCATTAAAAAAAATATATAATTACTGCATATACAGACGACAGTACATCAAGCTGCCCGAAAGTGTCAAATTTTCCCAATCAACTTTAAACCTTATGCGTTAGCGATAAAGTTGAAAATCTATTAAAGAAATTTGACAGATTGCAGTAGCTTGATGTGCTGGCGTCTGTACTTATAATACCAGCCTATTATTGTGCCACTGCAGGGCAAAGGCCTCTTCTCATTGATCACCACGCTTGCTCAAGATGGGTTGGCGATTTCAGACTTATATTAACTACTAGCTGCGCCCCGCGGTTTTACCCGCATAAGTGTCGCTCCCGTGGGAATATCAGTATAAAAAGTAGCCTATATGTTAATCCGTCCTGTCAGCTACCTCTATACAAAATTTTATCAAAATTGGTCCAGCCGATTGAGCGTGAAGAAGTAACATACATATAAACACACATTCACAAGCTTTCGCCTTTACAATATTAGTGTGATATAGTGTGATAAGTTCAGGCTTTCTCACGGATGTTTTTCCTACAACGATATCACTAATGTCCATGATAAACTTAGACAGTACATCATCATCATTCTCTTTTCCTTTTCCAAGGGGCTTTGAAGGTCCGTGGCGAACCTATCTGCCCGCCATTTTGATTTTTTTTCAAAATGGTGGACATGCACGAAACCTATACAAATCGGTAGCTGACATCAATGCAGACAGAAAATATTGTAAAACCAAACCCCATAAAGTGTTACGTTTCCGAGATATTAACGTTTAAAGTTGATCACCTGACATCCACATTTTTTTAGCTCGCTTGCAACTTGTTGCATAAATGTTTGTCAAAGTCAAAGCATTTATTTCAAATAGGCTCATACTCGTAAAAGGCACTTTTGAACGTCAAAATTTACATTAAAATAGAATTTATTCTAGTCGCCCCTTCCAAAAGGTAGTTTTCGTATGGAGAAGAATGGGCAAGACACTCCACCGTTACTCTTTTAAAAAGGTTTAAAATATTTGGCATAGGTACATTCATTATATAATAATATGTGAGGACGATGCACCTAAAATAAAATTACAATACCATATTACTATTTAAAATAATCACTCTGAATGTTATTTTCTTTGCCATCAGAAACCCAACTCTGGAACCTTCAGAACTTTTACCATTCACATGGGCCCCAATAACAAACACCGCTCAGTCATACTTAGATATGGACTTGGATTTCGCACCCAGCAGCAGACCGGACCATGAACGGATGGCATTCTGGGACTTGTTCTACAAACTCTATAGAAATTACCAAAAATGGTATCCTGTTGAACCAACTCTTGTGTGTAATAATGGGCCAAAACTAGAAGGAAATGTCTTTTCATGTATTGTCATTCTATTTTTATATAACTTGTTCATTAATAATCACTGTTTGTCTTAAATATTTATGTTTGTTTTGTTGTTGTAACCTCCAAAGCGCTACAAAATTGCGACAGTCCCGCAAGCTGAACGCATTGTTCAACTCGAATCCAGAGCATTTATTTCAATTATTCATCCTAATTACAGGCACTTTGGAATTGTCAAGAAGTCTGTTAGTCAGAAAGATGAAGTTACTCATTCCGAAGCGTAGTAGGTTCATACGAAGAAATCTTAAATCAAAATATTGAAACAAAATATTGGTTATATATACCTACTGCACACTTCTGGCGTTGTGCGATCTTTGCGTGCAGCTGTAGCGGCATCTACACCGCTAAATCGGAACTACGCATCATACTGACGTCATTCCAAATCCTGCATCGCGCAAGCCGAGTTTACCTCGCATCTAGCATATATGTATATGCAACGTCCCGACATCAATCGTTGGGCAGTTGCACACCAGACACGACATCCGTCAGGTTGGAGGATCCTCAGGATCCTCCCTCCCTTTTCTATAGAGTATAAGTGAACTGTACACTCTGTTCCTCATACCTCTATATTATACCATAACCCACAGATTGTTTCACTACATTTTGGCTTCGAGACTTCAATAATATTGCACATTGTTATCAGTTATTTATCTGATTACGAAATCACTCATAGAAATGCTATTGATATGTGATGCTGTTTTATCTTTTATCTTAACTCCTGCAAGATCGCGTGTTAGGGAATACCAAACCGTACAAGATTACTCTGTATATACCTACTGCACACTTCTGGCGTTGTGCATACCAGCTTGATCTTACTCTCTCTAGTAATGTCACAAGGCTTGGACATGTGGTCGGTGGGAGTGTTGCTTTCAGTTTGTGGTTTAGTGCAAGGGCTATCTAGAATAGACCCTCTTGTATCTACCACAAGAGGCCTGATTAGAGGACAGCAGTTCGGAAACGGGTACCTACGCCAAATTCTTGGGTGTGCCGTATGCCACTGTGGATGAGAATAATCCATTTGGGGTAAGCTTTGATTTTTATCTCTATTGTTGTCAGCAACATAACAAACTTTTCTTAATTTTGGTCTTTCTTAAATTTGGCTTCAACAGAGATTTGTTCTGTATAGTGTGTGCAGAAATCTCAAAAAAACATAATGCTCAAACACTACATCAATCGAGCCGCCAACTACGAATAACTATCCAATACTATTTTGAATTTATTATTTATTGGCTTGTCTTCCATACTAAAGCGAATAATGATTTTTTACTTTCCAGCCATCAGTACCACATCATGGCTTTGACGACATCTTCGAAGCATACGAATCAAACGAGTGCCCTCAAGTACACAGAGGTGTCCCCATGGGTACAATCGACTGCCTCACCATGGACATCTATGTGCCAAGTATTGCCGACTCTCGACACCGCTTGCCAGTGATGGTATGGATACACGGAGGGGCATTCATTGGGGGCAGTGCCCAAGGCGAAGCAACGGAACCTATCACTCTGCTGAAAAATGACGTCATTGTTGTTGCCATTAACTACAGACTTGGTATTTACGGTTTCATGTGTTTAGATACACCAGAAGTACCAGGAAACCAAGGGCTTAAAGACCAAACATTAGCTCTAAGGTGGATTCAAGAAAATATTGCTGCTTTCGGAGGAGATGTAGACAAAATTACTATTTTTGGTGAAAGCGCTGGTGGCATGTCCGTGAACCTACATTTATTTTCCTTAAATGAAAAGCTATTCAACCAAGCAATTATAGAAAGCGGACCAGCTCTAAGTTACTGGATGATGGTGGAATCTAATAACACAATACCTTTAACGCTCGCTGAAGAATTGGGCTTTATAACATCGGATATAAATGAAGCTCTCAATTTTATTTCTACGGTTGATACACATTTGTTAGTTCAGACAGCTGCTGACTTGAAAATTGCTAGTGCTTCAGGCAATGATCAACCTCTTACTAAACCTTGCGTTGAAAAAACATTTGAAGGAGTTGAAAACTTTATAACGGACCACCCTATGAACGTTATATCTACAAAAGTAAGTAAGATTCCAATAATCATTGGTCATAACAAAAGTATTGATTTTCAGTATTCTTATCAAGATGAGAAGTATTTTGAAACACGATTTTAAAATGCTGTTTGAAATGGGATTCAATATAGATAATGATTTGGAAGATGCATTGAATGCAGTAAGGCACTTTTACTTCGGTGACGAAAAAATTAGCAAGAATGTCTCGGAGCAGCTTGTAGAATTTGGAACTGATTTGATATTTGGTCACCCGACACAGAGGATGGCAGAAAAACTGTTGGATAGTGGTGCGGAAAACGTTTACCTCTACGTTTTCTCATACCTTGGAGCAAGTCATGGAGATGAGTTGTCCTATTTATTTGATTCAAACTCTTGGACAGATGTAACAGAGGAAGAGCAACAGTTCATTGATCAATCAATAGTGAAGAGTCGTTTAACAACGCTTTGGACAAACTTTGCTAAGTACGGGTGAGTATAAGAATTATATAAATATTTTCATCTATTGTTGTTGTTGGCTTTGATCTAAGTTTTGAGTATAAATGTGGATGACTATAATATAAAAGTTGAGGAAGACCAAAGACACGATGATGAATGTGTGAAAGATGAGTTGGCTAAGGGGGTGACTACCGAGATGACGACTAATAGAGAAGTATGGAAGAAAAAGACATAGTGCGCCGACCCTAAATCACATCACACTATAATATTATAAAGGCGAAAGTTTGTGAGTGTGTGTGTGTGTGTGTGTGTGTGTGTGTGTGTGTGTGTGTGTGTAGTGTGTGTGTGTGTTTATATGTTTGTTACTTCTTCACGCTCAAACCGCTGGACCAATTTTGATGAAATTTGGTATAGAGATAGCTTGAGTCCCGGAAAAGGACATAGGATAGTTTTTATCCCGATATTTTCACGGGATCGACATTTACGCGGGTGAAACCGCGGGGCGCAGCTAGTAAGAGGATAAGGGCAAGATGAAGAATGATGATAATATAGTTTTGATCTTCCTTGATCCTTTGTCTAAACCACGTAGACCTGTTAATCGACGAGTTATTAATTTTGTTCTATTTTTTCATCAGAAACCCGACTCCAGCGCCAACAGAACTCCTGCCATTCACATGGGCCCCAATAACAAAAACTGCTCAGTCATATTTAGATATGGACTTGGATTTCACACCTCGAAGCAGATCTGACCACGTCAGGATGGCATTCTGGGACTTGTTCTACAAACTATATGAAAACTACCAAAAATGGTATTTGTAGAAATGGTTTATCCAGAAGGAGGAATGCACTTTATTTGTATTGAACTCAATTCGGAATGTACGGTAGGCTGCAAAAGTGCATGGGTAGTACAGAAACAAAATCGTATGAAGCGAGAAATGACGCCATCTAGCGTAAAACCAGTTAACGACTAACAAAATTGAATTATGCTGTTATCAGATGGCGTTGCTTTGCTTTATATGATAAAATATTTTTGCAGTTTCTTTTTTTCTCTTCAAACATTCAAACAATTTATAATTAATAGTTTCTTTTAAAGAAAATTGATCCTAATTATTAACCTACTATGTTAAAATTGAATGTCAATTTATAAGTAGGTAGGTATCTGATTTTCTAAGTTTTAGTTTTCAAACTTGAGAGGGTAAGTTAAATATGGACTTATAAATAATTGGTAGGTGGTATGAATAATACTTAGATCGAAGATTTATGACAGCTCAAGATCGTTCGCTAAGTTCATTTCGATTACCTCGTTCGAGTGCCTTTTGTTCAGTTTTTATTTATGATCAGGCGGATTACTTATTTTACCAAAACGAGCACGAGTTATAATATTGATTTCGTTACAAGAGCTCAATTAATTGCTTTGAATAATCAAGCCAAAAACTTGTCATAAATAGCCAGAGACCGGTGTAAACGTAAGTAGTTTTATTTTTACACTTTTATATTAAAAACTGCATTATTTTTTTGTTACTATACTACATAATAATCATTATTGGGTATTATATATTTCTGTTTTATTGTTGCAGAGAAAAACAGTTGTTCTTTGAGTACGACGATTTGAAGAGTAGGGTTCTTTGAAACACCATCAAAGAACTGGTAGACCACGACTTATAAAACACATTGCAGCATCAAACCATGATAAGGCAGTATAAAGAAAATGGATTTCTGCCGCCGAACCACTATGCTGGTTTATTTGACACAAGTTTTGACGCGGAGCCGCGTCAAAACTTGTGCCGCGGAGGCATGCTGTGAAACCCTTGCTCACGGAAAACCATAAAAGGGCAAGATTACAGTTCGCTTTGGATCACATAAACTTCGATTGGAGTAATGTCATCTTTACAGATGAAAAAACTTTTAAGTCCAGTGAACACGGACGCTTATGTTTGTGGCGTCGAAATAATACGCGATACACAAGTGGTTACGTAGCTACGAGCTAAATAATTATACTTAGATAATATTATTTATATTGACTGGAGACCTGGTTATGTGTGTATAAACTATAACTTACGTATTTTTAATAATTTAAAAAGTTATGAACACTTTAAGTTTAAACAACATAGTTTTTAGTTTTTTATGTTGCCTACTAACCATTTGATATGTTTTTGTGCAACTTTGTAGTTTTTAACCTACTTATTTAGTATCCATTTAATCCGTTTGACCTTTGTAATAAAATAACCTGGTCTCCTGTTTGTTTTTATTGAGGTTACATAAGCTTCAATCCTCTTTCCGATTTTGGAAACGAATACTTAAGCTATCGCCTCAATAACTTCATAATATTATAATGTTATACCTATAATATTTAATAAACTGACTATTCAATTTGAATAATAAACTGTAAGAAATAAACCTCTATAGTTTTTTATAGTGCCTTTTTTTGCGAGCCCACAAGGCGAGCCTGTTTACCTGCGATGAATCTGCTCTTTTTTCCTGTTGCTAAGAAACTACCTACCAATTCGAATATATATATAGCTAACGAGTGGGTATTATTAAAATACCCACTCGTTAGCTTAATAAATATATACCTATCGGTTTCTATTATTATTTTTATCATTTAAGCTACGTATGCTGGTAATTGTAATGTAATAATTAGATAAATGTATTAGCCTTGTAATTCCTTCGTTTCTTCCTAACTCCTTACTTACGTTTCGTAAATTAGTCATAGTTGTGAAGAAACCAACGCCATCTAGTTTATTTTCGAAAACTTTAATTCAAACGTTCACGGGAAAATAGACACTAAGGTACCCATGCAATTTTGCTGGCCTAATTGTAATTAAAGATTTTTAAAATGAATTTTTTTTTTGTCTCGTCGTCCGATCGAACGGTGTCCGACACGACCGAGGAGAGATATGGCGCAAGACCTAATATCCCAATAACACTTTTGCCCGACCTGGGATTCTAACCCAAGATCCCACGCTCAGAGATCATGCTTACGACTCCGAGACCAACGGGGCAGTTCCCTATATCATTACTGAGTGAGTTATGGTGTGTGTGTATAACTACATTCAATAAACATACAATATTTAAAAAAAAATGGATGAAAAGGCGTCAAGGTTGGGTTTAAAAAAGCACAAAGCACTCCCCACTAATGGAAACGAAATTGCAAACAAACTGTTTGCTGAAACTTTCCCTCAAAAGCCTGAAAGCGGCCTTTTTCAGTTATAAATAAATAAAGATAGAAAGGGACGTAGTTTGTTTTGTAAAAGAGTATCCTTGAGTTTGCTTTTGAAATTGGGAACTTCACAGGATGGTGGATATCGATTCAATCCCAGTTTTCGATGAACTAACTTTTTTTAACAATGTTGGTACCGGAGCTGACATTTTTTGGGGCTAAGGAGGGGCTTGTGGCTAAGTAATAACAGCCGCAAGAGTCGGTCGATCAGGTTAAGGTACGCTTGCCGCGGCTGGTCCGTGGATGGATGACCATCTTTACATATCAAGATTTCCATGTCTCGGAGAGCACGTTAAGCCGTTGGTCCCGGCTGTCATTTGGGGATCTTTGGCAGTCGTTACGGGTCGTCAGAAGCCCGAAAGTCTGACAAGTTGGCAACCAGTCTTACCGGGTATCGTAATCTTAAGGGGTATCGTATTACCCATTTACTGGGTTGTGGGGGTCAGATAGCAGTCGCTTCTTGTAAAATTCCAGTATTCAGCTGTATCCGGTTAGACTGGAAGCTGGCCCCAAAATTGTTGGGAAAAGGCCTTTTTCCAACTATTATTCCCCTTTTTTCTTCCTGAATAATGCCTCTAGAACAAAATTTTTTTTCATAAAATCAGAAATGACAGAGACGTGTTTACACACGTCCCTGTCATTTTCTGTTTTTCAGCAACTAATTAGTAAAGAGAATATGACCCTCTAAAAATTACAAAACAAAGCCCTATTTTTACCGCCGTGATTAGAGGACTACCAGACAAATTAGAAAAGTTTTCAACATAAAAAAAAAATGATAGGAACCTAAACATCATTCTTAAAATTTTAATGTAAAAAATAATTGAATCGGCTCAGTTTTAGAGGAGAAAAAAGGGGGATACGAAACGTCGATCTCGTCAAAATTTTTGTGATAATTTTGGTCTGAGCTGCAGCTGTCCCTATCAATTACACACTACGGGGGTAGACTTGAGGTAAGGCGACGGCAATAGTTTCTTCAAATACCCATTTTTCAAATTCCTCGCAGACTCCGTCCCCTCTTAAGACGGTACTCCAACCAAATAACCTTGACAATTGCGACAGAGACAGAGAGCGACACGACTTCCTCGTACGAAAGGGATGCAGCGTACCCAACGCACGCCCCTTTATCATAAAACTCGCAAAATTTTTGGAATTATTTTAATAAAAAAAAGTATAGCGATCTTTTTAAATAAATTAAAACATGGCTTATTTAGATTTTTAAATTATCTATCCATTGGTGAAGTCCTCAAACTAATAGAACGACAACTTTAGCAAAAGATGCATGCAATCAATAATTTTAGTAACTTTTTTAAAAGGAGATTTTAAATGTATTAGTAACATATAAAAACAAATAATAACGGGCAAAGTGATGATAGGATATCGAACATTAATAATGTGCTTTCAGATGTAGTTTCTTTCTCATAAATATTGAGTTAATAGCCTCTGAAAAACGAATAAAAACGTGGTTTTGGTCAGGGTACCACCTTAAGTAACCTTTTAAATAAAACGACATCAACTCTGACCCGTTATGACCCACAGCGACTCGCCACCCGCGACCCGCTAACATAATGCATTCACGGTGGTCGAGTCAAAACGACTTTTTTTCATCCGCTTTCACTGACCCGAAAGCTGTTACGGTACCTATCTGTATTCAGCCATTTTTTTTATTCAAAGCTTGTAGGGCGACTATCATTACAGTGCTACGAGTACCAAGGATTTTTTGACGCTTGAAGGAGATTGTCAGGGCTCTGTTGGTATCTTTTGGTGTGTGGCAGAAATTGAAACCAACGACGCCATTTTGTTTTAAAAAAAATGGAAAGAAAGAAAAATATTTTATTTGGGACACCAGGAAATACTGTAAATAGTAAAAAAGGAGCATTTAAAACTAACAAAGTTACATTAATCTGTCAAGCTCCGCTAATGAGACACAATTGATTTTCTATTGTTTGGTCACCGATCGGTGTCCCGCGGTCCTTGACCGGTTAAAAACGATAAAAAAAACAAAAAAAAAAAAAACACCTGTGCGGGGTCAAAAAGGCTCAAAAGCACAAAGCTTACCAACTGCGCCCTCTTGTCTATGTCATTCAAGCGCCAATAGATCCTTGTACAGACGCCAGCACAGCAAGGTACCCGAAACTATCAAATTTTCCCAATCAACTTTGAACCTTATAATTTAGCAATAAAGTTGGAAATCTATTTCAGAAATTTGACAGATTGTAGTAGCTTGTTGTGCTGGCGTCTGTATGAAAGACTAATCCTGCGAAAAAAGTTTGAGTTTTTGACAGTGTTTCAATACAAAACGGAAAAAACGGACGGTGGTTTATCCGTGGAATAAAATTGACACTGTTACTTAGCCTTAGGCTCGTCTTAGATAATAGCAAAATAATAACAGCCGCACGGGTCGATCTAAGGTTCGCGCTTGGCGCGGTCGGTTCGTGAATGGAGGTAACCATCTATTTATACAGGGTGTCCCTGGAAGTATGGATCAAATCGAATAGGGGCGTGGGCAAGTTCATTTCCAAACGTTAAAAAAAAGAGAAGAGAAACCGAATCGTTTTAAAAAAATCGTAACAAAAAACTATCGAGAATATCAATTTAATTTTTTTAGACAGCCCTGATAGTATTTTTTTATGATTTTCTTTGAGCACTATGCGAAGTGATTGAAAATAAAATAAAAATTGGTCCTAACTTTTCAACCGTACAAAAATTCACCGACATTCTCAGGCTTAAAAAGTTTGGAAATGACCTTGCCCACGCCCCTATTCGATTTGATCCATACTTCCAGGGACAACGTGTATATCGAGACCCCTCCTTGCCTCGGAAAGCACGTTAAGCCGTTGGTCTCGGCCAGCATTCATAGATCTTTGACAGCCTTTACGGGTAGTCAGAAGACCGACAGTCTCACTACCTAACTGAGTTCTAGAGGTCATATAGGCAGTCGCTCCATTAGAAATACTGGTATAGGTAATATGGGCTGGTGTCCGCAACTCCACGTCAATGCGCGTATTTTGCGTACGGAAAAATTAAAATACTGGCATTCAGCTGTAACCGGTTAGACTGGAAGCCGACAACAACATTGGCAGTTGGGAAAAGTCTAGGCAGTTAGCAGATTGAATAGCAAATAGATGGTAACCCTACCCATTTCTATGCGGTCTCGATTTAATGGTTAGTTTGTGTTTGCACAAAACGGTAAAGCGTATAGAAAAATTTATCGTTGCGATTTGCCAGTGTTTCCATTTCATATCATCATCATTTGCCTAGATTTTTATACTATGTTGGGGTCAGCTTGCAGTCTAACCGGATGCCGCTGAATACCAGTATTTTACATGGAGCGACTAGCTATCTGACCTCCACAACCCACTTACTCGGTAATACGATAACCCTTGGTAAGACTGTTTGTCAGACTTAGGGCTTCTGACTACCCGTAACGACTGTCAAAGATCCACGAATGACAGCCAGGACCGTGCTTTCCGAGGCACGGAGGGGCCTCGGTATATAAAGATGGTCACCCATTCACAGAACAACCGCGACATATGAAATACAATTTTGTCGTAATATGACAAAATTTTATTTCAAAATCGATAAAAAAGCAGTAAAAAAAATACTAAGTATGAAAATTCCAAAATAATACTAGTATAACGTTGAATAGATAATTTGGTACCTATCCAAAAACATGAAGTCCTGTACACAACATAATTCCCCGAATTCAGTTTTCAGCGGGAATTTATGAGCTGGAGTGCTCTTCAAACAACTACAGAGCTCAACAACATGGAATATTGTGGAGAGCACCTAAAGGTTCGCTTTTTATTATTTAACAATCAAGTCTCAATCAAGTTAACATAATTTTCCTTTTTTTTTCTTCCCAGCAGGCTTAGCATGACGCTTTCTATTTCTACGAAGAATAGACACAGCTCTTTCTAAACAAAGTGACATTTCGTTTCTCTATTTTTGACAGCGCACCGTAGAAATCCTTCTACAATCTGTCATTTTGTCTTTAGTTTCTAACGATCTTTGTCTAGGTCCTTTTTAGGGTTCCGTAGTCAACTAGGAACCCTTATAGTTTCATCATGTCTGTCTGTCCGTCCGTCTGTCCGTCCTCGCTTAATCTCTGTGACCGTTAGCACTAGAAAGCTGAAATTTGGTACCAATATTTATATCAATCACGCCGACAAAGTGGTAAAATAAAAATTGGAAAAAAATGTTTTATTAGGGTAGCCCCCCTATATGTAAAGTGGGAAGTAATTTTTTTTTTAATTTCTACCCTAACGTGTGATATATTGTTAAAAAGGTATTTAAAAATGAATAGGGGTTTACTACAATCATTTTTTGATAATATCAATAATTTCGGAAATAATCGCTCCAAAAGTAAAAAACAATGTGTCCCCCCCCCCTAACTTTTGAACCATAAGTTTAGAAAATATGAAAAAATCTGAAAAGTAGAACTTTATAAGGACTTTTTAGGAAAATCATTTTGAACTTGATGGAAACAACAGGACTAAGTTTGTAGTATAATCGTATATGCAAGCATTTTTCACAGAAAGAAGGTTATTAAAAAATGTTGGGTACTTAGGCTTAAACCTACGGTTTGAAACTACGGAACCCTACACTGAGCGTGGCCCGACACGCTCTTGGCCGGTTTTTTATGTAGACTATTTCAGAAGAAAGTTTTATATCCCATACTGTTAAAGTTATATTGACAACTGACATTTTGTAATCGCCATCGCCATGCTAAAGACAGTAGAAAACTTTCTACTCGACGGCCACAAAAGTTATCTACAAAATCATGATTTTACAGGAGAGCGTTTTGAACGCAAAACTAAAAAAAGCAGTTTCAGGCCTAATTCAGATAAGATTTTCTTCGCATAAAAAATGTCATCATCTGCCTAGCATATTCCCAACTATGTTGGGGTCGGCTTCCAGTCTAACTGGATGCAGCTGAATACCAATTTTTTACATGGAGCGACTGTTTATCTGACCTCCACAACCCAGTTATTGGGTAATACGATACCCCTTCGTAAGACTGGTTGTCAGTCTTTCGGGCTTCTGACGACCCGTGACGACTGTCAAAGATCCATTAATGACAGCCGGGATCAACGGCTTAACGTGCTTTCAGAGGCACGAAAGGGTCTTGGTATGTAAAGATGGTCACCCATCCACGGACCAACCGCGGCAAGCGTAGCTTAACCTGATAGATCGACCAGTGCGGCTGTTATTTCTTAGCCACAAGCCCCTGACGGTAATCTCACCCAACATTTATTTTACGCCTACCGCCATCCAACTTTGCCCGCAACTCGGAGAGCAAACAAGGCTCTCTCATATTACTTCGATAACAATAATATCCCATGGCACACGTTACCAAGACGAATCGACGCCTCATTTGTCAAAATCTGTCTAGTAGTTCTCCACTTTGAGAGAACATATAGCCTGTTCCAAAAGTAACAGCCGAAAGTGTAAACAAAGGGTTTGTTTACACTTTCGTCGTTTAAATTCTTACGCAATCACTAACTAAAGGGTCACTCATATGTATATTAAAGGTTTCAACTTTATGTCTCATTACTTTGTCCAACTATTATTGTTTGAATATCATTATTAAATTGTTATTGAAACCTCATCGACGAAAATTGAAATAAATTAACCTCAACTGTCAATCGATAAACATCTCTAATGCCTGGGCCACACCAACGGGAAACGCCGATAACTATTGCGATGACGGGCTTTAATCGTAGGTGTAGCCACATCTTAGGGCCAAAGCACACACGCTACTTTTTGCATCGGCGATCGGCGATTTTGCGGCTGTATCGATGCTGCATCGCGTTTTGGCGACTCTCTGCGTTCGGACGCGGTATCGGAATCGCGCGTTTTAGCGACTGCTCCGATGCTGCATCGCGTTTTGGCGACTTTCTGCGTTCGGACGTGGTATCGGAATCGCGCGTTTTAGCGACTGCTCCGATGCTGGCGCAAATGCCAAATCGCTGCGACCGGCATCCGAATGTGTGCGGAGTGTCGCGTTCAGCCGCTGTATCGAGCTTCCGAAAAGCGCCTGAATCGCCGCGTTTGGCGTTTTTAAGCGTGCGGTGTGGAATGCTTGGTCGCTGCATTTAGCTTCTAAAAAGCAGCTGAATCGCCGATCGCCGATGCAAAAAGTAGCGTGTGTGCTTTGGCCCTTATGGCTATACCAAATTTCATCTTAATTGGTTTAACGGTTTAGGCGTGAAGAGGTAACAGACAGACAGACACACTTTCGCATTTATAATATTAAGTATGGGTTTTCTAGTCTAAAAAACTAATAAACGATAAATCAAACAGTTGATCTGAAAACAGTGAAAGAACTTAACTCCGCAGCAGTTTACAAGAAACAATAGAACCTGAAAGTTTCCTCAGTTCCAAGCCAAGTGTTACTGACGGTATAAACTTATTTTTATTTCTACTGAAAGCAAAACGTATAATTTACGGCTAACGAGCGCCGGTTTCTTCGACGATGTCGTCGTATTACGTATGTTTATGTTTGCCTTGAATAGCACCTAAAGAAAATCAAGGTGCTTTTATATAATGACTAGCTGCGCCAAGCGGTTTCACCCGCAGAAGTGTCGATCCCGTGGGAATATCGGGATAAAAACTATCCTATATCCTTTCTCGGGATGCAATCTATCTCTCTGCCAAATTTCATCTAAATCCGTTCAGTGGTTTAGGCGTGAAAAGGTAACATACAGACAGACAGACACAGTTACTTTCGAATTTATAATATTAGTATAGAAGATTATATAATGGATTTAGGATGTTGCTGGGGCTTCCGCGGTTCTGTAGCGCTTCGCAGATGTTCACGGAAGCCCGTGTGGATGATTTTCAAGCCCTAATGAGAAAGAGGGCGGCGTCAATTATGGGTAAAGAAAAGAAAGAAAGAAAATACATTTATAGGAAGGAGGAGGAGGAGGGAGTGGGTGGGGGGAGTAGTAGTGTTTTTATTTTAGGTTGGTTGTGTGGAAGCCCCAACAGCATCCTGAAGACATTGGTTGACAAGGTGGACAGCCCCTTTATTAGGCATTGGGTGCAGAGGCACGTGCCGACATGTGTCTGTGTGTGTTGAGCCACGTAGAACGTTGTTAGTTTAGTTTGTAAGTTTTACTAACATAGTTTTTTTAAGTTATTGTTACTAATTCTAGGATTGTGTGTATTTTTATATGTGATCCACAATAAACGATATTATTATTATATGTATTCTGTACTCTCTCTTTTTTGTCCATGACGACCATAAGCTACGGGTTTGTAGCTATAAAGCCTAGATTGAGCGTAACACAACGTAATTTACGCCGCTCAAAATGAGTCACAGAAATTACGTTACTTAGTCTTTCTAAGTAACATTACTTGTTAAAATTTTAGGAAAATCGTCTACTTTTTTACAATGTTCGTAAATATGTGAGCACCATATATCTATCACAATATAACTAATTTATCTGACGTTGCTTCAGTTTTCATTCTATTAGCCATTGTGGTATAGTAATTTTATTCTAGGTGCATCGTCTTCAAATATAATTATATTATAATTAATGTTCATAAAATATTGTAAAACATTTTAAAAGAGTAACGGTTGAGTTTCTTGCCCATTCTTCTCCATACGAAACTAGCCATTTGTAAGGGGCAACTAGTATCCTAAAAGGAAAAACCGAACCCTTAAGATCACTTCGTTGTCCGTCTGTATGTCCGTCTGTCAATACCCTTTTTCTCAGGAACGCGTGGAGTTATCAAGTTGAAATTAATATCAAATTATACTCGGCTGGAATCCCTTGAAGCAGTGAAATAATCAAACTCCTAAGTCAACGCAATCGAAAGATACGGGCGTTTAAGTTCCGTTTATGCCGCTTATTTTGACACACGCAAGGGAATCAAAACCTATAGGTACTTTCCGTTGACCTAGAATCATGAAATATGGCAAGAAGTAATGGTAAAGGAAAAATCCGAAAACCGTTGTAGTTACAAAAAAATTAAAACTATTTACATACCTATAGTACGGATCCCTGGGTGCCCGAATCCAACTCGCAATTGACCGTTTTTTTTGTTAGTTTTGAGGACAACAGTGCGTTTTTATGTGCCTATTTGAACAACAAATGATTTGACTTTGATATATCCATGGTATGCGCTACGATCCGCGTAACATGTGTGGGCTAAAATTCACATGAATCATCATGACTAATTTTGCTGTCTGCTGTCTTTCAGCTGTCTTCCGCTCATTTAGCCCCCAAATTCAAATTCAGAGGGGCAATTCTCGTAATTTTAAGAACGTTCACAGTCTGATCACAGTCTCAATCTGTCAAAAATACCTCTAACTTCCCTACATTTTTGACAAGTTTTTGACATTTGTTTGTTGCCGAGACGAGACTGCGACTAGATTTTGAACGTTTTAAATTACGAGAATTGTCCTTCTGATGTTTTAACCAAGTTGACTTAAAACTTTCATAAGTACGCTAAAGTGGAAATTCAGTTGGTTCAATACCTACGTTGCTTCAAAATCGATTAAATCGATACAATAGCAGCTGAATGCGGGAAATTCCGCCGGCGAATGTAAGCGCATAATATATCAGATTGCTGGCCGGGAATCGATAAATAGATATGTAACAGGCATGGACTTGGGAATAATTTGATCCAGCCTGCCCCTTGCTGCCCTCTCCCAGCGACGCCCTAAGCCGAGATCCGTACTCCGCATGTGCCCTTAGGATGTCGGTACTCGCTTAGCTTTTGGAGGCTTTAATTTATTGAGGCACCCACAGGCAAGTCGTCCGGTTGAGCAGATGACAACCTCCTAGGTTGAATTGCGAGACGACATTCCCAAAAAAACGAAAAAAAACACGATTTGGGATAGGGGGTAACGCGAAATTACCCCCAATCCCTTGTTAGTGCGTAGTTGCGTAGTGTGGGACCCCAAGTAGCAAACAAGAATAGTGGTTAAATCTTACATATCTATACTTTATCTAAAGTTGGATTTAGCTAAATCAAAAAGGATTTCGTTAAGTCTTTTCTTTCTTTAATACTAAATCGTTTTAAACAACCGCTACTTAAGTAAATTAGGAATACCAAAAACCAAGTTAAGTATTCTCAAAACTAGTTTGTATTAAGTATGCCTACAGTTAATACTAAAAATATTATTTTACTATACTCAGAATATTTGAAAGCTCACTTAAAACGCAATTGAATAACTGAAGTACCTTTTTAGACAAACAAAGAAGAAATTGATTTTGTAGATAAAATTAAGATAATTGTAATTCCAATTTCTAGAAACTGATTTTTCTGAGTATATTTTTATTCCTTTTTGACTAAAATTAGTAAGTTTAGAGTAAAAATACATTTAACGGGACGTTCTCTTCAAACAGAACCAAGTATAAATATGGATAAAGTGGAAAAATTAAAAAGATTTGTTAGCTTTCGTCGGCGTGTTATCTATACTAATATTATAAAGAGGTAAAATTTGTTTGTAAGTTTGTATGTAGGGGGTAATCTCTAGAACTACCTACCAGTCGGATTTGAAAAATTATTCTTGCATTTGATAGCCCAATCCTTGAGGAAGGCACGCTATGACCCTTAGGAGCCGAGCAAAAAGAAACAAAGTCAAAAAGAACGTTAAGTGATAGCGCGGGCGGGTGATGCGATACGACGGGGTGGCTCGGGGGAAACAAGAAGTTTCACGCAAATGAAGTCGCGGGCTGAAGCTAGTAAAATATAAAAAATTAAACTTAACCAATGTGCCGAGTCGAGATTATCAAATAAGCAGAACAGAAGTTATTAATTAATTATTTTTCCTGAGTTTGGGTGGCCTCTAAGGAAATTGGGATTGGATAGTTTAAGTTATTTAAACAATATATCTGTCGCAGGGAAATGAGGATATCAGGGATTTCAAGAAATCCCTAGGGATATCACGAAATCCGGGTAGATATCGAATATTCTTGTTTATTACGTCTTTTTACTAAAAGTATCTAGTGATATGACAAAATACCAATTTATCGTCAGTGATATGTCGTTTCTCTAAACTAAATCTAGTAAAATGTTAGAAAAGCGGATACTGCCTGCATGCATGCATTAGCTGGAAGAATTTCTACATTTGTACTTCTACAACGACGTAATTGTGAAATATCAAAGTTCCAGTGCAAAACCAAAATATGTATTTGCAAGAAGCTAAATGTTTTGTGTAATTCAAGGTGCCACAAATCACTGCTTTGTTTAAATAAATAACAAGATTTTCCATTTTCCATCAGGAGTGAGTGGTTGTCTTAATTGTTGAGCCTCGCAAGTCATTTTTTTTTTTAATGTTTACTTTTATATTTTTGTACCTAATGAACGAATCCACATAGGTAATAGAAAAAGGTATAATACCTGATATCATTGTCAGATTATTGTTTAGTTGATTAAAACTTTATTTTCTAATAAAAATGCACCAGTTAATTTGTAATTTTGTTTGATTACTTTATTCATCAACAGTATTCTTTATTTCACTACATTTAGTTTAGTGAAATGACATATCTCTGACAATACATTAGTATTTTGTCATATCACTAGATACTTTTAGTAAAAAGACGTAATAAACAAGAATATTCGACATCTACCGGGATTTCGTGATATCCCTAGGGATTTCGTGAAATCCCTGATACCCTCATTTCCCTGCGACATATCAATTAGTAAGCTACTTATAGCGCTGAATTTGAATCCTTGTGTTCTGTTATGCTACGTCGAATTCAAACATTAGGAGGTACCTACCTATATTAATTTAATCATATTCTTTCGACTATCTTACATAAACCTGTTTCCACCACAAAATAAACAAGAACCACACAATAACAATAAATGACAAGTTAAGAAAACATTAAGACGTAATCTGGTTTTAACTAAATCAAACTTTAGAATCACTTAATACCAAACAAATTAAATAGTACTTCACCAATACTGTTTTTAGTAAAGGTTAAGTATAATATATCTTAACTAGCACTACTTCAAGTGTAACTTGTCTTAACTTTGTCTGAACTAGCCTTACAAAATCAGTATTGTCTAAAATCTTACTTCGTTAAGAAAAATAAGATTTAACGCCATTTTGCACTACAAGTGAAAAAAATATAAAACATTTTCCAACAATACTTCATCAAAAACCAGAGTAGATTGAACTTACATTTTTGTCATAGTCATTCTAACTACATTAATAACTTATACATTTATAAAAAATGTAGTACTCTGCACTAAATGCCACAAAATTTTTAATTTGCAATATTATTATACCACATATTTTTGTTTGTTTTCTAGTATTTTAAAAGCCCGTCTGTTCTATAGCACTATCTATAGATTTTACACGAGAAATGATCACGCGTTTTAAATTTCCAATGCATTCAACGACATAAGAAAGCCTTTTCTAGAAATAAAAAATGTTGTTAAACCGCCATTTTCGTAAGTCTTAAAATACTTTAAAAGTTCACCATGTTTTCTAAAATAATATTACTTAAAGCACTTTAAAGCAAAATAAGTTTTTATTTATACTTCACTAAGACAAGATGGAATATCTGCACTTCAAAATTGATAGTTTTAATTAGGTATTGTAGATATCTTTAAGTCTATTTCTTTATCTTAAGTCAACCTACAAGATATCTTGAAGACAGTGTTTAAGAGTTCTGCAAAACCATACTCTCTTAAGTAGGGTTAAAGTTTATCTAAACAGTAGTATTAACTCTTTCTTAACAAGTTCTTAAATACTGTGCCCACTTTTACTTAACTGACTCTTGGAGTGTATCTAGAAGATATCTTGAGGGACATAATAGTTTTAGCCAAGACAACAGCTGGAATTCGTCTACTTGTCTTCAAGATATCTACAATACCTTTTTAAGACAATTGTTTGCTACTTGGGACGCCTTCCAGCTAGATGGACCGACGACCTTAAAAGGTGGCTGGGAGAGCCTGGATGCGGAAGGCGGAGGACAGGGTGTTGTGACGCAGCCTGGGAGAGGCCTATGTCCAGTAGTGGACTACGATAGGCTGAGTTGATTGAATCACTAGTTACAGTCAAGTGATATTTTTAACAAGATGTCAGAAGTAAGAAATTTTCTTATCACCTAGGTTCTGACCTACTCCGACATTCCAGTGCACAACACACTGTTTATCTTTCTTTATTTTTTTTTTCGTTTTTCTTTCTTTTTTTTTTCGTTTTTCTTTCTTTCTTTCTTTCTTTCTATCACAATCCATTGCTTCATTTAGGCTTCTAGACACTATGCCGGCGGCCCAGCCATTGGTCATGCCGCCAACAAACCCGGCGTCATTCCCGGCGGGTATTTGAGCCGCGGCGGCTTGCCACACAAACGAGCTGCACAACTGAAATGATGCTTTGCGGCCACCTGATTATGTCGGCGGCGTACCCGCGCGGCAAAAACACGCCAGCTGAGCCGCCGGCATAGTGTGTAGGAGCCTTTTGTCTGCTTGATTTGACAATAGTGCTGTTTAAGAGTACATTACGTAAATGTTTAATAATAGATAATACTAAAGTGCTACTACGTTTTTACCAACGAAAAAAATTTCCTGTATTGCTTGGATAGATGAATCTGGCTTTTGGTTAAACATAGATGAATTATTATTATTGTTATAAGCCTGTATTGTCCCACTGCAGGGCAAAAGCCTCCCTTCCCTCTTTCCACTTTTCCCGGTCTACTGCGATTGCGGGCCAATCCTTTAAGAAGGAGTCCAGCTCATCCCGCCATCTCTTTCTGGACCTGTCGCGCAGTCGTTTCCTGCCCTTGGGGATCCACTGAGTGGTGGCTTTTGCATATTGCTGCTACGACATGCGAAAAAAAAAAACATAGGTTAATGTTAATAATAATAAATGTTGCATGAAAAATGGTGAAATACAGCTGAGCTTTAGGCGCTCCACACACTGCACCGCGCTCCGTCGCGGTGAGCAGATAACGCGCCCCCGCGCGTGATTTTTTTTACATACAAATTCAACTCCCGCGCGTGAGCGCGTGATTTTTTGTTTGTAAAAAATCACGCGCGCGGGCGCGTTATCTGCTCACCGCGGCCAGTGTGTGGAGCGCCTTAATGTATTATAACACCTATTACATTACCCATATTTGCAAAAAAGTCTTTTCTATCCTGTCAATGTTATTAAACTGCCAAAATAAAAGTCATTGCAATTAGAGTAAGTGTGTGCAATTACCCCGCGGGTTTATTAAGAAGGGGGAAAAGTACAAAACTACCTCTTTAAGTTTGTCTCTAAATCCGGCCCTGAAGCTAGTGGAAAACGTTCATGGCAGATGGCTAGGGCCGCCAGTGGCATCATTTCCGGTGCCGGGAGCACCCAGACGCGCCCCGGTATGTTACTGCCTTGATGTGGAATGTAACTTAAACCAGCGACCCGCCCCTGCTTCGCGCGGTTTTTACAACTTAACAAAACATCAATATTTTTATTGTATAATATTAATGTAATCTATCTATCTGTAAATTAAAACAAAGTCGGGTTAGTTACACCATCTATAACTCAACAACGGCTGGACCGATTTTTATGATCTTTGAATTGTTGGATTTGTCTCCACCCCGATTAGCAGAATAACTGTTAAGACATGGGATAGTTCACGAAAGAAAAATGCAGTTGACTAATTCATTTTATCATACATCTTGTATTGATTCTGAGATGGTACGAAGTCCGCGGGGTCAGCTTGTATACATATAAACCTTCCGAGACGGTACTCTATAAAGCCGTTTAACGTTCTGCATCGTTCTCACAAGTATAATTTTTAACATGAATGATGTAACCAAGACTTTGTAACCATATTAATATATTGATTTAAAAGAGTGTCCATGGAGTTTCTTGCCCGTTCTTCTCCATAGGTACCTACGCTTTGGAATGAGCAACTAGCTTCATCTTTCTGACTGACCGACCCATTGACAATTCAAAAGTGCCTGTAATTGGTTTAATTGAAATAAATGCTTTGATTTTGAGTTAGAGCCGAGTTTTTTCTAAATTACCATACATACTTAGTATTATCAATGCGAAAGTCTCTCTGTCTGTTACCTTTTCATAACTAAACCACTGAAAAAATCGTTATAAAAGGACATCATTAAAGCGTCGGAAATGTTATACTTACCCAAAAATTACTAAGGTAAAAGAAAAAAAAAAACTAGTATTTTCTTATGGGGAGTAACATTTTGAGCATTTTTACTATCACAGCGAAAGTCTATAATTAACCCCTCTGCTGCTATTTGAGATTGAAAATGCCAAAAATCATATTTTTATACCTAGAGTTGAAATTATTTTCCAAACAACATGTTACCATACCGCGTCCCAAGTACCGAGTGGCAGCGCTAAGATTTAGGTGAACACACGCAAGTAGCACTCACTGTTAGCGTACTTACGATCTTTTACATGTCAGTGCATATTTCAGATGCTCGGAATAAAAGACGTACAGTAAAAAAAAAAGTGTGTCGTGATTGTGATAAACATAAACATCAATTTACGCGTTTTCATTTCTGTTTTTTTTTTTGTTTTCACCTGTTAGGCATAATTGTATCTCATTCTTCATTTTAGCAGTCGTAGATTCGAACCCAGGTAGGCAATTACTTAAGCTGATATCAGACGCTTCACTTTCTGTTCATATGTCTTTTATTTGGCACAGAGACATTAGTTGAGAGCAGTGGTGGCAAAAACAGGCACTTTTGAATTGTCAAGGGGTCGGTCAGTCAGAAAGATGAAGCTAGTTGCCCATTCCAAAGCGTAGGTACCTATGGAGAAGAACGGGCAAGAAACTCCATGGAAACTCTTTTAAATAAAAATAATATGGTTACAAAGTCTTGGTTACATCATTCATGTAAAAAATTATACATGTAAGAACGATGCAGAACGTTAAAAGCGTCCATAATGAAAAGATGAGAAAAAACAACAATTCAAATATTCATTTAAAATAAAATAAACCATGGCAGCAAAAAGATGACCAGTCCCTACTGACGGCGCCCGTTCACGAACATGACGCATGTATTAGCACCATTCAGCTCAACCATTTTGAAGGGAGCTAAATGATCCAACACATGCGCCACCATCAGCGAGACATTTGAGTGAGCATGACATACTCTCAGCCGCCAGGGCACATTCATGTCAGTGAAAGACGTACCCAGTAAATGGTAGCTTTATAGTATGTACATAGTACTCACACATGTGCTATGCAATTATACAATACTAGGAGATTGAATTTATACAATGCAAAGATAGACTTACAATCTTCAGCAGCTCCAACAGTATTTTTAAGTGTTAATCAAATAGTTGTGGTTGTGGAACAGGACCAGCATTGAGCCAGTCGTAATTATCCCCGACTTAATGAGTTGCAGGTTATGGGTTCGAACCCAGGCAGGAGCTTTACTTTGTGTAAGCTATTTCATCACCACTGCTCTTAAAACGGTGAAGGAAAACATCGTGAGGAAACTGGCATGTCGTAGAATCAAAAATTGTTAGACAAGCATACAGGAAGACGTAGGGAAGCGAACCCGCTGTAAGCGAGAAGCACGAAACTGATCGAAGTGGCGGTGCTTGGAGGATATGTCCAACAGTGGACGTCTTTCGGCTGAATTGATAATGTAATAATGCAGCCAATAATGTTCCTACTGCTGGGACACAAGCCTCCTCTCTATGTGCGGGTTGGTAGATGTCACAGGTATTCGAATTTTTAGTTCTAGGACATGCCGGTTTCCTCACGATGTTTTCCTTCACCATTTTGAAAGCAGTAGTGGTAAAATATTTACACTAATTAAAGCGCCGTTAAATGTAATAAATGCACATGGATAAGGTTAATGTAATATTTTATTATTGACTATAGATAAATCTAATTTAATAGTATACCGAATCTGTTTTTACAAAATCAAACAAATGACTAAATTGTAATTGCAAAATCTTCTAAAACATTTTAAAATACATATTTATGAATATTCAATACCATGCCATTGAAAATATGTTAAACCTAAATAGGCAAGATTAATTAATTTAGTTTAATTATGTCTTTATTTTGTTACACTACGTTTTTATTCGTTCGTCTCATTTCAGTTGACCTCTATAGAGTCTATAGAAAACATCCCAGAAAGCCATTCTGTCCTGGAAAGGTCTACCCTCATGGGTCAACTCGGAGTCTAGACTTAGGTAGGGCTGAGTGGTCCTCGTGATAGGCTGCCATTTCACAGGAAGCAGCTCCGATGTGTCGGGGGTCGGGTCTCTGAGAAGAAAATATTTTTTTAATTAAATAACTTGAAATATACAAATTATTTACAAATAATAATTATCTTGCATGAGTCATTGATTTAAATAAAAAACCGGTCAAGAGCGAGTCGAACTCGCACACCGAGAGGGTTCCGTACTTTGTAGGTATGTACATAGTTTATCACGGGTTTTTTTATTGTAACTATAAATTTACGGTTTTCGGATTTTTTTCTTTACTTGTGCTACATGTACTTGCTTCTTGCTAAATTTCATGATTCTAGGTCAACGCGAAGTAGGTACCCTATACATTTTGATTCCCTTGACAAATATACTTTTTTGCGGCATAAACGGCCGTATATTTTTTTTTACGTTAACTATGAAGTTGTATTTTTCACAGCTTCAAGGGACCGCAGACCTTAGTATAATTTCAACTCGTTACCTCCACGTGTTCCCGAAATAAAGGGTCTTGACAGACAGACAGACGGACAACAAAGTGATCGTATAAGGGTTCCATTTTTTCCTTTTGTGGTACGGAACCCTAAAAAGAAGAAAGTGGCACCAGTGACAAAAAACTTGTGTGGAAATCGATCAGACATATGATTTGAATTGATCAGGATCATGTCGTGAGGAAATTTTGGAGAATTAATGTGGATGTAGGAGTAGGGGAAGACCAAAGAAACGATGGATGGACTTTATGAAAGATGATAATATGGCTAGAAAGGAGATGAAAACTGAGATGAAGAGTAATAGAGAAGTATAGAAATAGAAGAACACGTGCTGTGCCGACCCCAAAATAAATTGGGATAAAGGCGAGACAGTGATGAATCATTGAATTAACTATCTCTTCACGCTTAAACCGATAAACCGATTTAGATGAAATTTGGTATAAATATAGTTTGAGTCCTCGGAAAGGACATAGGATAGTTTTTATCCCGATATTCCCACGGGATCGACATTTACGCGGGTAAAACCGCGGGGCGCAGCTAGTATATTATAAATGCGAAAGTAAGTTTGTTTGTTACCTTAACCACTGAACCGATCATCCTGAAATTTTGCATATACGTGGTCAGGTGTAGAGAAACGGACATAGGGTACCTTTCATCCCGAAAAAAAGTGCTTTTCCCGGGGAAAACAACAATAACGTTATTATGATAATAGATGACGCCACGTGTCTTTCGAAACTTATGCGGGTGAAACCGCGGGCCGCTGCTAGTATTTAATATACTTTGCAATGGAAATGGATGGTTTGTTTGATGTTTGGAATGGTTTTTAATATGGTTGGCCTTCCAAAAGTGGTTAAATATAATATCAATCGATATACTCTACTTATCACGAACGCAAGTGGCGATCTGTTTTACACTTAAGATAACATCATTGCGTAAAATGGAACTAGAAGAGTTATCTCACTTATAATCTCACTTATATAAAAAAATAAAGTCATTGTTTTTAATATCGTTTCATATCTCGAGAGACCATTGCTGATTCATGGTAATTCTCGTCAGCTGAATCAGATGAATAAAAAATATAAGATGAAATTCATTTTGCATTAATTGCAAAATTACGCTTTTTCTCATGGGGTTGTTTGAATGTAATTAATTTTTTTCGAACATTACTTTAAAATACGATTTTGTTTTGTTCTTGAGGAGTCTCATGTTCTAGTGGCTAGAAGTGTACTCTGTGTATATTATCTGTGTATAATTACTAAGGATCTTTGAGACATTGCCAACTTACAACATACTGTTTATTTATGAACGTTATGATTTTGCTATGATTATGTAAAGACGCTACTCACCCGTACTTGGCGAAGTTAGTCCAAAGAGTCGTTATCCTGTCAATCATGAGCTGATCTTCGGGAGTGATGGCATGTCCACTGAATATATCATTCTCAAATAAGTATCCAAGTTCGTCAGCATGAATAGCTCCCGTAGAATTCAAGTTCAATTCCACCTTTAGTAAATTTCTGCCACCGCTATATGAGAAAACATATCGGTAAACGGTTCTAGCACCAATATCTAAAAATCTTTCAGCCATTCTTTGTGTTGGGTGGTTAAATACAAAATCTGAAGCAAAGTCTGTGATCTCATCTTTAACATTTTCACTTGCATCCTCATCTCCAATATAAAAGTGTCTGACATCTTCTAAAGCATCCTCTAAATTGTCACCTAAATCAAATGCAAGGCTTACCATATCGAAATTATAGTTTGAAAAGAAATCTGGATCTGCATTTCCATACAAGAAGGGCAGTTCATTATCTGTGTGCCCAATAATGATTGGTGTATTCCTTACTTTAGTGGAAACTATATTCCTAGGGTTCTCCGTAATAAAAGCTTCAACGCCGTCTATTTCCTTTTCAATACAGGGAAGTAGGATAGGTAACTCGGTGCTACCAAAATAGGTTTTTTTTAAATCTAAAGCTAGCTGGGCTAACGTATGTGCATCAATAGATGCAAGATAATCAAGAGCTTCAAGCGTATTTTCAGTATTGAAACCTAATGCTTCTGCCAGTTTCAAGGGTACCGCGTTGTTAGAGTCTGCTAGCAACCACGGACTTAAAGCAGGACCGCTCTGAATGATTGCTTTCTGGAATAAGCTTTCATACGAAGACAACAAGTGGAGGTTCACAGACATGCCACCAGCACTTTCACCGAACACAGTAATTTGTCTCGCATCTCCTCCGAAAGCCTCGATATTCTCATTGATCCACCTGAGAGCAAACACTTGATCTTTAAGTCCTTGATTTCCTGGTACCTCTGGAATATCTAAGCACATAAAGCCGTAAATACCGAGTCTATAATTGATTGCTACTACAATGACGTCATTGCTAACCAATGAATTTGGAGTGCCTACGCCACTGGCGCTGCCAGTAACGAAAGCGCCTCCATGTATCCATACCATCACTGGTAAGCGGTTGTGTGAGTCAGCTGTACTTGGCACGTAGACGTCCACAGTGAGGCAGTCGATGGTTCCAAAGACGACATTGTTCTCTACTTGAGGGCACGCCTTTGACTCGTATGCTTCGAAGATGTCGTCAAAACCAGGATGCGGGACTGCAGGCTGTGAATTAAATAGTAATTTAATTTATAAGATCGTGTGACGTTGGTCTTTGGATTGTGTCTATTGTTTTCAAAAATTCATTTTCATGAACAAAACTTTTCTCATTCAGTCCTCCGTATCAAATGACCATACCGTGACAACCGACTTCGACACATCGTCTTGGCCACCGGCGAGTGCCACAAACAGAGTTCCTTTTACATATGTATATAAAAGTAGGTATATCAAAATATGTACTCTTACCCCAAAAGGATTGTTCTTATCCACCACCGCATATGGCACACCTAAGAACTTCGCGTAGCCATGTTCAGACCTAAGACCCCGGATCAGACCTCCCTTCGTAGAGACGAGTGGGTCTATCCTGGACTGACCTTGGACCAGACCACACACAGACACTAATAGAATTAAAGACCACATGTCCGATCTTTGAAACATTTTTGCAGTGACTAAGGTGACTTATCTCGAATCTCGTGTCGAAATATGGAGATAAAAGATAAAACAGCATCTTACTGATATTGATATCTGATAGGAAAACTATTGATAAAAATGGTGATGTAATTAGAGATGAGACTGTAGTTAGCTAACATTGATTTTTATTTTAAACTAGCCTTTGCTCCGCGGCTTCTTTCGGCTCTAGACAGATAGAGGTGGAAGGGAGGCCTTTTCCAGCATTGAAAGAATATGGACTAACAATCTGACCCAGCGAACTTCGCACCGCCTCAGAATTAAATAATGTGACAAAGTTCAATAGACACGTGGCGCCATCTATTATCATAAAAACGTTATTGTTGTTTTCCTCGGGAACAGCATTTTTTTTCGGGATAAAAGGTACCCTATGTCCGTTTCTGTATACCCGACAACGTATATGCAAAATTTCAGGATGATCAGTTAAGTAAAGTTAACTAAAAAGTCTTGTTATAATAATTTGATGTAAATGATAATATACAATAATAATAATTTGATGTAAATATTTGCATGCCGAATGGCAAAATATGGCTGATCTTTGTACTGTACTAACACCTATTGATGTATCATCTACCCATATTTGCAAAAATAAATTATTCTATTCTATTCTATTCTTGGAGAATACAAGATCAAATTAAATTATCTAGCAAAACACCACAGATGTGATGGGTCATTTCAAGATCACGAACCGAAGATGTCGACGTAGCTCACAGAATAAGCAAGCTAAAGTGGCAATGGGCCGATCAAATTAGCCGCAAACCCGATGACACTAGGGTTAGTCGTGTTCTTGTGTGGAGACCACCAATCGGCAAACGTAAGGTACGTTTCGATTCGCTAAATCGGCAAACGTACGGTAGGACACCCGCAGGCTATGTGGAGCGACGATCTTCGCAGGCTGGCTGGTAGCAGCTGGATGAGAGTTGCCGAGAATCGAGCTGAATGGCGTGCAATAAGAGGGGCCTATGTCCAGCAGTGGACTGCTATAGGCTGATGATGACCTTTGACCGCATAACTATATCTGTAACTAGCTTTGCCCCGCGGTTTCACCCGCATAAGTTTCGATCCCGTGAGAATATCGGGATAAAAAGTAGCTTATATTTTAATCCAGGGTATCAGCTACCTCCACACAAAATTTTATCAAAATTGGTCCAGCCGTTTGAGCGCGAAGAAGTAACAAACATATAAACACACACACAGACACTCACAAACTTTCGCCTTTATAATATTAGTGTGATGTGAATATTTGAAATTACCAGTTTATTTATTTTGTTGTTTTTGCCAACAAATATCGACCCATCATGTCCGTGTAGTTTCTCAAGCAAATTGAATTTCATCCTGTATAGTAAACAGACTCACCATCCATTATACCCCAATAACTTTCCATAAAGAATACCGAATCTAATCCCGAAATTATTCCCATAACAAACGGTACGTATTACCGAACCGAAGTTTCTCATTGTGCCGTCAGTATAACGTCGTTCGATGGCAAACTTTTCGCATTTATCGGATAATTTAATTGAATAGAAACTCTCTTTTGTTCTTTGCGTGAAGCCCATAATTTAGTGGGAGCCGTTGAAAGATCGCCGCTTTAAGACAAAGAACTTTTGAATTCTGCAGGTGACGTATATACGGGAGGTTAGTTCTGATGTGTGCATTCCGTTTTTCTGATGATATTCTGTTTTTCAATGCAATATCGCCAGTCTCTTGGGAAATAAGCTCATTACCCGTTGACAGCGATACGAAGATGCGATACTTCAATTTTAATTATTGCACCTACCACTGTTTGTCTCTGCACCACCCTAAGGTTTACTGGTAGAAAATGCCTATGGCATGGCAAATAATATAAATAAATAAATAATATAATTAGTCAATGTTTAATGTTTAAACATTAAACGTTGACTAATTATATTTTTTTTTTTTTTTGTTTTTTTTTTTACTAATTATATTTTTTTTTTTAGTAGAGAGGATACCCTCATCGACTTAAATCGATGAGGGTATTCTCTCTACTACCGAGATTTTAGCTAGAGTTTTTGTTCTTTTGTTGTTTTTATTTCTTTTATTATTTTTTTTTCTTTGTAACGTGAATGCTGTGTTTTTTCTTCTCTTTTGTTGTGAATGCTGTGCACGTCTGTAATTTACGTAAACACTAGTCCATGTCTCTGTTCTCTTTTATTTGTAATGTTTGTGTTTGTGTTGTTGACGTGCCTTAGTAATAAATAAATTAAGTCCGCCTCTGTACATTTATGTGCTTGAAGTATTAAATAAATACCTACGGAGGGTTATTTTGCTTGCTGTGTTTTACCCACAGCTTCGCCCGCGTAGAGGTCGAAAATTGTCCCACGGGAACGTACTACCGAGATAAATGGTCATGGTATAATCATGTGTCAAAATCCGTTTAGCCGTTTTAGCATGAAAGCATAAAAACAAACAAACAATCTTACTTTCGTATTTATAATATTACTAGCTGCGCTCCGCGGTTTCACCCGCATAAGTCTCGATCCCGTGGGAATATCGGGATAAAAAGTATCTTTTGTCCTTTCTCGGGACTCAAACTATGTCTATACCAAATTTCATCTAAATCGGTTCAGCGGTTTAGGCGTGAAAAGGTAACATACAGACAGAGTTACTTTCGGATTTATAATATTAGTATGGATCATCTGCCTAGCCTTTTACCAACTATGTTGGTCGGCTTTCAGTCTAACCGGATGCAGCTGAAAGTAAACCTAAAAGTATTTTATTCTAATTCATGATCAGCCATTGTAAGTTCCTAGTTAGCTGCTGTGTTTGGTTGCTTGATGTAAAAACAATTAACCAATAAAGTAGCAAAAGATTATAAACAGATTAAAAACTCAGAAATGGCTGATTAAAACATTTACCGAATATTTTCACAAATTTTTTTCTTTGTTGCCAAACTCAAAATCGACTGTGAATATACAAAATATTCAGTGAATCTTTGAGCTTTCACGAAATGTAATAAACTTAAACACATTCGTAGCTTCGTAGCCGCTGTAGCACTCTCGTAGCGCTACACCGTAGCTCATAAAACCGTAGCTGTCAAGAGAGCAATGCTAAAGTATCAGTACAAAATTTAAATTAATTCAGAAGATATAATGCTATTCTACGTTGAATATTAAAGATGAATGGTATAGTTATATTACCTATGTAGATATAAATATCCACTTGTATATTACAATTATGTTTACGTATTTCGTACATATGCTCTAGATAGCCTTAAACGTCGCTAAAGATAGTTCTTTAGCGACGTTTAAGGCTATTTAGAGCATATGTAATTTTTTCTAGAACATCAATGTTAAAACTAGTGTTTTAACATTGATGTTCTAGAAAAAATTCCATGCAATTGAAGCCTGAAGAATAAACCAGAAAGTCTATTAAGTACCATTTAATTAAAACCAATGTATCATCCACAACACTGAGAACAAAATCTCGTCAAAAAATAATAATTATGGATTTTGATCAAATGAAACCGCGTAATCACTGCCGAATGAGTGAGGGGGGAGCCCCCCCCCCCCCAGTGCCACCCCTCGCTAATGGGATAATCACACAAACCGGGATGGTCCATTTTATACAAAATGCAAATGAAGTTTTTCGGAGTAAGCACTTCATTATGACCACAATTTCGGTTAGTCTATCGTCCTGGTTTGAAATTTTTGCGAACAGAAAATTATGTTATAAGACCGAAATTGCGGTAGGTTCATTTAAAGTTATGCTCAAAAGAAGAAGTTACTTATTAAGGATTTCGGTTTAGAAATTATTTAACACTAGCTGCGCCCCGCGGTTTCACCAGCGTAAATGTCGATCCCGTGGGAATATCGGGGTAAAAAGTAGCCTATATGTTAATCCAGGGTGTCAGCTACCTCCATGCAAAATGTTATCAAAATTGGTCGAGCCGTTTGAGCGTGAAGAAGTAACAAACATATAAACACATACACATACAAACTTTCGCCTTTGTGAAGTTACATAAGGCCAAGTTACTGTACAATACTTTCGCTCTGAAAACCGTTAACAAAAAAAAAAATATTTTCCTTTTTCATAAACCTTGAAATTGTAACATAAACCAACCCGTCACAAAAGAGTACATCAATACATCATTGTCTGTCTGACCCGCCAACGCCATCTATTGGAAGTTTCGTGAAACAACACCAGAGGTCATTAATCACAGCTGTGGACGGGACGGTCACGGACATCCATTTTTTGTGGTCTTTATTAATTTAGTTATAAAAGTTAAGGGCAAAAAACTTTGGTCATTAAGCTATTCTAATTTTTAAGCCTATTTGAATTAAAACGATCGGATAATACTCGGTTTCTAAATTGGAAAGAAGTGGAGAACTTGTAAAATTTTACTTTCGCGTTATTTAAGGTGACTCCTTCGACGTAGCCCGTAAAATTCAATTATTACTTACGTTGTTTTACAAAGTTTGGAATATCGCAAACTTTCACCCCACTCAATCCCGGCGTGGAACGGAGTAACGTGGAGTAACGGTGGAGTTTCTTGCCCATTCTTCTCCATACGAAAACTACCTTTTGGAATGGGCGACTAGATTCAATTCTATTTTAAGATAATTTTTGACGTTCAAAAGTGCCTTTTATGTGCCTATCACACTAATATTATAAAGGCGAATGTTTGTGAGTGTGTGTGTGTATGTGTGTTTATATGTTTGTTACTTCTTCACGCTTAAACGGCTGCACCAATTTTGATGAAATTTGGTATGGAGATAGCTTGAGCCTCGGAAAAGGACATAGGGTACTTTTTATCCCGATATTCCGACGGGATCAAGACGTATGCGGGTGAAACCGCGGGGCGCAGCTAGTTTGAAATTAATGCTTTGACTTTGAACGCTATCGTCCCATTGCAATAGAAAATCAAGTGTGTCTCATTAGCGGTGATTAAGTGGTTAAACGCGCGTGATAGTAAAGCAGTCATCCTGGCTACATTTTTTGAAGCTCAGAGGGAAGGATAAATGATGGAACATTGTTTGCGACACGGGTTTTTGCTTCTTTGCTAACTGGCTATTATTTTTACCTTGGCATGTTCTCATTAGGGCCATGGAGTACGAGTGCCCACTTGGTTTTTCGAGATATCGCCAAGCGGTTAGTCGACTCTTCACGTGGCTGGCCTATTTCTTGGCCATACAACGTCGCAATGCTGCCAGCCTTTTGGGCACTGTTCCTGTTGAGAGCGATGCGGACGAATGATTATTTTGGTTATTTTTTATATAATTGTACATTTTATTATAGTTTATATCTTAGCGTTTATTATGTAAATATCTATACAAATAAATTAAATGTTCTCATTATAATTATTATTTTCCTTCCACCAGTCTCCCACGATATTTTTCCTTACGCCCTAGACTGGAAAATATTGTTTTTTAATATTATTTTATAAGGATATTGTGGTGAGAAAATAAATAAATATTATTACAGCTTTTTCCCTTCTATCAATTGGAAGGATTAGTGAACGTACACATACATAATCAGCATATACACAGCAGGGACACAGGCCTCCTTTCAGTGAGAGAGAGTGGCCGTAATCCACCACGCGGACCAATGCGGGTTGGTAGATGTCACATGTCTTCGAATTTTTCATTCTAGGATATGCCGGTTTCCTTTCGCTGTTTTCCTTCACCGTTTAGTGAACGTAATTTGTTGTTATTAAAACAATTTGATAAGAAAGTTATGTCCTTTTATATGATTTTTAATTGTAACTCTTTCAACTATTAAGTAGGTAGATGCCTACTTCTAAAGAACACAACAAAAAATCTGGAAAGTCACTAACAATAGAACGACAAATATTTTTACTGCTTTTCGTGTTTCACCATAATTTGGTACGCTTAGAATTTTGATACCCTATTCAAATGATGAGCTTTCAAATTACAATTTCTCAAAGTCTACTACGAATTTCTCCCAGAGTTACCAGGAAAAATAAACAACAAATCATTATTGGGAAAACTCGGTAAGATTAAGAGATTATTAACTTAAGTACGAAGATAAGGAAATTGACAGCAAAATAAATTGGAACAGTAAAACTGTGCCGCCAAACGCAACGATGCGGAAAGATAGCGTAATGCCCTAAGTTATTTACCCCTACTATTGCATTTATTAATTTATTTTGTCACCAAAAGAGATAAATTACCAGGGTCGTCGGATATTGTAGAAGTTTAGTAAGATACCGATGGAGGTTTTCAAATGAATGGGCAAAAAAATCCGGTCAAGGGTCACCCTTAGAGCGATCAATGTTTTTAAAGACCTGCACCCTAATGGCGTAAGACACTATCAATCGGAATCAGAATCATTTTGAAGCAAAGTGCTAATCCATTGCTTCATAAATTCGAAAAATTTGTCTGCTCACCACGTAAATAACGCAATGAATGTTGTTGAACTGTCAAAATGAAACCGATTCCGATTGATAATGTGTTACGCAATTGCCCCGCTGATACAAACTCAAGTTGTCACAAAACCAAACCTTTGTTGTAGTTAAATGGTGGAAGAGGATTTGACCTATACTTTTTTTTTCCATTTCACTTTCTCCTTATTAGGTTAGCCACAGGTTACAGTTATCTTTGATCAGTGGAATACAATAGATTTATGACAGTTTTTGGATGGAAACACGGTCAAAATTTGAAAATTTATTCTTAGGTATACCTACTTATTAAAGGCCTTATCTTATCACACTACCGGTTTGCGAGCGGCTTCGGGGCGGGGCTAGCGCGCAGCGAATGCGTCGCGAACACGCCGCGGTTGCACAGCGAAGACGTCGCGGACGCGTGGCAAATTCGCAACGTTTTCGTCGCGTGTTTGTAGCAAGTTAACGACGTACAATACACTCAGTAACAATGGCGTCCACGCTGCTATTCGCGGCGATCTCGTTGCGAGTCCGTAAGGAATTCGCTGCGCATGAGCCGCGTGTTTGTTGCGCGCCCGCTCCGCTTTGAGGACGTTCGCAATCCGCTAGTATGATAAGGCCCTAAAAGTTTTGTGAAATTCGCCCATAGTAAAAGTCACAAACTTTTTTTTTTTTTACTTCCGGAAACCTTTGGAAGGCGTACGAGGGGCCGAAGCCAACTCGCAGAGGCCCTACTGACTGCCTGAAGTTCTATTATATTATTTATGTACAGGTACACATTTTGAAGTAACGACAACAAATATAATATCAAAAAATACTTTGTGAATGTCTTTTTAAATAAACGTCACAAACAGGAACAACGCGCTTAATCCCAGATTTTTGTTCGCAAACGAAACATAGACTTAGATTGGATATGTAGAATTGATACTACCTATTTGAATACGAGTTTCGAATCGAGAACCTCTAGTAAAAAAAAAACATTGCGAGCCGACCTAAAATTCCTTTTGAAATATATTGCCAGTTGATTTGGCAATGTCTCCTCTATTGTATCTCTAAAAAAATGGACGGACAAACAATATTTCTGCCTTTTGTTTAAGCAAATCGTCGTTTAGAAATTGAGGGTTTTTTTAAGTATTTTTAAGTCTATTTGTTTTTTCTTTTACTTTTTGTTCTGGGCGCTTTTCAACGTGCACATCAAGCTACCCAAAACTGTCAAATTTTCCCAATCAACTTTGAACCTTATGCTTTGGCGATAAAGTTGAAAATATATCAAAGAAATTTGATAGATTGTAGTAGCTTGATGTGCTGGCGTCTGCACCTATAATTTCAACATGAATGCCTGTAACAAATATAAAAAAGACGATTTAAAAGAGTTTCCATAGACTTTCATGGCCGTTTTTTTCCAAAGCCTAAACCTACAAGACTTTGGAATGGGCAACTAGCTTCATCTTTCTGACTGACCGACTCTTTGATAATTTGAGAGCGCCTGCAAATGGTTTAATTCAAATAAATGCTTGAGTTTGAGGTTAGATTTCACAAAATTCATGTTATTTTAACCTCGCAATTTGTATTATTCTACATAAACCTGCCAAGGGGTCCTTACTTGACATGCCATATTATTTTACTTCAATCAACTCAGCCTATCGCAGTCCACTGCTGGACAAAGGCCTTCCCCAGGCTGTGCCACAAATCTTAGCCGCCACTTTATGTTGTTTTACTTAAATGGCTGAAAGTTGACCAGTAAATGATAATTTATCCAGTTACCTAAGTTGCAGCCTCCAAACGGCTTTACTGGGTCTTGTCTCTAGAGAGTAGTTTCAAATTAAAATTCTGCTTATTCTCTAACATTTTGATGTAGGTAATCATGTAATAAATAGACAAAATAAACAACAAAATATAAATACTCGGGTTGAAAAAGAGTCAAAATAAAACAACGCCACGAAATTGGCCCCGCACTAAATTCCAATTTATGGGCCCTGGTGCGGACCTCTAAAGAGTAACGTGGCCCTTGTCGCGGTTAGCGAGTCCCGGATTCCCGGGTTATCCCACTTCTTAACTGTTTTATGTCCCATTCGGTGCCTATGCGGGACTTTTACCTACTTGCGTGAAGTTTTTGAGTATTTTTATTAGAAAATTCAAAGTCAAATCGTATGTTTCAATGAAATCATTACAAGGCACATTTGTACGACACAAATTCTAGAATTATAAAAAAAATAATCATTCTTTCTAGTTACCCTTTCCAAAAGGTAGTTTCGTATGGAGAAGAACAGGCACGAAGCTCCATAATTACACCTATAACAAATCAAATAAAATCAAACGTTTATTTGTTGGTGTAGCAGTATCTACAACGCCACATGCGAACAACGCGTCATACTGACGTCACGCAAATCCTGCATCTCGCAAGCAAAGTTTACCGCGCAACTGGCATAGATACAACGGCCCGACATGAATCATTGGGCAGTTGTCCGCCAGACACAACAATCGTCTGGTCGGAGGATCCTCCCTTTTCTATAGTGTATGAGTGTACTTCACACCCTCATACCTCTATACTGGAAAATCTGGAAATACATTGTCATCAATCATGAATCATCATCATCACGAATCATATGCTGTACACATGGTAACTGTTTTCGCGTCGATGTCATTGCCATCCTGGATATCAAGAAGCTCAAATACGGCAACATTTATAAGCGCTGACATCCTATCAACGGTCTCCAGAGCGTGATCTCAGATGGTGGGACTCCCCTCTGCTGCGCCACTGGGTAAGAATCCATGCTAGTTGATATTTTAAGTACTTATTATCTTCTTAATATTAGTTATTAAGTTATAATGTTTGGTATTGAATTACTCATGCATAATTCACTTTTGTCGTCTGTAACTACAAAGAAACCTGTGTGGTGAACCTTTGCGTATCATGTATTAAAATCGATATATAAATGACTAGCTGCGCCCCGCGGTTTCACCCGCATATGTGTCGATCCCGTGGGAATATCGGGATAAAAACTATCCTATGTCCTTCCCCGGGACTCAAACTATCTCTATACCAAATTTCATTTAAATCGGTTCAGAAGTTTAGGCGTGAAGAAAAGACAGACAGACAGAGTTACTTTCGCATTTATAATATTAGTTTGGATTTATTTCTGTAAGTAGGTTTGTACAAACACTTTTACACGTCAATCATATTTTTGTAAAGCTAGGTCGGCGTTTCCTATGTGGCTACTCTGAGAAGAAAGGCTGAAACAAACTCAGAGGTCACAGTCTCTTTTAAAGTCCAGACAAAATCTTGGTCAGATCATGTGAAGACCATGTAGATAGGTGTCTGAAATGGTCTTTTGAGGAAAGAACCACACAGATTGAGTGGACCTGTCCAGTCAGTGCACGCATTTGTCAGAAATCGTGCAGCTCAACTCAGAACTTGAGGAGCTCAACGATTCGACGAACAATACCAAAGAAAGGATATTTGGGTAGGCCGCGTAAATTAAACTGCCAGGTCATGATTAAAACTAACTAAGAAGGAAAAAAGAAATACAGAAAAAAAGAAATGACCGACATAGTCCTCACATTCACAATAATTAAATAAAATAAAAATACTTTACAAAGTAAATATTCATGTCATTGTATATATAAAATTCATAAATGTCAATGTGTATATAAAAAAAATCTGAGGGGCAATTCTCGTAATTTTAAGAACGTTCACAGTCTAATCTCAGTCTCAATCTGTCAAAAAATACCTTTAATTGCCCTACATTTTGACAAGTTTTTGACATTTGTTTGTCGCTGAGATGAGACTGCGACTAGATTTTGAACGTTTTAAATTACGAGAATTGGCCTTCTGGTCATAATCTTTGTGGACCATGTAGATTGGTGTCTGAAATGGTCTTTTGAGGAAAGAACCACACAGATTGAGTGGACCTGTCCAGTCAGTGCACGCATTTGTCGGTAACTTGTACAATAAAACTTGTGCCTTGATAAAATTAAATGGCATAATATTTTTAAATAAATAATTATTATTATCCTGTGCATAGTGCATCCCAAAAAACTATCCCTCGAAATACCCCACCATGCTCAAAAAGCGTGTGCATAAACAAAAAAAGTATCACATATTTTACCCGGGTTTCACATAAATCCCGTTTTATAATCCCGGGCTAGCGCCGCACTAGTGGGCTTACCTACTAACTCCGATACACTGCGACAATGTTCCACATGACATTGTCACTCGTGAACACGACGTAGAAAAAATCCCGCAAAATGTCTCCGTATTGTTAGGATTCCCGATTTGATTTGTTGGATTTTCATGGCGAATTGTCATTGACATAAGATTTTTTCTATCGTTTTATTGTTGATTTCAAAGTCAAAGTCAAAGCATTTATTTCAAATAGGCACATAAAAGGCACTTTTGAACGTCAAAATTTATACTATAATGGAATTGATTCTAGTCGCCCCTTCCAAAAGGTAGTTTTCGTATGGAGAAGAATGGGGAAGAAACTCCACCGTTACTCTTTTAAAAATGTTTTACAATATTTGGCATAGGTACATTAATTATATACTAATATGTGAGGACGATGCACCTAAAATAAAATTACTATACCACAATTGGTAAACGAATCAAAAACGAAACCATGACATATAAATTAATTATCTGATAGATACATGGTGCTCACATATTTAAAAACATGGTAAAAGTAAACGATTTTAATAAAAAAATAAAATAAAATTAACAAGTAATAAGTCAGGATATGAGTAATGAATGTAAATCAATGTAAAAAAAGAATAAAATTCTACAATTAAATTAGCAACCAGTTTGATTTTGTCTAGACTCTAGATTGTCCTATGGAGCAGGACCAGCATGTTTCCAAGCGTTCTTATCTTGGATATAATCTTCTAATTTATAGTATGCTTGTTTACAAAGTATACGTTTAATAATCACAAAAAAATATTAAGATAATTCACTTTCTCATACATTCGTACTTATTGCTATAAGAGTAGGGGAAGACCAAAGAAACGATGGATGGAATGTGTGAATGATGATATGGTTAGAAAGGGGGTGACTACCGAGATGACGACTAATAGAGAAGTATGAAAGAAAAAGCCATGCTGCGCCGACCCCAAATAAATTGAGCTAAGGGCAGGAGAATGATGAATGATGATGACGATATTCGTATTTATTGATTCTGAGGCGAACAATACTCAAACAGACTCAACATACTCAAATATCGCTGCAAGCTCAGCTCTCACTAAGTTGAGTATCGCTGAGTAACAAATCAGTAGCAACTCGCAGGCCTGAAATGTGGCCTGTACACACTTGAGTTGTGACTCCTACAGCGAAATTGTGGAGTGTGTGGTGTGATATGTAAGCGGGAGCGATTTCAAGAGCTAAAATATTTTTTTTTTTTTTTATATAATATTCCACAACTATCACACAACGCCATCTAGTCCCAAGCTAAGCAGAGCTTGTGTTATGGGTACTAGACAACTGATAAACAAACTTAATATTTCTAAATACATACATATTATAGATAAATTACACCCAGACACAGAAACAAATGATCGTGCTCATCACACAAACATTTGTCCTGGGTGGGAATCGAACCCACGACCTCCGGCATAGCAGTCAGGGTCACTAACCACAAGACCATCAGGCCTGTCTAAATTCAGACGCTACTGTCTGGTTTTGAGAGGTTCGTGGCTAATTTATAAAAAAAACACGGGTTGATTTTAATAATAATAATAGAAGGGTCCGCACACTGCTGACTGCAAATCGGATGCATCACCCACGATCATCGGTGATGAGACTGTATATCCCGCGGAAGTGTGGGGGTCGAGGCTTTTTAAATGCAAAGACCCTCCACAACCGCGAGGTGTGCAGTCTCAGGGAATATTTTTTAAAAGCTGAAGTGGGTATGCACCGTGATGTGGTCGCAGTGGACAAAGGGCTCACCCCGCTGTCCATGGCTAAAGAGAACTGGCGCAAACCTGTAGTACTTACTACCGATGACCGCAAGAAGGTATGGCAAAGCAAGGAGCTTCACGGGCGCTTCTATCGGGCTCTTCATGAGCCTGGTGTAGATTTCTTAGCGTCCGTATCCTGGTTACGTTTTGGTGATCTTTTCGGAGAAACCGAAGGTTTCGTCTGTGCAATTATGGACGAAGTTATCTTGACGAATAACTACCGCAGACATATTATGAAGGACGGGACGGTTGACGTGTGTCGGGCATGCCACCGTCCGGGTGAGTCTATCAGACATATTATCTCTGGTTGATCTCGTCTGGCTAACGGCGAGTACTTGCACAGGCATAACCAAGTAGCCAGGATTATTCACCAGCAACTTGCTTTGAAATATAAACTTGTGGATTCTGAGGTACCGTATTACAAGTATGTGCCCGACCCAGTTCTTGAAAATGACCATGCCACGCTGTACTGGGATCGGTCTATCATTACTGACAGGACTATTGTTGCCAATAAGCCTGATATAGTGGTGATAGATCGATTAGCGCGCCGCACAATGATTATCGATGTTACCATTCCACATGACGGGAACCTCGTGAAAGCTGAGAAAGAGAAACAAATTAAATATCTTGACTTAGCACACGAGGTTGTTGACATGTGGAATGTGAGCTCGGCTATCATTGTGCCGATTGTCGTATCGGCCAATGGGCTTATGGCCCAAAGCCTCGACCAACATCTGTCGAGGCTCTCGTTAGGCGGTTGGATCAAGGGCCTGATTCAGAAGGCAGTACTCCTTGATACGGCTCGTATTGTGAGGAGGTTCCTGTCTCTGGAGCCCTAACCACCGGTAACTTGGACCCTGCTCCCGACACCGGCGGAATACTATTTTTTATATTTTTAAATGTTTTTTATACGTTTTTTTTTTATATTTTAAGAAATATTTAAAAATGTAAATTAATATGTACATAAATAAATAAACGAAATAATAATAAATCTTTATTTTCAGATCATAGATCCATAGACATAACAATCACATTTTGCCGCCGAGGTCGGTCCGTAAATCGGTGGCCATCTAGTACATATTCCTTATATTCCTTCAACTATCTAGAAATCTTCTAGAGATCGGTAACAATAGAAAAAGTAATTGTGTCTCATTAGTGACCAAGTACTCTTTGTTAGTGACAGTTGAGCTATTATCGAGACCGCTCGGTGCTTCGGCTGGTTCCGCTGTCATTTGCATATTTTTGGAAGTCGTTACAGGTTGTCAGAAGCTCCTAATCTGTCGAACTCCGCTAATGAGACACAATTGATTTTCTATTGTTTCGTAATAGGCGACGCGCGGTGCTTGACCGGTTAAGCTACTAGGCTGATTATAAATATGTGTAATGAAGTGCTCAGCGGCAATTGCAGTCGTCGTCACTCGTCTGCGGCACGTTGGCATCGGCAAAGGCTATTGCAGCCGTCGATCGCGGCTGCCGCCAACTAGTGTCGACGACTGCAGTTGTCTCTGCCGTTGGCAACATGCCGCTCATGTATATGAGAACTTATTTATTTATTTTTTACTAGCTGCGCCCCGCAGTTTCATCCGCATAAGTCTCGCTCCCGTGGGAATATCAGGATAAAAATTATCCTATGTCCTTTCCCGGGACTCAAACTATCTCTATACCAAATTTCATCAAAATCGGATCAGTGTTTTAGGCGTGAAAAGGTAACATACAGACAGACAGACAGAGTTACTTTCGAATTTATAATATTAAGTAAGTATAGTAAGTATGGATTGCTTAATGGGCCCGTTCTTGACCTCGATCACGTCTGATGGAAAGCGATGGATGAGGTCTATGATGGAACGAGCGTGCCCAGATGGTGCCTAAATTAAATCGCTTCTCCTATAAGTTTGGAACGCCTCCGCAAGTCACACCGCAAGAAGTTGCATTCTACCGCAAGCTAACTGAACATGCCGCAAATAAAACTACGATAACAAGGAACACTGGAATTGTATCTCACGGAATGGTGGCAATGTCAGATTCGTGTTATTATTTCCAAGAAAGATGAAGCGGGACCGTCTGTAGAACGAGAAGGGCTATAAGGGTGAAGTTTTAAGAAATTGACAAATTTCTATCATACTAGAATATTTTTTCATCTTCGTTAGTCAGAGAAAAATACTGTTCTTTAAGTATATATCCTTACTTAATACATATTTATACTTATCCATACTTAATATTATAAATTCGAAAGTAACTTTGTCTGTCTGTATGTTACCTTTTCACTCCTAAACCACTGAATCGATTTAGATGAAAGGTATAGAGATAGTTTGAGTCCCGGGGAAGGACAAAGGATAGTTTTTATCCCGATACTCCCACGGGATCGAAACTTACGCGGGTGAAACCGCGGGGCGCTGCTAGTATATATATATAATATTATAAATACGAAAGTAAGTTTGTTTGTTTGTTACCTTTTCACGCCTAAAACACTGGACCGATCATCCTGAAATTTTGTATATACGTTGTCAGGTGTACAGAAACGGACATAGGGTACCTTTCATCCCAAAATGGTAATAGATGGCGCCACGTGTACGAAGTCGCGAGCAACATATTAATTATAGTAAGTAATAGAATTTGTTACTGATTTAACAAATCGAAATGCACTGACTTCCGAAAATAAAGTTATTTTTAAGAAGTCCGCTAAAAATGAATCCAACCAAGCTATTCAGAAGAATTCAGAAGTCAGATTAAGTTTTGCATGATTGCAGAAACTAACTTGTACGTTGTTGAAGCTAGTACTTAGTTATGGGCAATTCTTCTTAAGTTTTTTACGAGTCGACATTTATTTTCAAGAAGTACTTACTTTACCCGAGGCGCAGCGAGCGAATTAAAAATGCATTTGAGCCGTTTACCTCCGCTTCACTTGACGGACATAGGGGCGATGAAAGCGGTGGGAACAGCAGCTTTTTTTTTTAAGGTCATTTTCGTAAAACGGATTGTAGATTCCTGTTGATTTCGTATTTAAGTTGACTTTATTACTACACTAGCAGCGCCCCGCGGTTTCACCCGCGTAAGTTTCGATCCCGTGGGAATATCGGGATAAAAACTATGTTCTTTCCCGGGACTCAAACTATCTCTCATCGAAAATCATCGAAATCGGTTTAGCGGTTTAGGCGTGAAAAGGTAACATACAGACAGACAGACCGACAGGCAGACGTCTGAGTTATTTTCGAATTTATAATATTAGTAAGTAAGTAAGTATGGATATCACTACCGTCCTGACCCTTACTCGAGCCCGCCCGCGCCACTGAGACTGTAGCTTGGAACTGAAAGCTAAGCTGAAAACTATGCGGTCTAAAAAAAAAAGAAAAAATGTTTGAGAATGTGCAAACAACGTTCTATCATACGATACCCCACATGCATGCCCTAGTAGCCCCATTTCAAATTTTTAAGACCACCTTTCAATACATGTTGCAAAAAAAAAAAAAAAATTTTTTATTTGCAAATTGGTTGAGCAAACGTCATCTAAAACTATTCCAAATTTCAAGTTGATAGCATTAGTAGTTCTTGAGATATCCAGCTGTGACAGACGGAAAAACAGACAGACTGAGTCACACCATAAATCCTCTATAGAATTCAAGTTAGTTGGAAGAAATACGAGTACAATCCCGTATGTTTCCACTGAGTACGAGAAGAAAACAGAGCGTAAAATTAAGTTGTGCTATCAATTACGTCGCTGCACGAGACGAAATAATTCCCAGCATCATTTGGGAACTACAACTTATAGTTTTAAACCTAGATGGAAGTAGTGTAATGAATAAAAATTAAACAAAACCCCGACACAAACAAAAACCTCTAAAAAGTAAAATATACATATATACAGGGTGAAATTTTCTAAGCGTACCTCGAGGGAAAGTACTGTAAACACTGAAGACAGTTAATTTTACTCAAAGGAAACATTCCTTATTTAAAATAATAAACAAAACTGTATTTAAAGATTTTTGAAAATACGCTTGCCGCACCCGGGAATCGAACCGACTAAAATCCAAAAAAATGGCATCCTGTACTTTTTTGGCACCAATCGAGATCTCTTGATCCTTTGAGTAAAATTTGCTGTCTTCAGTATTTGGAGTCCTTTCCCTCCAGGTACGCTTCGAAAATTCCACCCTGTATATTGGCCTTTTCAATTAATATAAGTTGTAGGAAATATTTTGATACATGCGTCCTCGCGTCGGGGGATGGCTAATCACGGCTCACCCCTCTGTTTTTGTAGGGGGTCAAAAAGGCATTAACTCCGAATACACGGAAAGTCTGACAACCAATCTTACCGAGGAGTAGCATTTTTCCCAGTTACTGGGTTGTGGAGTTCACATAGTCGGTCTCTCTTAAAACGCCACAAGTCCGTCACTATTTTACGTAGGACTAGCTGCGCCCCGCGGTATCACCCGCGTAAATGTCGATCCCGTGGGAATATCTGGATAAAAAGTAGCTTATATGTTAATCCAAGGCGTCAGCTACCTCCATACAAAATTTTATCAAAATCGGTCCAGCCGTTTGAGCGTGAATAAGTAACAAACATATAAACACACAAACACACTCACAAATTTTTGCCTTTATAATATTATAATACTAGCTGCGCCCCGCGGTATCACCCGCGTAAATGTCGATCCCGTCAGAATATCGGGATAAAAAGTAGCCTATAATTATGTTAATCCAGGATGTCAGCTACCTTCATACAAAATTTTATCAAAATTCGTCCAGCCGTTTGAGCGTGAAGAAGTAACAAACATATGAACACACCCCACACATACACACACACTCACCAACTTTCGCCTTTATAATAATATTAATGTGATGTGATATCGGGACATCCCTATCTGTCATTATTCTCTCCTGTTTCTGGTAGCCATCTTAACTTATTAAATTATAATAATGTGTTCTCTGTGTGCTAGTATTAAACATTAAAGTGATTAAACTATCATGAATAATATACCAAAGTGCTTGATAATTAATTTGTCTTTCATTGTGATCACCCACCGAATCTTCGTTTCGTCACTCCAACTCCATGTAAAATAATGTATTCAACTGCATCTGGTTAGGCAGGAAGCTGACCCCAATATAGTTGGGAAAAAGCTTGGTAGTGATTATACAGGGTGTTACAGAAAGGGTATATCAATACAAACAGGTTGAAGAGTGTATCTGGTCTAGAGTCTCTGTACAAAATTTCAGCTCAAAAGCAGTAACTTTGAAAATGCTTAATATTTTTTTATTTCGATAGTTTATTAAATTGAAATCATAAAAAACGTGTCACCGCACTACGAGGGTCTTTATCCATTATCTGTAGTGTGTCAGTGCGCCTAGTACACGCACATCACGCCGCCGCGCGCCAGTGCAGCGCCGTGATGTCGAAATAAAAAAATATTAAGCATTTTCAAAGTTAATGCTTTCGAGCTGAAATTTTGTACAGAGATTCTAGACCAGATACACTCTTCAACCCGTTTGTATTGATATACCCTTTCTGTAACACCCTGTACATACAGATCAAAGATTATAGAATTCCATGTATTAAATTTCCAAAATTCATATAATTTATATAGTGACCTTCAATATTTCAATTGGTATTTATTCGTATTTAGTAACTTTGACCACTTTGACTTACGAAGTGTAAGGTCGTAGGTTCGAACCCAGACAGGCGCTTAGCTTTGTGTAAATTAATTTAATCACCACTGCTCTCAAAACGGTGAAGGAAAACATCGTGAGGAAACCGGCACGTCCTAGATCCAAAAATTCGAAGACACGTGACATCTACCAACCCGCACTGAGCCCGCGTCCCACTACCTCTCACCGAGAGCAGGACTGTGTCCCAGCAGTGGGAACATTATAGACTGATTACGTTATGTAGGTTATTATATTTTATTACAATTGTTTGTTAGGTAAAACATTGGGTAAACTTTCAATATCTGAGGCACATAGAATCAAAGGTAGCTATGTGCCTCCATGTTAAATTTTCAGGAACAGAAAAATACATTTTTCTAATTTAAGAGTCAGGGGTTTTCATACTCTCTGAGTTTATTCTCCATTTTAGTTATTTTTTTGAAAATGTGGCGCTTAGCTGCCTTTGATTCTATATGCCTCATCTTACTAATAACAACCTTTTCACTTAGCAGGCAATCCGATCCATTGCTCTGAATCTTGTCTAAACGCCTCAACTAAGCGGAGATGCTGCAATCTCCTAGCGATATTGGTTATCTATCAACTATGATCAGGAATTAATGGCTATGCCGCCATAGCTTTTGATAAGATTAGACGTTGAATAATGCAGTTTGGAGTGATATTTCAGGTTCTGAAATTCCGCTGTAACAGAGGATTTTGTACCTTTTGATCATTGTTTGACGTTCGATTTGGTGGGATGCCGTTGTGTGTCATTTAAGCAAGGTTGGCATGAGCGCTTTATTGCCGCGGAAATATTTTTTCGCACACTGGATTATCAAAGTTCTGCTTAACGCGGAGAGTTGCAAATCGATCAGTGTGTTTTTTTGACGCGCTGCAGGGATGTGCACTGTTGAATTCTCAACGCTCGGCTTCAGGGGACTGCATGACCTAAAGCGCGGTCACTGTCGGACTGCATAGAAAAGAAAGAGAAGCGCGATGACACAACGCTGGTAATTTATTGCAAAATATGAAGCAATTATCTATTTACAAAAAATCTATTGTTTGGACTAAAAAATTAAAACACTAGTGCTTTAGTATGTTGCTTGTAGAATTAAAAATAACAATAGATTCGGTTTCTAAAATAATATTTTTTCATATTTTGTCTCTCGGTTTCGCCCGCGTTGATTTCATAACGGGAAAAAAAAATCAGTGCTGATTTAGGTTATAAGCTATCTGTGTGCCAAACATCCAAATTCATTCAGCAAACATTTTATTCAATTTATGATATTATACAAGCATATTCTTTCAAATAAACACGATCAATGTCATGACGTAGGTATATAACACGAGACTCGAACGTGATAAAATCAGTTATATTTTTATCATATCTTCAGATTCACAAGCGATCTCAGATAGCCTTGTCTCCAGCGTGACATTTATAATAAGATTTCTTAAATCGCAATAAAGTCATATTGTCATCGGAACTTGAAACCACAAAAATGTTTGTGACATTTTTATACGACACTTAATAGGTACACGATTGTTTATGTTAAACTAGCTGCGCCCTGCGGTTTCACCCGTATAAGTCTCGATCGAATATCGGGATAAAAAGTATCCTATAATGTCCTTTCCCGGGACTCAAGCTATCTCTATACCAAATTTCATCTAAATCGGTTCAGCGGTTTAGGCGTGAACAGGTAACATACAGACAGACAGAGAGAGTTACTTTCGAATTTATAATATTAGTATGGATTAGCTAGCGAAATTCCACAGACTTGATATCGTGATGTCTAATGAATCAAAACGGTAAAGGAAAACATCGTGAGAAAACCGGCATGTCCTTGAATCAATAATTCGAAGACGTGTGTCATCTACCAACCCGCACTGGGACCGCGAGGTAGATTACAGCCCGCTCCCTCTCGTAAAAAGGAGGCCTGTGTCCCAGCAGTGGGAACATAGGCTGATTATGCTTATTACATTTTGTAATGTAGGTACGTGTATAACTTACAATTCAATTTCACCCCTACGTCTCACTCATAGTATCTCCCAAAAGCGAGCCGATTGTCACTTTTTTTTTGTTCGATTCCAATTTTATTCCACAACGAACACGCTGGCCGAAAATCGATTCCCGCTTTTGTTTTGTTTTTCGCCGATTCGTTGTTTTTGTGGTGCATTCGTTGGAATGACCCAATGGATGGGAACGGCACAGGCCTGTGTTTGGTCAACATTTAAATGTATAACTAACACCGCACTTTGTTCAGGTTTGGAGCGCAGTGGTGGACTAGTGATAATGCCCATAAATTACGCGTTGTAGGTCGTGGGTTCAAACCCAAGCAGGCACTTTACTCTGTATACATTATCCACTATTAACCACTGCTATCAAAACGGTGAAGGAAAACATCGTAATGTCCTAGAACCAAAAATTCTAGGACATGTGTGACATTCACCAACTCACACCGGGCCCGAGTGGTGGATTATGCCTTACTCACTCTCGCTGAGAGGAGGCCTGTGTCCTAGAAGCGGGAACATTATACAGGGTGAAATTGAACACATGCGACAAATCGAAATGGGAGATTGAATGAACAACTTTTACTATGGGACCAAACCTGAAATCGCGAAAAAAAAAATCAGTTGTTCCCTACATTTTGATGAGTTATGCGACCATAAATGTAGGGAACAGCTGATTTTTTTTCGCGATTTCAGGTTTGGTCCCATAGTAAAAGTTGTTCGTAATAATGAGTACAATCTCCCATTTTGATTTGGCGCATGTGTTCAATTTCACCCTGTAGACTGATTATTATGCTTGTTCAAGTTTATTTTCTTCCTGCCCTCGTCCTTTGTTACTTGGGGTCGGCGCATCACGTTGTCTTCTTCCATTCTCCATTGTCAACTGTTACAGCCTTGCCACCGCCAGATGGCGCACGGCAGGACTTTCTGAGACCATGCCTGCGGAGCCATAACGCGTCTCCACTTCGCGCCGCCAGGGGGCCAGTCGTCGTCGTCATCATCTCGCCTTTGCATTGCAGACGTCACGTCATCATTAAATGAAACTACATTACAGACTTTTAAACCAGCAGTCCATTATTATTTCGAAGCATAACTATGATACACAGCGGCAACAGCCGATACATCAACCATCACGCTACCATTCACTTCCTTGTCTTTCATCTCATTCTTCACACAATCCTCCCATCTTTCCTTTGGCCTTCCTCTCCCTCTTCATCCATCAACATTTGCATTCATCACTCTTACTCCTAGTCACATGTGTTTCATCCTTCCTCATGTCATGTCCACATCATGACAAATGATTCCCTTACAACCCTGTCTCTGGCGACGCTTTCAAACTTCATCTAATATACTCAATTACTCATATCTTAGTTACCTAAACTGAAATAAACTACAACTAAGTCACTTAAGTGCTTGGCCAGACTGGCAGCGCGGGGCGGGGAGCGGCGCGGGGCGGGGAGCGGCGTGGGTGCGCAGTCGAGCGTGGCTTCGTTCTGAGTGTTGTCGTGTTTGTCAAAATATAATATGGATGAAGAAGACTTATATTTACTAGAAAAAACTCGCAACTAGTTTGAGTAGTACCCTGCAGGCGAATACGATCGGGACCCAGACTGTACAGACGCCAGCACATCAAGCTACTACAATCTGTCAAATTTCTTTAATAGATTTTGAACTCTATCGCTGAAGCGTTAGGTTTAAAATTGATTGGGAAAATTTTACAGTTTCGCTGGCGTCTGTACCTAATGATATGGTTTGTCTTTTTCATCGCCGGGTCATTATTGGCTGTATGATACTGTTGCCTCAAAAATAAATAATTAAGCCATTCAGTAAGGTTTTTAGTGTCGTTGATTGCACAAAATTCGCCTAGCGTACAGTCAACCACTTAATCAGTGGCACTACTAAAATCACCGTTACTGCTACGATGCTGTTAAGCGCTGTCAATGTCAAGTTGTTATCACTGGCGTACGATTGACTTTACTGTACTTTAGGAAGATCTCTCGTGGAGCACCCGGTACTCCGATTTTTCTTACGAAATGCCTTTATTTGTTTTTTAATTTCATGAACATTTTAATATTAATATTATATTTATTCTTTTTGTCTTTTACATATCTCGGGATCCTGGGGACCCGGATTTTTGGAAGGCGTACCAGGGGCCGAAGCCAACTCGCAGAAGCCTCTTAGACAATTTTAAATGATAAGGAGGCACCGACAACCCCCGGTTAGTGCAGGACTATTGCAGAACATGGGAACAAAATATGCTATGGGTTTGGGTTGGCTATAGTGGATCGGTAATCTTGAACTATGGAAGGACTATGTCCCCTGCCTGACCATTGATATTTTTTTTTTAACAATAACTGGATTTTTTTAGGGAAAACAATTCTTGTGCATCGCTCCGGAAAACTGGAACTTAAAGGTAACAATTGTTTTAATAACAAATACTTATCTACTTACTTTTTTTAATCGCCTAATGAGCCAGCTCTTGACCTCAGCCTCGCCTGATGGAAAACGATGGATGAAGTCTACCAAAGAATGAGCGTGCACTCATGCCTTTAGAATAGGATCGGTTTAAAAATAAAATATCAAACATAGTACTTAACAAACACTTTATTTTAACAATAATTATTATCAAAATAACATAATTAACTGTAACGACTGTCGGCGTGCTTTCTCTTGTACAACTAACATTTAATATTGAATGTCATAACTTTAAGAAACATTAACATCTTTAAAAGAATCTTTTGGCGCGTGGCTAAAATCGGAACTAACGCCGCCATCTTGTTTTTTCAATACATTCCATAAAACAATTTGCACAAATGTTCACCAACAGCGCCACCCTGTCAACGTCATTCAAGCGTCAAAAGAGCTTTTTAGCACTCTATCTCTCTCTTTCTCTCATATTAGAATAGATGTTTGGATATACATATCTTTCTCACAGAGTAAAAGTATATCTTTGGATATAAATCGCCAAGATATCGTAGCATGGAAGACTTAGGTAAGCTGCACTGACTAAAAGTTGGTTTGAAGAGAAGAAAGAAAGTAAAATTTAACACAGGTTTTCACCATTTTTTGACAGTTTTTTCATGATTTGTATCAAACGCACGCCTTCTAGAAACCGTTTACATGTAAGTGATCAAAGGTTTTGACGATTATATTTTATGGTCGTTTCGAGTGTATTTTTCTCAAGGCTTCCCGCAGACGCTCACGACGCTACGGTGCTATGCGATTCTTGTAGTGTCGCGTCATGTCTTTATGTACAACCGCTCATGCGACAATTTCGACTATACATCGGAAAATATTGTGCTTTTGTTGGTAAAATTTTTTCCTGGCCCTTTTTCTGCAATTTGATTGATATTTTTATTTGCCATATTATGATGGAAATAAAAAATAAACATTAGTTCTTTACTTTTAATTAGGTATTTGTGTTTATACCCTACGTAACAAAGCTTTTCGGAAGTGTCTTAACCGAACACCTTCATGAAGTTCTATCCACAGGATGTTTAACTTTTCGTTATTAAATGTTATGTTTTAAAAGTTATGACATTCATTCATCTACGAAATAAGATACATCCACATTTAGTATCTATTTATAGTAGCTAGAGAGTTTGAATTTAGTCTAGAGATAAATATGTCAGAAAATAAACGCATATACGAAGTTCTAATGCGCAGTCGGCTAAGTTCTGTAAAGGGTTATTATATTTATTTAACCAGAAATATAACACATTATTATTGAAAAAAAAAAAAAGTACTCATATTTTTTTACCGATATATTATGAGAAAAATGCAGTAAGAAAATTGATTGTCTGTAAAGTCGGTTTACGGACGATAATTTTACGTGATAACGTCATAAGAAAACATTTATAAAAACGATGGAGTGGAAGAGAGATAGATGCGTCACAAGCCGAACGCTTAGGCTGATCGTGCCTCTGTATCGCTTATTCCGCGCTCTCGCTTGTACGCTCGGCTCAGGCGGAACGTGACAATGAGTCATGCTTTTTCGTGCGTGCAGCCGGCGTTCATCGATTTATGACGTTATCACGTCAAAAAACCCATTTTAATGAACAATATGTATTTTCAAGTGTTTGCACCTGAGACGAAAATTAAAATAATCTTTGTCGACCGCGCATTGAGTCCAGTAAAGCATAATAGGCCAGTAACTATCTTTAGGAACCATAAATTACAAATAATACATTAATTAGGATTACGAAGAGATTTGACTTAGGTACCATATTGAAACTTATCTAAATATAAGTAGTATTTCTGAGCGTTAATTTTGTCCGTTTGCACCAAAAACTTATCGAATCAAATTAGTCACAGTTTTCTAAAAAGATACACAATAATATAAGAATTTACATACCAAACAAAAAAAAAAATTATCATATATAATAATGCTTACAGATTAAAATAAGCCAATGCTTATTCAGCTTACGTTAAAGCCTTTAAAGCATCAAGGTTTTTTATAGCAAACTCAGTAGATTGCTGAATCGTATGTGACAAATAAAGCAATCTGCAAATAATATTTCGGTGCAACGGATCATACAAATGAAAGCATAATTTCATAGAAAAAAGTTGCAATGTTAACACAATTATACAGGGTTAATAGATGTATCTCTACTTAAACCTTTTTATTACATTGTGGCATATTTTACACAGCTATTTTATAATTTATACATCTTTTTTTCGGATAATTATAATACCATCATTTTTTATTACATTATCTCAATTTCAACCAATTAATATACATAATCTATCAAACATGAAGATATATTAAATGTATCTGTATCTTTATATAAATAATAAATACATTATTTGTCAGTGTAAATAAACATTCGCTGTTATAACTCATATAAACTTTAAAAAGAAAATAAATATATCCGACCCAGATTATAAAACGTAGAATCAAATTTGCGCCCTCCGCTACCAATCAAAATACAATACAGCAAGGGTTTTATTGAATTATTCATAGTGAAAGAACAAAGAATATACCGCCAATATTCAAATGCCAATTTTTTGGATCGCTTTTTCCTAAATATGTTTGTATTTAATTATTCTGATAAATCAACCTGTATACAGGTACTATGAATATATTACGATGGTTTATTATTTTCTTTTTTGTTTATAAATGTATTATTATTTTGTGTTTTGTAGGCATATTCCGTCTAAATTATAATTTAGTGTGACGTCACTTATAATAAATAAATCCTTTATAAACATAAAAAAATCAAAATTAAATACATTTATTAGGTATTGTTTACTCTTTAAAAATAACGCCGTATAGATTTGTATACCTACATTTCTAAAATTATACTTGAATCCCCAAAAGAAATAAAATATTAAAATACTTTTTACTATTTCTTAGACGGCACACAAAAATAAATTATAATTTGGTGTTCTGAATGTTCTTTAGTGACAGTTTTTCATACAATTGAATTCAAAAAGCTGATAAAGTTGTTAATGAAAACGAATATTAAAATCTAGAGGTGCGCTAATTTTAAATTATCTGGGTCTTACCAATCGATGTATATATTTTTTTTGAAAGAACGAACATAAAAAGAAGAATCTCTCATAGATTTTTTTTTAATTTGTGGTGTATTTTTTTCTTGTTCCTTCCATCGATAAATCAAGTATAAAATTACATTTATTTCCACCTTCTTCAAATACAATTATCGTTCTCATTTGATACACATCGAAAAAAAAACAAACCACTCGCTCTAGAAAGAACTATAGTCATATTATATACACTATCAGTTCGATATAACTACAAAACAAAACTCTTATTTTACAATACGATATAAGAATCAGAGGAATCTAAACACGAACGACATTTAGATAGAAACATGAAATTTTGTGTCGATAGTACTGTGCCAAAAGACTAATGAAGAAGCTGTGATTTACTATGAAAGCCAAAGAAATAGTCCTTCAAAATATAAAGAAGAAGTAAAGAAAATACGTTAATAATGAAGACGGTAGCTAGCGCGCCAACGGACCAACGGCCGGGTAAAATAGAGACGAGAAATCTTAAGAAAATTTATTTGAGAGGCTGTTGGCATTTAGGCTAGAAAACTTAGGTCAAATATATCAAAGAAAAAGAAAAAATTCTAGCATAAATAGTATAATTAAGACCAACACGAAGATGAAGAAGAAAAACTTGACTCCTACCGAAAGGACTGGCTTGCATGCCAGAAGACAGACGTATGTGAAAAAGGGAATGCGAAGACTTTGCCAAGCCAGGACATTATGAGCTAAACACATAGATAGACGCCACTGTCCAAGCTGTCCCAGAAAGAGGTGGCGAGATGACCTGCAATAATACAACAAGGGTTGGTCCGAACTGCAGCAAGAGAAGAGTACCTGAAAGGCTTCCCGTCTTGAGGGAAAGCAATGGCTAGATAGAAAACAAAAAAAAAACTCTTTCGTGGTCACGAGCTACACGTTCAAGCGACATGCGTCTCGTGACAGCGATTGCAGAGAAAACAAATGAAAGAAGTTGTTTAGAGCATTGCACGAGACTAATGGAAACAAGTAAAAAGCGCGCGCGTGTCGCTTGACCCAAGTCGCATCGCTCAAGGCTGTGAACGGAGCCTAAATAAAAATTTCGCTCCTGAGTAGGTACACCCACACAAAACCGCCTCCATTTAAAAGGATACCACAACACATGTGAAGTCACATTGAATCTCTTTCAACAATATGTATTCAGCTTCGCACGTGTCACTTCCATTAATATCAAAGTGGGTTTCAAAGGCACATGTCGCTTTAGATTGTGCTAGTCTGATTATATTTATTGGTAATCGTCAGTGATAAGGAATATGGAAACCTCCAGAGGATCTTTATTAATTCCTGCTAGGAGTTATTTTTTCCTGCTTGATTTAAAATTAATTAGTATGATTATAAACCACTCCTCTATTCTTTTTTCTCCTTTCTTTTATCAATCTACTTTTCTCCGTTTCCTTGAACTCTGTCGAATCATTTCACGGGACTGGCCGAATTTCGTTTATTCAGTTCTTAATCTCAGGTCACCATTGCCAATTCTGATTTACAAGAATAATTTGACGGCTTGTCCCAAATTAAAAAAAAAACATTTGATCTTATTGTTTTCTTAGATTTTCTTCATTTGAAATTTTAATATTCTGTCTCTTTGTTTTGTATACCTATATAATTATATCTTCAGATAAACTCTTAATGAATATTCATCCCGCGTTTTCAAACGGAGCGTAGTCGATGGGATGTGCTTAAATTAAACTTTGCTTCCATAAGTACCGGTGGTCGTACTAAGAAAGTTTTTCGCCGGCAATTTGAGGCGAAAATCGGAGCAATAAGAAACTTTGATTGAAAAACGTTTCAACACGTAAGTGAGTTCATTCAAAACTTGAAGTATTGTAATTGGCTGGTATTTGGGTAGAAGAGAAATTTTGAGGCATTTCGTTGAAATGTTTGAAATGTACAATGGAGTAGTAGCTAAATCAATTCACAATGGACTCTCGAAAATAAAAGAAAAGACAAATTACAAACATAAAAAAACAAAATGGGGGGAAATTTGCTCCACATCTACGCAAAACGGCAATCACTGAGCATAATGCTGTGTGCAGGTTTTCAGCGGCAGCCAGCAACAATTGAACTCAATCTAATGTTGCATGTATGCCTAAACAAGTTAAGCCACTTAGGGTGGTGGGAGCGGTCAAATAATAACGATTACGTAATCGTTGTTATTTGACATACATACGTATGTCACGTTAACCAAAAAACCGTTCCTTAGTGATGCAATATACCGATTATGTAACGTCTTTACTAAGAACAACCTCTTCAATATTCAATCACATCGAGCACGCGACACCAATGGGCACAGTACTATCCACAGCCCCATAATAGAACTTTCCTATCGAATATTCATGTAGAATGACTAGTATCGATTTTAAATATAGCTTAAGACATTATTCTTCGCAATAGTTTGTTCATTTTTATAGTAAAACTGGGAATTTTGATACTTAGGAAAGATTGAATTATAAATATTAATACAAGTTGGGTAAAATTTTAGGTACGCACCGAGAGATAAAGAATCTAAAAATTTTAAAAGGTTTAAAAATTATGATGACATAAAAGCAAAATTTTAGGTTAAAACTTCCAGATAGGATGAAAAATATGAAGCTACAAGGAAAGGTTCTAAAAGAGATACAGTGAAAATTTTTAGAAAATCTACAGAAAGCGTAGAAAAAGTCTACTTAAAAATAAATTCTAAAATAACAATATTGGTCCGAAGTCAGGCAGAAATTGTTATATAAAGATTGAACAAAGTTATAGATGTACATAGATAGAGGTGAAAGGTAGTAAAGCGTACGATTCATCGAGTCGATAAAATTTTCTTATATCGATAATGATACATTTAAAAATTACGTGTGGTTTTCATTGATGGTAAAATTATGATGAAATACTACCTCTAGTTTATTTGAAGAATGAAGTACCTAGTTCATATAGAATTATGTGATAATCTCATGACTCGACTAATTTAGTAAAAGGTTAGAGATATTGTAAGTAATTTATTTTTCACTTTTTCGCAATCTTTTTGTACCAAATCGATATAAGATTACATATACTCAGCGAAAGAGTGAAAGCGCAGAAGGAAGTGTTGCAAAAATAATATTCAAGGGATGTTTTTGAAAGAAACTAGGTAATTATAATTATACTCTAAACTCTAAATGTAATTTCTAAATATAGCGACAATATAAATCCTTTAACACAAGCCGTCTAAAAATAAATATCAATGCTTATAATTATGGCAGTACTTAAAACTATTCATCGAATTTTATGTTGGTGCCTTTTAAAATAACATGCAGAATTGCACCGATTTTAATCATGTTTTTAATGATGAAGAAAAAGAATTATTTTTGTAATTCATAAATATTACTTTTGATTTCAGTTGTAATTTCATTTATAGCATTTTAATAGACACTAATTACATCGATTTCTGAATCGATTACTTTGTTTTACTTCATTTGCTTTCAAAGCAATATTCATTAATTTGTTAAAGTTATTCTGCTTTTTCAATTTGATGTTTATTTTAACGATAAAATTATTGTTAGTTTCGCTTCGAGCATTTATTTTATTTCACCAATGCAGCAAGCGTTTCAGCATTGCCAACCTTCTAGTAATATATCTCTCTAAAGCTTTATCTAATGCTAAATAAATCTGAGTTTATCGTAATATTATTTACATATTCTTTTCTAAAGTACAGACGCCAGCACATCAAGCTACCCGAAACTGTGAAATTTTCCCAATCAACTTTGAACCTTATAATTTAGCGATAAAGTTGAAAATCTATAAAAGAAATTTGACAGATTGTAGTAGGTTGATGTGCTGGCGTCTGTTTTATCTTTACTGTGATTAAGGTGAGCGACTTTCTTTTATATCTGACTGGTACTTTGAAGTTTAGTAACACAATGCCATTCATCTTCAAAAGATTTTCCTGTATTAGAAGAACGAGTCGAATATATTTTCGAGCGCTTTATTCATATTTTAATCTAATTTACTTATAATTGACGAAAATTAAATTTTAATCAAATTACAGAGTAAAACAGCGCCGCATTTTGCAAAAAGCGTAAATAATTTTGAATTTCGCAAGCTACCTTTATGGAGTTCCCTTATACAATAAGGAGACGACAATAAATGAAAACACTGGCAATACTAATGTTTATGAATATTTTGGAACTATCAAATAAAAATAAATAAGTGATGGGCCGATCATGGGTTTGCCAATTTTTGACTAGCTATACAGGAAGATTTTTTTATCACCATCCAAATTTTTACAGGGTGTTTTACCCATGAATATGAACAACTTTCACAATGGACCAACTCTGAAATCACGAAAAAAAAAGTCAGCTGTTTCATACATTTTGGTCAAGTAGGTATTGACCTTTTGTATGAAACAGCTGATTTTTTTTTCGTGATTTAGAGTTGGTCCCATAGTGAAAGTTGTTCATATTCATGGGTAGAACACCCTGTAAAAATTTGGATGGTGATAAAAAAATCTTCCTGTATATTGACTAAACTATTAGATATATTTTGTTGAATTTTCGTACGCAGACTGAGAACGTCATTAGATATATGCAGTTTCATTTATTATCGTACTGTCGTCTCCACTTTGTGATCTATTTAGGTACCTAGCAGCGCCAGCGGTTTCACCCGCGTAAGTGTCGATCCCGTGGGAATATCGGGGTATCCTATGTGTTAATCCTGGTTATAAACTACCTATCTGTGTGCCAAATTTCATCCAAATCCGTTCAACGGTTTACGCGTCATTGAGTAACAAACATCCAAACATCTTCACAAACTTTCACATTTATAATATTAGTAGGAAGCAGGATTTTACAAGATGAAATGAAGTTATCTAGCACAACTTTTCCGATGTGCGGGATATTACTAGCCATCGATATTTGTGAAGTTCTGGTAGTTAATTTAATGTCAACTTGTATAGTATCTCTGTTCCTGATTTAAATAAACATCAATGTGCAATATAATATCATCAATTTCATAGTCAGAAGCCAATTAGTGATCGTAATTAAACGGTTTAAAATTAATTGGCTGAATGATTCACGTACTTTAAAACCATATTAATTAATAACCAACTGTAGTGAATGTTTAACTAAATTTATTTATACGGGTAATACTCGCTGGTATGACTAATTGAAATCAAGTTCAGTTTTGTTCGAAAGGCAGCCATTATCGAAATTAGTTTTGTGGTGTCGATGCCGCCATACTGATGAATTTTCGATGATGATAATTGAAAACATTAGTGTCTGTTTAGACAGTATGCACACTATGAAGTACTGGACTGACTGAGGTAGATCCCGCGCGGGATGCGGGATGCGGGATGCGGGTCGCACGTTATTAGAAATTCTTGCGACTATATTCGCCTCAGTTTGAACGCCTCCATTCACGTTAGTCGACACAATCGCCACGAGCAAATTCCGTCTCGAATCCCGCGCGGGATTCACTCCAGCTTAACCAAAGTAATTTTGTCTTGTTTCAAAATAGGATTTCTTTCTTGCATTTTGAGAATTTGGACTTTGTTTTGTTGCGAGTGCGCAAGCAATAGTCAGCATCTATCTCAGAGTTGAAAGTCTGCACCCAGCCTTAATCACAGTAACGCCAAACATTTTGAACACTGCAATTTAACTCAAAATAATTCCTATAGTAATTATGTGAGTTTGCAAGTATTTACACCAACAAAACATTCTCTAGCGGCAACACACTAAAAACACTCAAAAATAAACTCTATGTCTAACATATTTACATACTCAAATCGGCTTTTATTCAATTAATCATCACGTCGATTGTAATTTGCGATATGATTTAAATATTAAAATCGTTTACATCTCCAAATATGTTTATCGCAAATCCGTATCGCTAAAACTCCAACACATGTTCTAATATATCGTTTATCGCGACAAAATCTAAATGAACCCACAAAATCTTGGCTCACGTTATTAAAATATTATCGTCACCTTTCAAATTACTGCGTTATTTTTGTCTGGCGGTAATTAAAATGGAAAATTTCCTAACATGATGTTTTTATAGAACACGCACACATCGGCAAATAATGGGGATCTTACTAATCTGATTTAAGCTGGTATCAGACTTTTCACTCGAGTCATGATCATTTTTTATTCATTCCACGTTCACACGACAGCGACAAAATTACGTAGAAATGAACGTTCATCTCTTTATTTAAGAAATTCAATTTTTCGATCATTCGGTAGATGATTGAGAGATACCGAGTGCCGAAATCCAACAATATTTGATTAGTTATCTAATAAATTATTTATTCATTTTGTGTTCAGATGTGTCACTTTGAGTGAAAGATGCCGAATGAAAGACAAGAATTAACAAAAAGTGAAGCGTCTGATAGCAGCTTTAATTTTTTTTTCTATACAGGGTGACTGGAAATTAGTGGCGGAGCCGTTAAGGGGAGGTAGTCTAGGGTTTTTCCGACAGATATCACTATGAGACCTACCGTCCTTACTTAACCCTTTCCAAGATATTCCTACTTAAAGAGATAGTAATAAATCCTAAAAAAAAGTGATTTTGGCCTACTTTTTTTTGTTTTGCAACAAAGATATTCTAAATAAGTAATATTAATTGTAAAATTTCCGCTACTGTCATTATTTTATGCAAAAACTGCTAAACAAAAAGTAGGAATATCTTGGAAAGGGTTAAGTAAGGACGGTAGGTCTCATAGTGATATCTGTCGGAATAACCCTAGACTACCTCCCCTTAACGGCTCCGCCACTAATTTCCAGTCACCCTGTATTGTAGAACCTTGTTGGAACATTTATAAATTATTTCTTTTACTAACGAATTTCTTAAAATCCTCGAATTTGAGATTTATTCATAAAACATAAATAATTTATTTATTTGCAAACATATTGTGAACGTATGTTAAGTTTATGTAGTTTGTGTTTATTTCAACGAATGCAATGATTTATCAGATGTTTAAACCTTGAAATCGTACTGAATCTTTTCGTTCACGAATCAAAAATAATTTTATTCGTAATTGTTTTACATATTAAAAATATTGCTATTTATTATACAATATGGAACAAAGTGACATTCATAGACAATATATGCTCATTTTGACACCATATCCGCAGCAAATACTACAATACCTCTAAAATGACGCATAGAATTCGTATTTTCGTTAAATCTAGTCATATATCTATACATACCACAGCCTCAAAGGCTACTTTAAATGATTATTATCAGGTTATAATAAGAGGATCGAAAGAGAATGTTCTAGAAGGGAGAAAGAGTACATTCGACGTCTAAACTGTACATTTGAGCACATAGATCGTAGAGCGAGTTCAGATGCAGCTGATTATGAGACCCTAAACGAAATCCTGCCCCCTTATTCACAAACACTCGATATGCTTCCGTATCGTATCGAACATTAATCATTGTTATCGTAGGAGTCTTCTCAATGCTGTTCACAAGTCCAAAACCCGAAAATTTTGTCAGTTTAAATCAAATAGACGCCCGCTATTCTTCCAACAGCTATTTGCTGTTGAGGGGAAGTCAAATCAGGTTATCGAAATGTCAGGTTTTCGATACGATAGCCTGTCGTATGTTTGTGAATCAGGGCTCAGGACCGATAAATTTTATTTATGTACTGTTAGGGAGATTAATAACCAAAAATTCGATGACATGTGACATCCACTAACCCGCACTAGGCCCGCGTGGTGGATTACGGCCCACTCTTCTCTGTGAGAGAGATCACAGAGAAGAGGCCCATGTCCCAACAGTGGGAACATTATTGAACAGGGAGATTAATTGTTAAGCAAAGCGCCTAAATTAATTTTACGTGATAAGCCATTGCATACAACTATCAAAGAATTACGGTTTTGATTTGAATATGCGGACAATTTAGGTTGGTAGACAATTCGCTTAAAAATCAATTTCCCCGAATTAACTGGCGACGGATACAATGGAAACATGTCAAAACATCGAGATGTCTGTGCTAAATCTGAGTTAAATATTATAATAGATGTAAAGTCTATTCAAACTAATGTTTCGAATTGATGTTATTTCAAGTTAAATAAATATCAACTTTATTTTAATATTATTTAAGTTGATTTCAGAGTGACTAGCTCTATTGAAAAAGTTACAAAAATATTTAAAGTTGTAGCGTAAACTGAACTTTATTGTGTAGGAATTAAAGTTATTTTTCTACATTTTTGGCAAATAAATCGCGAATAGTCCTTTATATATGGAATCATTAATTTCGAGATTCACTAGGTGATAAAATTAATTTCAAATTGAAGAAATGTCACTTGAAAAAAAATTCGTAGTTATATGAAATATCGGTACTGAAAAAGAAGACTATTTATGGGTATGGTAGATAACATAGTTATCTCACAGCAAATTTTTTTTTTTTTATTGTTGGTAATAATGAGTTTGCCTCAGTTCCAGAAGTTCATGTAAAAAAATTAGGATATTTCCGAGGCAATCAAGTCAGTAGTTAGCTTTCTTGCTTTGAAATTCATGAAGTTGAGTTTTACTTTTCTAATTTCGTTGTTTCGTTGCATTGAATGGAAACTGCTCATCATCAGCTGCTAACACGCCCATCCGAACACGCTGAACGGTACATATTTAGACTATCCTTATCAGAATCAACTACAAACCTCGCATTGTCGCTTACAATCTTCTCATTTCCACCACCACACCAATCCAGAACAACGCAAGCAAGAACGTCGTAACCGACAGTACAAACTTTGGAGTTGATTTCTACTATAGCTTTCGCATTTCACGAGCACACGTCAACCATTGCAAATTGAACCTTAAATTTAATGACATAAAACTTAACGACGTGCGCTCGTGATTTGAAATGACTGTAACAAGCACTTAATTCAACTACGTTACCAGAATTTGGGCATTTAGAAGCCTGGGATGACGTCATAGGCTTCTAAACTAGACATGGTAAGGTAGATCAACCACAGAGAGAAGAAGAATATGGAGGTGACAATCTTGATTCTCTTGGGGCCTCCGAGCTCTCCTCCGATGCTCTTCCGTCTTCGGAGGACCAGGACTAAGACAGCTAAGCAGGCCTCGGAGCAATACATGGTGACACTGAAGGCTAGGCTGTGAAAGAAATTGATGATTAGGATTTAAGAATGATGGAGGAAATTCTTCTTCCCTACTTTTTTATAGTAGACGTTGTTCTTTTATTTTACTATTACCTATTGCACAACATGAAAAATTTAGAACGTTGTTCATTGTATATAAAATTCAAAGTCCTAACTGACTAATATATCAACGCACAGCCCAAACCGCTCGTCCTAGAGACATGAAATTTGGAGAGTGTGTTATTTGTGAAGAGCAGGTATCCACTAAGAAAGGGTTTTTCGAAATTCCACCCCTAATAGGGGAATAGGTGGAGGGTGAAATTTCACGCGGACGAAATCGCGGGCAGAAGCTAGTGGACAAATAAAGTCATTATTTGCTGCATAAATAAAATTGATCTAACCAGGAGTATTATAAGTCAATTTAAAACTAGAAACACCCTCTTCACCAGAAGCAATTACTACCTCTTTATAATTACCATATTATGATAGCAGGCAACGAGAAAAGAATAAAAGTTGAAGAAGGAGGATACTTACTTCCCAGGATCAATATAGAACCTCTCGCCCTTGCTCCAGTGGACGATGGCGGCCAAAGTCCACGCGACTCCAATGCCAAGAAACACGTTGACGGCATTAGAGCCCGTCACGTTGCCCACTGACGCGTCTGCGTACTTGTCTTGACATGCTGCCACTTTGCTCGCGAAGGTGTCTGTGGAGAAGAACATATGTGAGAAGATAGGACAACGACGATAAAAAGAAGACAACATTTCAGTACTGAATGAAAGGTCTTATTACGAGGGTCTCAAATATCTATACATATAATAAAATCGTAGGAAAGTCAAAACTGTACATTGAATATTTTTTAAAAAGAATACTTGGGGCGTGATCTACAATCGATACCGAAGCCAAAAATATAGTTTTTAGAATTTTTGTCTGTTTGTCTGTATGTCCGGGATAAACTCAAAAACTACTGCATGGACATATAATAAAATCGTAGGAAAGTCAAAACTGTACATTGAATATTTTTTAAAAAGAATACTTGGGGCGTGATCTACAATCGATACCGAAGCCAAAAATATAGTTTTTAGAATTTTTGTCTGTTTGTCTGTATGTCCGGGATAAACTCAAAAACTACTGCATGGATTTACTTCAAATTTTGCATGAGTATTACTAAGAGGTCCGGTCAACATATAGGCTACATATTATCACGCTATCACCTACGGGGGAGGAGCTGTGAATCTTTATTTTTCTTACGCATTCTGTGACAGCGTGTAATCTAACGACGCATATTTAAATGTTGTTTTTTAGTAAGGCATGCTATTATCTAGCTTTACACTATGAAAACTACGCCATTTAAGTAATTTGGGCCGAGAAACATAGTTTAATGAATGTTAGTAGTATAAAGAAAATTTTGAAGCAGCGCCCGCCATCTATGAGATTTCATTAAAATCAAATCAAGTTACATGTTGACACTTTTTGGAAATGAATAATTTAAATTTGATCATGTTGGCGAGGTTAGTAGTTAGTTATTCTTAAAATTCATAGATGGCAATGTTCATTTTCTTTATAAAAGTTGTATCGTATAGTTCGTTTTGATAAATTCGAGTTCCAACAAAACCCTCAAAATCTTGAGCAGAGTTGAGGAAGACGATTAAAAAAAAACGCGGTGTTAAGTATTACAAAAAAGTTATGTTCCTACTGGAGACGAAGTCGAAGTAACTGATGAACGCGTGCTGAACACCTGTCTCAGTTCACTTCAAGATGTGGTCATTTCTATCGGCGGCAATCCACTGATCGAATATGGGTTACCAGCTCCCCAATTATCACCGCATCAAGATCGTGGAAATCGGGAGTATAACGCTGAGACAAATTACGATCCGGGCGAAATGACCACCATACGAAATGACCATGTCGCTTTGTTCTCTTCAGAGTCCGCCACACCGTCCTTGAAAGCGTTGGGCATAACCAGGGTAAAAAGTTTTTCTTGGATGCTCCTGGTGGAACAGGAAAAACATTTGTTACCACTGACATACTTGCAGAGGTCAGGAGGCGAGGCAGAATTGCTATTGCTGTAGCGTCGTCGGGAATCGCTGCTACACTGCTTCCGGGTGGCAAGACAGCACATGCCATGTTTAAAATTCCCATCGATTTAGAGAGCGCCGAAACGCCTGTTTGTGGTGTGTCACGTAACAGCGATAAGGGACACGTGCTCAAGGATTGCTTTCTGATCGTATGGGATGAGTGTACGATGGCCAATAGGAAGGCAGTTGAGGCCGTGGACAGAACCCTGCAGAACATCCGCAGGAACGAACATTTGATGGGTGGTGTCACAGTTCTGTTCAGTGGCGATTTCCAGCAAACGCTTCCCGTGGTGACACGGGGATCGAGGGCTGACGAGGTGAATGCTTTGTTGTGGTCACGAGTTCGTACGCCGCGCTTGACCATCAATATGACAGCTCGGCTCGGCGGCAATGCACGTGCTCAAGAATTCTCCGATGTCCTTCTAATTCTTGGCGAAGGCACTCTACCAAAAGAGGTGGTGCTTCCAGACTCTCTCGGTAGAGTGGTATCCAGCTTAGAAGAACTCATTCGCTGTGTGTACGGGGACATTAGTCGTATACCGCACCAGCAGAATTCTTGGGTGTGCGAGCGGGCCATTTTGACGCCCAAAAATGATCAGGCTGCAGCAAGTAACGAATGCATTCTCTCGGAAATTGAGGGGAATGAAGTGGTCTACACCTCGATAAACACTGTTGTCGAGCAAGATGACGCCACACATTATCCCGTGGAATTTCTGAACTCCCTGTCAGCAAGTGGACTTCCAGCGCATACCATCAAGCTGAAGGTCGGTGTCCCGATTATGCTTCTTCGGAACCTATCTCCTCCGAAGTTGTGTAACGGGACCCGCTTTGAAGTCATCTCGCTCCACAGACACCATTAAGGCGAAAATTCTTACGGGTTGTGGCGTCGGCGAGGCAGTATTTATACCACGCATTCCCCTTATACCTCATAACTTCCCGTTCCAGTTCAAGCGCGTACAGTTCCCCGTGAGTGTTTGCTTCGCGATAACCATCAATAAGTCGCAGGGGCAGACACTGAGGGCAGCGGGTGTCGACCTGCCCCCTTATTCACAAGCACTCGATATGCTTCCGTATCGTATCGAACATTAATCATTGTTATCGTAGGAGTCTTCTCAATGCTGTTCACAGGTCCAAAACCCGAGAATTTTGTCAGTTTAAATCAAATAGACGCCCGCTATTCTTACAACAGCTATTTGCTGTTGAGGGGAAGTCAAATCAGGTTATCGAAATGTCAGGTTTTCGATACGATAGCCTGTCGTATGGTTGTGAATCAGGGCTCCGAGGACGAGTTGCTTCTCACACGGGCAACTGTACGTCGCTTGCTCCCGCGTCACCAGTCCTGACTCTCTTTACATTTTGGCACCTGGCAGCCTAACTACCAACGTAGTTTATAGGGAAGTGTTGTAAGGTATGATACCTTTGTACGTATTTTTACTCTTTTGTGTACTGGAATGTATTCCTGAATTATTTTCTCTATTTCCTTCAGTCACATCTTATGACTGAACTCGGCAGGATTCCCATATAACTCTCTTCACTTGCTTCGCTTGCAAAAAAAAACTTATATTTTAATGCTATTTTAAAAGTTGTTTACTTATAATGCTATAGCGACACAAAACTAAGGTATTTTTGGTACTGTCTTCACGCAGACGACGTCGCGGGCAGCAGCTAGTTTTAAAATAAATACTTTAAAAGTCATTTAAGAAAATAGATGAAACCACCATGAACCATTTTCATGATTGCACCTAATACTGTTTGTCTCTGCATCACCCAAAGGTTGACTGCTAGAAAATGCCTATCTGTACATTTATGTGCTTGAAGTATTAAATAAATAATAAATAAACCCCCTCCCCCTTATCTCAGAAATTAGTGAGCCTAAAATTTTGTACAAAACACAGAAATTAGTTCTTTGCTTAAAGATCACAGAAAACCTATAACAAGTTCATGGTCTTAGAATAATCTCTCAATATTGTGCGTGCAAACTTACATTTGCAGTTGGAATGTACGTATAGGAAACATGTTTTTCAACTACAATGTTATGTTTGTTCTTGGGATAAAAAGCATGGTAGATAACAAATCTTCATCGTACGGAACTCTCACTACACGAGTTCATGTACCTACTACCACAGAATACTTAAAGTACTACGTACAAAAAGGCCACTCCCTTCCCCGCACTAACATCAGTTACCGCACCTCACCCTGCACTTCGGCGTATTCGTCGCAGTTCTCCTCACGCACACATTCATACGTATACAAACGTCATTTTTTAATGTAGTAGTAGTAGTAGGTAATTATTTTGCGAGCGTTGTATGGAGTGTCCGGGGTGTGCATACTACTTAAACAAAGTACCACGATCAAAAAGCCCAAGCACATATTCGGTTTTCTTCGATATTTTAAAAACCAACTCAATTTTCTAAATCCGGAAACCATCTTCATGTTATCTAAGATAACGAACACAGTTTCGAGCGGTACTCAATACCAGTGTTCTAAGCGAACACCGCTTAAACTCCTGCACCAACCAGCTTAAGGCGATGTTGTAGTAGTTTTTAAGTTTTTTGAACCTATTTATTTAAAATTATTGTAAATATTGCGCAAAATAAAATAATTTTAACAAAATTAAAAATACGGTCAAGCGCTGACTAAAGACGGAAACGTATATACTAATATCGTAGAAGAAAATCAGCTGCTCCTTACATTTATGTTAGCTGATTTTTTTTCGCGAGTTCATTTTTGGTCATAGTAAAAGTTGTTCATAATAATGAGTACAATGACCCCTTAAGAGGAAAACAGTGACTAAAATTTCACCCTGTATAATCGTCTAGTCGTAGGTGCCAAGGGGTTGAGAAGTTATTTAGGTACAACTATCGTGTAGCTCAGTTAGTTAGGCAGTTACTCCAAGTAAAATACTGGTATTTAGCATCTGGTAAGACTGAAAGTCGACCTAAATATAGTTGGGTAAAGGCTAATCATCATACACTTCTACACACTTTTTATTCTCACACATTTGTTACGATTATGAAGCATATTTTGATCAACATACATCCTGACACTGAGCTGCAAATTGCAGAAAAACGAAAAACTCGCGGGCCGCCGTAGTGCGAGAACGCGTGCGTTTTTTGAAAATTGCTAAAAACGTAAGAACATTACGTGGCCTAACTTAGCGCCTGTTCCTTAAAGAGAAAAAGAACTCGTGAAAGGAAAATCTTTGAGATTTTTATAAGCCTCTTTGAAGATAGCCCCGTGTTTTAATATTGTTTGCTTTGAAAGTTTCTCCGAGGAAGCGAGATAATTTTCTAAAATCTTCAGCTTGATTTAGTGGAAAAAACTTCGTTATTGTTTTCATTCTTTTACGTAAGACTCTTGATTTGTAAACAATTTATTCATAACAGGACAAGCATAATCAGTCTATAATGTTCCTACTGCTGGGACACAGGCCTCCTCTTGGTGAGAGAGAGTGGGCCGTAATCCACTACGCGGGCCCGGTGGGGGTTGGTAGATGTCTTTGAGTTTTTAGTTTCAGGACATGTCGGTTTCCTCACGATGTTTTCCTTCACCGTTTTGAGAGCAGTGGTGATGAAATAATTTACACAAAGTAAAGCGCCTGTCGGGGTTCGAACCTACGACCTACAAACTCGAAAGTCGCAGCCATTGCCACTGGGTCACCGCTGGTCCTGCATCCCATATGGCACTTAGTTGAAAAAAAAATGAGGATTAAGGAAAAAAAATACAGTGGCACTCCAGGAGTGCCGACAGAAGTGAAAACAAAACACAAACAGAATACTTTGCCATTATTAAAACCGAGTACATCCCGCGGACAGCTGAACACATCTGAAGTGGTGTCGGTTACGGTAACAGTGGCGCGAATTCAGCAGAAAAAAGCAGTAACTTTGAAAATGCTTAATATTTTTTTATTTCGATAGTTTATTAAATTGAAATCATAACAAACGTGTCACCGCACTACGAGGGTCATTATCCATTATCTGTAGTGTGTCTGTGCGCCTAGAACACGCACATCACGCCGCCGCGTGCCAGTGCAGCACCGTGATGTCGAAATAAAAAAATATTAAGCATTTTCAAAGTTAATTTTTTTTTTTTTTTTTTTTTTTTTTATTTATTCTCTAGAGAAATACAGTATTTTTTTCTTTTACAATATCACTCGCCAAACTTTCGAGTTTGATGGCGAGAAGCGCCTGTTACATATACATAGTAAATACTGACCTTAAAAACTACCAACTATGCACTCAGGGATAATTATTATATTTATTATTGACTACTAGAAAAATGTCTATGGCAATAAGTCCGCCTCTGTACATTTGTTTGCTTAAAGTATTAAATAAATAAATACTATATACTCCATAGGTTCAGGTAGCCAAATAAAGGTAAACAAGATAACCACGCGTCTTAGACAACCGACCAAACGCAATACCAGTCCACTCAGCCACCATGCCACGCCACGGCTGCACTCTTCAATCCAACAACACTATTAATGAATTATAACCCTGCTCAACCGAAGAGCACAATCGCAACGCTGCACCGCAACCGAATAGACCGGCACCACGGCCAGCCGGCTAACCCAGCCACTCGGCTCCCCCGTCCACCCCCACCCAACCGTCCAAACCCACAAAGTATAGGTATAAGGTGTGAATTTATTTCTCGGCACAAGCAGATTCCTCGTTACCGAGAAACAAACTCCTTAACTTAGATTTTAACATACCTTTATTCAATTTAGGGTTTTGTCTTAACAGATCTATTCTATTAAACACTTTTGGCACTAAATATTTAGAAGTTCTTTCCCCATAATAATTTGTTACTTTCGGTTGTACTAGTCTTTTCTCTCTTACACTTCTTGTATTATATTTATTTTTAACAGGTACTTTAAACTTATCACTGTAATAGTGTTCTAGGCTTATCAAATAATCAACTTTTTTCTCTATTGGTAGGATTTTACAAATGGGAAATAATTTTTCATATTCTTTGTTACATTTTTTCTTAACCTTTTTGCTTACTAGGAACTTGATTAGTCTTATCTGTAATTTTTTTATGTCTTGTAAGTACGTTTTAAACGTTCGCCCATACACAGTAAGTCCATAACTGATTAGTGAGTCAGCAAGTGCATAATATACAACCAAAAGCGTCTGTTTATTCACCACCTTCTTCAACTGATAGAACTTCCCCAACACAGATCTCAACTTGTTACATAGGTCAGTTACATGCGTTTTCCAATTAAAATTTACATCAATATTAAGGCCTAAATATTTAAATGTGCTAACATACTCCAATTTCACACATACGCAGTTAACTTTATCGCTATGTAGGCATTCGTATGTGTGTCCTATTACATCAAGATCCTCTCTTTGCACAATTTTAGCTCGTAGATTGTGTGGCGAGTGTATATGCATGCATTTTGTCTTAGACAGATTTAATATTATTCCGTTATCATGTGCCCATTTGGTGATACGTTCGAAATCTTCCTGTACGTACTGTCGTGCCTCCAATATATCTTTCGAAGCATAAGCTACACACATGTCATCTGCATACATAAACACTCGACACTTTTCCACAACATTCGACACACTGTTCACGTGCATTATATAACCCACTGGCCCAAACACTGATCCGGTCGGCACACCGAGATCCACACCCGCCTCTTCACCTGTCACACCAGCTATGATCGTGCGTATTTTCCTGTTAGTCAGATAGTTTTTGAACCACTTGTTCGTGGGACCACGTATTCCACATTCATCCATCGCCTGTAGGAGTATGTCATGATCCAATGTGTCGAATGCCTTTTTATAATCAATAAAAAGTGCTATCATCTGTTTACCAGAGTCTAAGCACTCATTAACATAGTCACTAAACGCTGTTAGGGCTGAGGCAGTACTACGCCCTTTCCGGAATCCATACTGTGTGTCTGACAATATATTATGACATTCTAAGAATTTATTAATTTGGCTAACAATGTTTTTTTCTACTATTTTATCAATGACAGACAGTCAACTTCAACTCATTAGGATAACAACTCTCAGCCACACACATGTTCATAAATTTAGCTAAAATAGGACTTATTTGTTTTCGTAGGTATTTAATGTCTTTTACCCTCACTCTATCCAGACCTGGTGCTTTTTCACACGACAACATGTTTATTACTTTTTCTATGTCTGACGAACTTACAGGAATATACCTAAAACTCACCTCGCTCGGCCTTACATAATTATTTCTGTCAAAAAATGTTACGTCACAAATGTGTTTAATGCCTTTAATTTCCTCAGTAAAAGTTTTTGAAAAATTTGTACAGATTTCATTAATGCTGTCTGTTTTCCCTAAATGCCTCAATATCACCTCGTCTATACTAGTTTTGTTTCGACCCAACCAAGAGTTAATGTTCGCCCATATTTTTCTAAAATCCCCATTACACTTTTTTATTTCTGCTTGTTTATATCTATTTCTTGCCTCATTTACAATTTTATTTACCTTAATGCTTTTGAGCTGAAATTTTGTACAGAGATTCTAGACCAGATACAGTCTTCAACCCGTTTGTATTGATATACCCTTTCCGTAACACCCTGTAAATCTATTATTTTGCACGTCACGTAATGACAAACATGTTTGCACTCAACTTGCTTTATCATCTTGCATGCACTTTCTATGTATGTACACAAACATGTTTAAGCAAATAAAAATTATAAACAAAACAAAAAAATAAACATTATATCAGAGGATATTATATACTCTTCGTAATGAATACAATTTATAATGACATAACACCGTGGTCATTATTCATCGTACCAACTATTTTTGGCAGCTTCGCTTGGGTTCTTAAGAACAATTCTGGCGACATTATGAACCAGCTATATTATTTAGTAGATAATGTTATTAATAAGGACTTCTTGCGGTTCGAGACCATTTTCATTATTCCTTGGAATAATGCCCATTTCGGGGATCTGAAGGAGGTTGACACTAAATAATACAATCACAGGAGACGAATGTGTTTTGTTTTTCGTATTTCTCTTTTCATTAATGATGAGTAACAATATTTTATTTACGGTAAAGTCGTCTTTTGTCGAAAGCTTCGCCATCTTTTTGACGTCTTGCTCTTGAATGAATGACTGGTTTCTTCAAAATATTGTTGGTACTTATATTTTTTTTCAATCATAGCAACGAAATTGCACTGGTTTATCAATTTAAAAAAAGCAGTTCGTAGGTTTGAACCCAGACAGACGTTGCCCACTATAGGCAAACCGCTTAATTGAGTCCTCGCCTATATAGAGAGGAAGCCTTTGTCCCAGGAGTGGGAACATTATTGGCTGATTTATGCTACTGCCTATAACTAACACTTGGATTCGATTATTTAACTAGGACATATAGGTTCGATCCTATGTCTATTCAGTATAATTATGTGTGTGTAATTGTGTATTTACACAAAGTTAAGTAAAGCTGCTCTCAAAACGGTGAAGGAAAACATCGTGAGGAAACCGGCATGTCCTAGAACCAAAAATTCAAAGACATGTGACATCTACCAACCCGCACTGGGCCCGCGTGGTGGATTACGGCCCACTCCCTCTCACAGAGAGGAGGCCTGTGTCCCAACAGTGGGAACATTATAGGCTGATGATGATGATGATGATGAATTGTGTATATTCTATACCCCGCAGGCGAGGACTCAATTTTATTAAACTGTTTGCCTATACCACTGCTCTCAACACGGTGAGGGAAAACATCGTGAGGCGTGTCCTAGAACCATAACCCAACCATTCGAAGACATGTGACATCTACCAACCCGCACTTGGCCGTGTGGATTACGGCCCACTACCTCTCACAGAGAGGAGGCCTGTGTCCCAGCAATGGGAACATTATACGCTGATTATACCAATTTTTTTTTCAAACATGGTAACATATTGCCCTTATCTTCAATAAAAAAGGGAAAACACTGTGAGGAAAGCGGCATGTCCTAGAACCAAAAGTTCGAAGACAAGTGACATCTACCAACCTTAATTGGCACGTGTGGTGTGTTACGGCCCGCTCCCCTCTCAAAAAGAGAGGAGGCCTGTGTTCCAGCAGTGGGAACATTCTGATTATGTTATAATAGTTATACCCATTATCTACTCAGCAACTCCAAAAACTACAAATAACAAACAGTCCAGAAAATAAAGAACTGAACTCACCGGGTATACTAGTCCCCAACGCGACAAACACAATAGCTGTGACAGAGTCCTTGATGCCGAGGGTGCATCCAAAGTGTGAAGCTACATCGCCGATGACGGCCGTCACCAGGCCAATGCAGATGATGGAAACTACGAAGCAAACGTAGCCACCGCCTATGTCTATAAACAAATATGTGTATAAGGATTTACAGGTAAATTAGAAGGTCTCGTGTGTTTATGAATCGAAACACCACATGCGAACTCACATCTGACGGCACTCAAATCCTACATCGCGCAAGCAGAGTTATCCGCGCGATTAACATATACGGGTAATTGCGCAGTATCATAAAATTTTAAATTAAGTACCTCAGATAAAATTATCTGGCGTTACAAAAATCAGCCCTTAGTAGCTCAAAAATTAAATAAACATCAGTAAAATGTTACGCAAAAATATTTAGTTTTAATTCTGCAAAAAACTAGATCCATATTTGCACTATGCACTTGCAGATGGTGTAATAATGCAACATGCAATCCAAACTTATCCCAAGACGTATTTGGACCGTCCATGGGACATCCTCAGGAGATGTGTTTATTGTTTTTGTGGAATTAAAACTAAATATTTTTGCATAACATTTTATTGTTATGGATTTCCGCAAAGTAATGCGTCATTCCATAACTTAAATAAATACGATCTATTTATCTTACCAGTAGGCGGTATCAACGCGAACACGATCTTCCAGAAGAGCGTGACAACGTGCAGCACGTAGTCGAAGCAGGAAGGTGGCTCGTCAGGGTCGTCAGAGCCTAGAAGGAGTTCCATATTGAAAACTGACATCCTGAAGGGTCACACTTTAGTGCTAGCATTACATACTATCTTCTTGTGGCTAAGTAATAACAGCCGCACGGGTCGGTCGATCAGGTTAAGCTACGCTTGCCGCGGTTGGTCTGTGGATGGGTGACCATCTTTACATACCAAGACCCCTCTGTGCCTCGGATAGGACGATAAGCCGTTGGTCCCAGCTGTCATTCATGGATCTTTGACAGTCGTTACGAGTCGTCAGAAGCCCGTAGTCTGACAACCAGTCTTACCAAGGGGTTTCGTATTACCTAGTAACTGGGTTGTGGAGGCCAAATAGGCAGTCGCTCCAAGTAAAATACTGGTACTCAGCTGCATCCAGTTAGACTGGAAGCTGACTCCAACATAGTTGGGAAAAGGCTAGGCAGATGATGATTACATACCTAGATACTATCTTCTTCATTGAAATAGGTGTATAAGGGATGATTAATATTTATAGGGCAGACTGTGCTGGGCGCGAGTTATCAGTCATGCCACATACCTATGGTCTGTATCTAATGAAAGTTTGAACAAACCTTGTTTATTATTTTAGAAAAAGAACTAGGATTCCGTGCAAAAAATTAAAACCCAAAAATCCTATTTGTTTTCCGACTAGCACGTGAACTAAGTCGCGGGCGCAGCTAGTTCGAAATTAAATTATAATTATACTAGCAGCGTCCCGCGGTTTCACCCGCCCAAGTGTCGATCCCGTGGCAATATCGGAATGATAACTATTCTATGTCCTTTCCCGGGACAGACACACACTTTCGCATTTATAATATTAGTATGGATTATGACTTACCGGAACTGGCAGTCAGTGCTTCCGAAAACTGTTCTTTCCATGATGACGTGCCTATTATAATTGATGCGTTTGCTCTTTGTACTAGTTTGTCTACTGTGTTCTGAAACAAATCAGTACAAGTTAATATAGCTGATATTATGTACAGACGCCAGCACATCAAGCTACCCGAAACTGTCAAATTTTCCCAATCAAACTTGAACCTAATGCTATACCGATAAAGTTGAAAATCTATTAAAGAAATTTGACAGATTGTAGTAGCTTGATGTGCTGGCGTCTGTACTTACTTAGTCTTTACCGGTCAAGCGGCGCGGTTAGCCGATCGGTGACGAAACAATAGAAAATCAGTTGTGTCTCATTAGCGGAGCTTGACAGATTAAACTCAAGGTTCATGTTTACATTTTTATCAGGTAGTTTTCGAACAGAGCATAATTAACTTACTTTGAACTCCTTGCTCTCCTTAATCCTGAGCTGAGCTCTGGTGATCTCCCCAGCTCTTGGAAGCCCCATCATGGCGACCACGGCCTCTTCCTCCGGCAGTGTTGCCAGGTGATTGGCTTCATTGCCAGGAATCGGGTTGTCATCATCTGCGACAAATATTTAATATTAGGTATATAGATAAAGTCATATCGGTTTTATTTTTGCAGTATTAACATGATTATTGAATACGCTAAAGTGTAAACACAAAATGCGATATGGAGGGATACATGGGGGGGGGGTTCAATGACACATCAATCTAACCCAGGGATCGACTGAATCGTGACTTCAAACTTACCCGTTAAAAATCCTGGTTGGCATTACCCTATCAAATCAACCCGGCAGACTAGATCTGACTGTGTTTGTTTATCTAAAGAGATGTGCACCCCAATCGCATAACACACTTTCAAACACAATACGAAGGATTATGAAGGGAATTACGAATCAATTGCTTCATAATACGAAGCAATGAATTACTAATTCCCTCTAAGTTTAAAAAAAATGCTCTACAACGTAAAAGACGCAATGAATGTTGTTGAACTGTCATTGACAGGCATAGCCATTGTAGGTGTGTTACGCAATTGCCTCAATGGTCTTGATTATGAATACCTATGTCTTCATTTTTGCGAGTTTCTGGTTTTTATGAGCACCAATTCTATCGTAACGAGGAAACTTGAAACTTCACTCTTCGTGCGCTAATAGCATGTGAATGAACCTATTTAGTCAGGAACTTTATGAATGACTATCTGCGCCCCGCGGTTTCACCCGCATAAGCTTCGATCCCGTGAGAATATCGGGATAAAAACTATCCTATGTCCTTTCCCGGGACTCAATCTATCTCTATACCAAATTTCATCGAAATCAGTTCATTGGTTTAGGCGTGAAAAGGTAACACACAGACAGACAGAGTTACTTTCGAATTTATAATATGTATTATATAGTATAATATAGTATGGATGAATTAAAAGTTTATTTATAAATGATGATTAAAGTAATGCAAAGTAGGCAATGGGCCGGCCATATGGCCCTGGCGTTGGGGTAGACGTGTTCTTGAGTAGCAGCTGGATGAGAGTTGCCCAAAAACGAGTTGAATGGCGTGCAATAGGAGAGGCCTATGTCCATCAGTGGACTGCTATGGGCTGATGATGATGATTAAAGTTAAGTGACGTTCAAACGTCAAAAATTGTCGCTAATCACTACCTACTAAATTTTAAGCAACGTTTATGAATAAAGGAGTATATCGCCAAAGGGTCAGCGCGCAGTGTTCCATGCCTTTATGTGAGGACGTGCGGTCGTAGAATCAGCCGCACTTTGTGATGGGACCCACTACGCATGGCGGGCTTATAACAGTCGGGGGTGTGGCGAATGTACAGTCAACAAAAGAGATAAGTATGCAGGATCGTCGGATGTATTTGAAGTTTAGTAAGAAAACGATGGATGTTGTCGACTGAAATTTAATTTGATAAATGAACTGTTTGTTTTCTTTTAATCAAATTAAATTTTATTCGAAAACATCCATCGGTTTCTTACTAAACTTCAACTATATCTGACGATCCTGCATACTTATCTCTTTTGTTGACTGTACACGTATAAGGTATGTTGGGGTAAGTTCGTCCCTGGGATAAGACCGTATGAAACAAAATCTGTGCCAATTTATTACAAAAAAAAAAATTGCCCTGATCGTCTTTCGGCAGAATAAAATGGCGTAGAATACAATGTTATCCGCATTATAAAATATTGCTAAATTAGCGGGTAATTTGATTCGTACGGTCTTATTCCAGCGCAGCGCTGAACTTTCCTCAACATGTTATATCTACCGGGCCCCCGACTCATAGTAGTAGAAGAAATTGCATGATGGTTTTCGGAACCTGGATAGGATTTCCCGACAGAAAAAAAAAAAAAAAAACGTTTGGGGTCGGTGTATGGTAGGAGCCGGACATACCCTCTATTCTCCCCAGACTCAGGGTATCCATAAGGATAGCCCCACAGGTCCTTTGCTATTGTCGCATCATGAACAATGCGTCATACTGACGTCACGCAAAATCCTGCATCGCGCAAGCAGAGTTTACCGTGCAACTAGCATACATACAACGTCCCGACATCAATCGTCAGGCAGTTGCCCTCCAGACACAACACCCGTGTAGTCGGAGGATCCTCCCTTTTCTATAGAGTTATGAGTAAACTTTACACCCTGTTCCTCATACCTCTATAGGTTAAAGTAAACTGTGCATTGTTTGTTTGGAGAGCAAAATTTTGATCATACCAACAGTGAACATCCCGGGGTATTCACTTAACTGACTTAGCAACTGAAATGGTCCAGATTCCATATATCAATCCATTTTATCCTCCTAATTGCGAAACGGATAGTGGCCTTAATTTCCGCAATAGAACATGGGAACAATAGCCTGCCAGCCATTTATCACTGGCTATTAGAAAATGGCTACATTATGCAACTAGGTGGAGTGGCATGCCCGTTCCATTTATAATCTTATAATTCTAGCGACCTGCCCTTACTTCGCCGGGTTTTACGACTTGATAAAACATCAAGATTCCTTTATTATACGTAAATTGTATGTTAGTGTTTTAAACACATACCTACCTCTAAAGCTTTCGGAATAAATTCTCTAAATGGCGGTGAAAATCCAATCGAAATCCGTGGCGTAGTTTTGAGGATCATCCCGGTCACACAGACAGATACGAAGAGCGAATTTAATTTATAATGTGCTGAAGATTTAAATAATCGAAAGCAATGGATGAGGTCTATGATGGAACGAGCGTGCCCAGAAGATGCCTTAGGCATTCGAACTTCCACGCATCGACGAAACACAGCAGGCTGCTTGACGCCGGACTCCGGTGGAAGGGTGATCGCAAACTAGGCGGGCGTTATCCCTAGAACCGCAAAAACTCACACACACTCGCACTTTTAGAACAACTCATTTACAAAATACCTTAGGTTATGTTATGGTGTCTAAAGGCGGTCCCTACACCCACGCATATTATTAAATAATATCAGACAAAGCCTGATTTACACAATACAATTAAATTTCCTGTGGTATTCCATAAGATGAAGCAACAATAAAAGTTGCACCGTCTAAACTGTGTTTGGAAGAGGCAAGTCATTTATTGCAACAATTTTGTCTGTATGTCACAGGCAAAAAACTTGCGTCATGGAATGAGGCTGTTATAGCCGTTTCACAGTTATTTTACCTGTGACAGCTGCAACCCAATAGCAACTTTATTAAAATAAAAATAAAGATGACTGTGATTTTGGCAGACTAGACAGTAGTGCAACCCAAAAGCAACCTTATTGTCACGAGATTAAATATCACTGTGGTATTGACAGTGATGCAAAATCAGAGGTGAAATTGTGAATGGACTACGTGTTAAAAACTGCGCAATGATTGGCCGAATAAAATAAATATCAAAACCTTGCATCAAAAAAAAATTAAACCGAAATAATTTAACTTTGCCGTTTATCTGTAAAGTCATCTCGTCCAAGAAATAGCTTTAGGGTAGTTCTTTTTATACGCACTAATATTTAAGACCAGAACGTGATCCGTATAATATATGCAATGTTCATTCTGTATTGTCTTTGCTGAGTAGAATTTTAAATAAGACGTGCATGGGTTGGTTCTACGAGATGTTCTGGAATGTAGAAAGCTCAGGAGCCGATGAATATCAGTAGATTGGGTCTACAATCTGCCTCAAAAATATGTTTTCGTGGACATATATTTACAACGCGTGCAGTATAATAATGCGCTGAGGATATTGTTGGGGCTGCCTCGGTTCAGTGGCGTGCATAGGCATATAAGCAGTGCCTACCTCGATATATCAACATAAGCCTGTCAATTACATTTTAGTGTGTGTGCCCCACTCACTAAATCATACCTAACAAAAAACAAAATCTTCATACAAACACGCGCGGCAGTAGGCAGTCGCCGGACGGCCTACTCGGCTCCCGTAATATTCGCACAATTTGAAAAATTCTTTAAGCATTTGATAGCCCAATTCTTGAGGAAGGCTATAGGCTATGTAACATCACTAAACAACCCTTAGGAGTCACGCAAAAAAGAAAAAGTCAGAAAAAACGCTATGCGAACATAAGTTATAAGGCTGGTAGGCGATGGTGCTGGAGTGTTCCACGCGCGCCACTCGAAAGTGTGTGCGGCCATTATAGGAATAGGCGCACGGGGAGGTGGGACCCGCTGAGGAACAACGGGTCGAAGCCTGTCGGGGGAGCGGTGAATGCTTATGCGAATCCCGCACCCCCGGCCATAGGTAGAGGTGGAACACCGCCGTGGTTTTAGCTGGTAAGAGTCCGGCATGCCCCTCTGTCACCCCCACCATAGAGGAAGTCCATGAGGATTTCCACCGCGAAAAAAAAAAGGCAATGCGACGGGATGGGTCGGGGGAGCAAGAAATTTCATGCAGAAGAAGTCGCGGGTAGAAGCTAGTCTTATATAAAAATATATAATATATGACGTAAAATTATTATTGGGTAACCACCATAGATTTAAATTTTAGATTCGCCCTTCCCCGTCAAAAGATGATCACGTTTCTGTTTAGTTTTGACACCTTTGACACACACAATGTCACCGAGACGACTTGATTGTCATGGAAACGCCATTATTATTGTGCGAGCTGACTCTTCTCAGTATGGACACTTTTTGCGTGATTAATTATTTACGGTGAGGGCAAAGGGTATTGAAGATTTTTATAACAGAGATTGGCATACCTTAAGTGTCTATGGTAAAAGTGCGCAGTATTGAACACCCCCACTCCACTCTATTTCAAGTTACACAAATATCAACTTTATTTCAATAATAATTAGGTTGATTTCAGAGTAACTAGCACTATTGAAAATGTTACAAAAATATTTAAAGATGTAGTGTAAACTGAACTTTTGTGTGCAGGAATTAAAGTTATTTTTCCATTAATTCATATATGTTTACATGTTTCCGAGATATTAACGTGATGCTTTACGGGGTTTGGTTTTATGACGTTTTCTGTTTGCATTGCTATCAGCTATCCATTTATATAGGTATCATTCGTGGCAGCCATTTTGAAAAAAAAACATATTGGCCGACAGTACGTATGCCACGGACCTTCAAAGCCCTTTAACGATTTAACTCATTAGTAACAATCTAGTTTCGCAAATATTTTGTGTAAAAACATCCACATTAACGAAAAAGAGCATTTTTGAATAATCAATAAACCAACCACAGCGAAGCCACAGAAAATTTAAATAAAACGTTAAATTTTTCCCCCGAATATATAGCCTACGGGAGTTGAATTTACTATAGGTCATGACAGGCGTCACTGTTGGAATGAGAGCTGATTTGGTATTCCGCTGATTCGGGTTGTTCGAAGCGGAATAGTGAGTCGATAGTACTCATGTTTCGGTTTGTATTCTATTTTGATTTGATCCAGTGTTTTTTTTCTGAACGCAAAACAAAACGCAAGTTTTAGAAACTATAAAAGTATATGATCGACTACGGTAAACAAAATTAGTAAAATATATGATATTCTTCAGGATGTGTGCTGGGTTGATAGTGTGTTGAAAACATAAGCCAACTAATTTGATACGATAGAAAAAAATCATGAAGATTCCTCTAAAAACTTTCTTTTTACAATAAAAACCATACTAATACATACAATCATTACGATTTTTTGGCAGATTATTTATTCTACAAACAACATACTGAAACTCTAGTGTTTAAATTTTTTAGTACAAACAATAGATTTTTTGTAAATAGATAATTGCTTCATATTTTGCAATAAATTACCAGCGTTGTGTCATCGCGCTTCTCTTTCTTTTCTATGCAGTCCGACAGTGACCGCGCTTTAGGACCATAAATTTAGCACAACATGATTCTACACCTCAAAGCAGTACAGTGTTCAGAATCATGTGCAGACGCCAGCACATCAACCTACTACAATCTGTCAAATTTCTTTAATAGATTTTCAACTTTATCACTTATACATAAGGTTCAAAGTTGATTGGGAACATTTGACAGTTTCGGGTAGGTTGATGTGCTGGCGTCTGTACAATAGTGACAGATTGCGCGTCAAGGTGCCTTCCACCCTGTATTAATATTCTACAAAGCCGCTACCCTTGTCTGTCTATGTGACAACTTCTAACCGCTTTAATCCATTGTGTAGTAAATTGATTTTGATGTGATTTTCACTAATACTTAGATATCTATCCGGAAGGTTTAAGGCGGAAACAGACTTATAACACGTCACGTTACACGACATCAATGAAGCTTACTCATTGGCCACATTTTTCGTCTCGTTGAGCTATTTTGTCATTTGGCCAATAAGTAAGCGTGGGATGGCGTCGGGAGTTCCAAGTGTGCAGCGGCCTTTATGTGTATGAGTATGTCGATGTTTTCAATTCCATGTCAGTCTGCCTAGTCTTTTCCCAACTATGTTGGGGTCAGATTCCAGTCTAACCGCAGCTGAATACCAGTATTTTACATGGAGGGACTGCCTATCTGACCTCCACAACCCAGTTACTGCAATGGGCAACACGATACCCAACCCAATAATCACCCATAATGTTCTACTGTAAGGACACAGGCCTCCTCTCTGTGAGAGGGAGTGGGCCGTAATCCACCAAACGGGCCCAGTGAGGGTTGGTAGATGTCATAATTATGATTTCCAATTTAAGGTTCTAAGACAAGTCGGTTTCCTCACGATGTTTTCCTTCACCGTTTTTATTAAAAGCTGCAGTGGTGATGAAATACTTTACACAAAGTAAAGTGCCTGACGGTATTCGAATCTACGACCTACAACTCGTAAGTCGCAGCCGTTACCACTGCGCCACCACTGCTCTGTTTCAACTTTAATGACGTTTCAGTGTAATGGGTTTTGTTGTCAAAAGTGATAAAACGATTACGAGGTCGACTATACCTATGTACCTACTTGTAAAAGCCTACGCTTATTTATAATGTCTGTAAAATTAATCACATCACACTAATATTATAAAACTTTGTGAGTGTGTGTTTATATGTTTGTTACTTCTTCACGCTCAAACGGCTGGACCAATGTTGATAAAATTTTGTATGGAAGCAGCTGACGCCCTGGACTAACATATAGGCTACTTTTTGTCCCGATATTCCCACGGGATCGAAACTTATGCGGGTGAAACCGCGGGGTGCAGCTAGTTCATTCTAAAAGCAACGCAATGAAAATTTTCCTATTTCGACTGTCATTATGGTAATGTCTGTTTCTCCAAATACGCAGAAGTGACTGTCGCACACGACTCAATTTGACAGATTAGAATTAAGTGCGTGTGTATACTTATGATGTTGCATCACTGTACAAATCATAGTGATCTTTATTGTCATTCTAATAAGGTTGATGTTGGGTTGCTGCAATTGACAAGTCTGTCAAAGTTATTGTGATCTTTAGTCTCGTCACAATAAGGTTGATTTTAGGTTGCTGCTGCCAGAGGTAATAACTGTGAACGGACAATAATTGTTTTATCACCCTAATGTTGAATGTCACTTGCACGTCATGAAACGACAAGGTCTATTTGTCTACGTAATTTGATGGTTTCAAATCTAATGAAGTTTCAATTTACTGGGAATCGTTGTCAAGAGAGCAGTCAAGTGTTGGCCCCGATTTACGAGTCGGGGATTAAACCCAGACAAGCGCTTTACTTTGTGTAAATAATTTCATCACCACTGCTCTCAAAATGGCAAAGGCAAACGTCTTGCGGAAACCGGCATGTCTCCTACAATCAAAAATTCGAAGACAAGTGACATCTACCAACCCGCACTGGGCCCGCGTGGTGGTGGCTCCTTCTCGAAGAGAGGAGATATGTCCATACAGCGGGAACATTATGGGCTGATTATGCCTGTGTTGTCAAAAGTGGTAAAGAAATTACGAGGTCGACTTATACCTACCTACTTACGATTGTGTTTTGTTTGTATAATGTTCTAATTATGAGAGATTCAAAAGCTTTGTGACTGGAGATCTCGAGAGACGTTGAGTAGGTACTTATCGTGTTCTTTCTTATAAAAGTCCAGTAACGAACGTAGTTGTAGTAGTAAATAAGGTAGATAATAAAGTGAATGTGATGTATTTGCGGATGAATATGTCTGGTGTTCTGTGAGAGAAAGTTTGCAAGAGAGACTGATGATGAATGATGATGATGAGAATGATGTTGGGACTGTATACGTTGTGTGGAAAAACGTTGTCATTATTATGGCCATAATTTACCATAGCCAGCACGCAGTCCCGATCTTAACCCGATTGAGCACATTTGGGACAACCTCAAAAGACGTTTTCAAGCAAGAGTACCAGCCCCTACGATACTAGGAGAGCTCAAGACGGCTGTAGTAGAGGAGTGGCACAATATCCCCCAGTCGGATATCCAAGATGTAATGGCTCGATTGCCAAACCGGCTCCAAGAAGTCATTAGAGCCCAAGGCGGCAACACCCATTATTAATTGTTTTTTTTTTATTTTTTATTGGACGACTTTTTTCAATATTAAAATTATTAATTTTTCATCAAAGATTTTCACAAAATCAATTTTGGTATGAATCCTTTACTAAACGACTTTTTTTTAACTTTAATGGTTTTTTATACCTTAAAGGCCGCTTTCAACGTATCTTTCATCAAATGTTGTCTAAAGAAGATATTGAAAGAAAAACAAGGTGGGCGGTTAATTGTGCCTGTGAGTGTAGTTCCGTAAAAATCGGCTGTGAAAAACAGGGTTTGATACTGGATTGTAAAGTGAAAACAAAGTATGACCAATAGAGAGAAGTGATTTTAACCAAGAGTTCATAAGTTCCACTAAGTAGACAACACTAAAACTGCATTGAAAAAACAGCGGAATTGTTGAGAATGTTATTTTTTTTACAAAAAAAAAAAAAAGATTTAAATCGTTAGATTCGCCCTACCGCGTCTGCGGAGTTTAGCTAGCCAATTTAAAATAACCCTATTTCTGAGTGCACTACGGGGCAATATTTCATTCGCCCATTTTTATTTCATTACTAAATGAATGAAAACAGCGAAATATTTGACAGCTTCTTTCGACGTTGCCAAGTTTCAGAACGCGCTCTTAAGCGAAATTAGATTGAAACGGAATCACGTCTTAAAGTCGTAACATTTTATGTACCAAGTACAGTAACAATGTACATAAACAAACGCAATTAAATTGTAATGTAAGTTATATAAATATAGAGTATAAATTATATATAGAGCAGTGGTGGCCCAGTAGTAACCGAACCCAGTCAGGCGCTTTACTTTGTGTAAATTATTTAATCACCACTGCCCTCAAAACGGTGAAGGAAAACATCGTGAGGAAACCGGCATGTCCTAGAACATTCGAAGACATGTGAAATCTACCAACCCGCACTGTGCCCGCCTGGTGGATTACGGCCCACTCCCTCTCACCGAGAGGAGGCCTGTGTCCCAGCAGTGGGAATATTATAGGCTGATTAATAGAACCCTTTGACGATCCGATGAAAAAGTAATTTATTTTGATTACAAATTGAGTAATTCAATTATTTTATTTTATTTAATTCAATCGATTCATGCTTTCTCAGCTTAGAGATAAGTCAAATGATGGAATATTAAAGTACTTGTGAAGGTGTACGGTGAAGGAAAACCTCGTGAGGAAAAGTTAACTAGCAGCGCCCCGCGGTTTCACCCGCGTATGTTTCGGTCCCGTGGGAAACAGCGACGAAATTGAGTTCAGTATTGAGGTAATGCAACCATCCTCGCATAATGCTCGTCTGCTCGAAAGTCGATACTCACACGCACACACACACACTCGCATATAATAGAAAGAGACAAAGTGAGTCAGAAACCCGCCCCGACCCTTGCTCGAGCCAGCCTGCGCCACTGAGCCTGTAGTTTTAAATTCGTCTCTAAATAATTCCGATCCAACCTGTCCCTTGCTGCCCTCTCCCAGCGACGCCCTAAGTCAAGTTCCATACCCCACAGTGGGTACCCTTAGCGTATAGTCCCTTAATTTTTAAGTTTTTTAAGCACGGGCTGTAGGTCTTAATTTGAGAGAAAGAAAGAAAATAGATTTATTTAGCACAGACTAAAAGACACACAATACACCAGATAAAAACAAAAAATAAAAAACCAAATAAAAAAGTGTAAAGTCCGATATGAAAAAATAAGCAGGAAAGTGTGCCTCACGGTTGCGCTAAAAAGGCCCAATTCAGCAAAGGTGCCAGACAACTAGTGCCTGACGCTGGTTTTCAACTGGACCTGGTGTGTGAGGTGACGGATGTGAAACAGTTTATTGAGGCATCCACAGGCAAGCCCGACAACCTCATAGATTGAACTGCGAGACGACATCAAAAAAAATACACTAGTGGCATGTTGTCGACGGCAGTCGCCGACACGCATTGACGACTGTCGTCGACGCGTGTCACTCGTGTGTATGCACACTTACGTGACGCTTTCTACCAAAATGGCCACTCATAGTTTCATAAGGGTACATTACCAGTCGACAGCGAGTTGGATGAATTTTTCGACGCTATATTTTAGTTTGTGTATAGTTTTAGTTAATTTAGGTTTTAATTTTGTTATTCCTGTAAATAATGAATAGCGATAAAGTTGAAAATATATCTGAGTGATACTCATCTGACATATGTGCAATTTCATTTATGTGTCGTGAGCTTAAATCGTCAAGAGGTTGTATAGTCATTGCTTTTTATTACCAATCAGCTCCGACCGCTGGTCGCGTTGAGGACCTTCGTTCCAAAATATTAAAACCCCGAACATAATCTGCTAGTTAGATTAACACGTCCCGATCCGATCCGTTTAACTGAACCGGCTATTTCACTCTCGGTGGCTCCGTATATTTGCACGGCTCTCGATCTACTAACACAATTTTACCGGATCAACTATACCGATTCAGGAATTTTCGATAGCAAACTGAATCGGAAAGTATTAGGTATGGTAAACTACCTGCAATACTCATACTTCTAGTTATAAGATTAAGGTTTATTTTTAGCTAGCTGTGGCCGCGAGTTCGTTCGCGAGCATGTCGGAAATCAAATTTGATTTCATGGTTTCTCTTTGAAGTGAAAACTTCTTTAGCGGCGTTGCACACTTTTTGTAATGGGGAAAAAATGTTAAACTCGCGTCAGGACATCGCGTCAGGACACGTGACCGTCAGGAGAGATTTCCCCCCCCCCCCCTTCTTTCTACGGCGGCGGCGCCAACCGAAGTGAACCAAGTGAGACACGATAATGGATGGATGGATGGACGGACGGACGGTGACGGTGACGGACGGACGGTGACGGTGACGGTGACGGTGACGGTGACGGTGACGGTGACGGTGACGGTGACGGTGACGGTGTTGGTGACGGTGACGGTGACGGCGACGGTGTCGGTGACGGTGACGGTGACGGTGACGGTAACGGTGACGGTGTCGGTGACGGTGACAGTGTCGGTGACGGTGACGGTGACGGTGACGGTGACGGTGACGGTGACGGTGTCAGTGACGGTGTCGGTGACGGTGACGGTGACGGTGTCGGTGACGGTGACGGTGATGGGGACGGGGACGGTGTCGGTGACGGTGACGGTGACGGTGACGGTGTCGGTGTCGGTGACGGTGACGGTGACGGTGACGGTGACGGTGACGGTGTCGGTGACGGTGACGGTGACGGTGATGGTGACGGTGACGGTGACGGTGTCGGTGAGGGTGACGGTGACGGTGACGGTGACGGTGACGGTGACGGTGACGGTGACGGTGACGGTGACGGTGATGGTGGACGTGGATGTGGATGGATGGATGGACAGCTGATGGCTCGACCGTCTGTGTAGTAGCCACACTGCTGTGTATTCGTAAAATTCGTGTATATATATAAACCCTTATTCATAAAACTTATCAAACCTATTTTAGTTAAAATGGGGTTTGTCTCTTTCTTACACACAGAAATGACAACGTGACAGATAAAGACAAACGTTCTATAAACCTATTTTAGCTAAAATAGAGATAAAATATGATTATGAATAAGGGGGAAAGTGTTTAAAATATGGAAATTGAACAAAGTGCATCGATTAATGAAAAAAGTGACGCAGAAATAGTGAAAAAAAATTAGTTATATTAATTCAATTCATAATTGATTTATTTCGACGTTAATATTCAAGTTTTCACTTCTGCCGGCACTCCCGGAGTGCAACCCGTCTTTTTTTTTTTGCACGGAACCCTAATTCTTATTCTAGAGTCAAAGTATAACCTAAGTTACGCCTTATAATATCAGCTATCGACAGTGAAAGTCCCGTCCAAATCGGCTCAGCCGTTTCGGGGATTAGCCTGAATATATAAGTACAGTATATTCTTTCATATGTAAGTATTTAGAAAAAAACCGTTATTTTGTGATTACAAGCTGACACTTCAATTTTTTTTTTGTATAGATGTATAGACTAGCTCGCTCGCGATTTGTCTGTTTCTTTTTATTTTATATAAAGTAGAAAGTAGCCATGTCCTTTTCCAGGTCCGAGACTATTATCCGTCATATTTTATAACTGCCGACGAGGAAACGATACTGGCTATCAAAGATTTTCTTGCTCATGAAACGTTTAGACGCCAGCACATCAATCTACCCGAAACTGCCAAATTTTCCCAATCAACTTTAAACCTAATACTTTAGCGATAAAGTTGAAAATCTATTAAAGAAATTTGACAGATTGTATTAGCTTGATGTGCTGACGTCTGTACAACAGATTGTAGGTCCCGTGTAAGTCAAAGAAATACAAAATTATCTTGGTAAAACAATGATTCGGAAACCAGAAACTCGCTTTTGTGAAACAAAATATACTAAAGAAGACTGGACGAATTTGTATGGAAAGTGGTCTGTGGACCAAAAGCGATACGGCTTTGATATTTTGTAGGGATACTTCATCTATAACCTTGTGCAAAGGGGCATGAAAATCTGTTCATATAGGTACCACTATTGGTCAATAGACCACTTTCGCTCAGTCTTTTTTTTCCTGAAATGTTCTGAAAAGGATGCAGAAATAACCCTGAAAACATGGAAAATGTCGGATGAAAATATGCTAAATAAATGCGCTTTTTGGTTGAGAATAAGACAATTAAAAATGTTTACAAGCTCAATTCGAAACGGTGTGTGATAGCACTAATGTGTCGCATTCTGAGATACGTTATATTAGGTAGATACGTCACACAAAAAACAAAAGAAATACAGACAAATTAGTCAGAGGGGCAATTCTCGTCGTTTTAAGAACGTTCACAGTCTGATCTCAGTCTCAATCTGTCAAAAATACCTCTAATTTCTCCACATTTCGACAAGATTTTGACATTTGTTTGTCGCCGAGATGAGACTGCGACTAGATTTGGAACTAATCCTTTTCTGGCACTCAAGACACAGCTTTTTGACGATAGTGAAAGATAAAAAAAAAATATATGTTTTTGGGCAACGTATCTACCTACTATAAAATTGCTAGCATTACTAAAAATAACAAACCATAATCTTACTTGTGCACACATAGATACAGTTCCGGTGACAGAAAGCGGAAAGAAGAAGAAGAAGAAAGAATATAAAATAAATATCAAGAATTAGAAGTAGGTTCTTTGGGGTTTTTAAAAGTGCAGTAACTTAGTGTTATTCTATAAAATTCACTTCGTAAAACAAACAGTGTCGACGTATTTAACCGTAACGATTTACTTACAAACCCAAAGATTTTGATCGTTAGATTCGCCCGACCGCTCACTCATACTGAATACCATATCTATCATTCCATGCGGGATGTGTGACACTTTTTCGCGTGTCCTAAGTACGGTGAGGACAAATCTAGTGATTTAAATCTTTGTACAAAACAGGTTTCGCAGTTTTATTAGAATTGTGTGGTGTTACTTGAATAAGGTTCGAAGTGAAACTTCACAGAATAACACTGTTGTTCTTATGGTCATATACATAGAATAAGGAAGAATCGTTCGTAGGGAGCAACCCTGATACGACCGACCATAAAACGACTTGTCGAAGGTATCAGGTACCAGTAGTGGTAGTAAGAATAGATCCTGAAATACGAGTGCGCGTTTGCTTACCTAATATCATCGTGAAAAGTGGTGCAAGACAAGAAAAGTGATTGCTTTGGTTGTTACAAGCAAGAAGCTAAATAACTAAGGTAGAGTTTAAACCCCATTTTCTTCACAAATCACTAAATTCATGACCTAAATTCTTTAACCTCGTTCACACTTGTCCAGTGTTTATTAGAGCGCCAGTTAAAACTATTTTAATAACTACTTAAAGCAATACCTGTGGGGTAATTGTGTAACACACTAAAGCCGGATTCATATTAGTGTGTTGTGTCGTGTCGTGACGCCTTCTGACGCAGTGTTAGCCAATCAAAACTCGTTGTGATTTGACGTAGTCCTGAACAGATTCGTTTGATTGGTGTATCCAGAGTCACGACACAACACGACACAGTAATGTGTCTGTGGCTTAATAGTTGAAATGGCTTTAATTTTGACAGTTCAACAACATCCATTGCGTTATTCACGTCGTTGAGTAGACATTTTATTCGAACATATGAAGCAATGGATCAGCAATATGCATCAAATTTTTTCAGATTGTGATTAGTGGTGTGTTACACAATTGGTGTTGCTGTTCACTTTTGTATCCAGTTTTCATAACTTGCACAAATAAGTTTTCTATACGAACGCTTTTTTTTTTGTTTTTCTTTCATTTCGCTATTTTTTTTTTTGTTGCTTTCATTGATCATGCTACGCTATTTAAATTATCATTCTGTCTTTGTCATCTTCAAACGATTAACAGAATAGAAGGATGTTTTAAATTCGTTTAGCACTAAACGTATTTAGTCATTTGTGCCGCAAGTCGGCCCTACGAATTTAGTTTAGGCCACTAAAGTTATTGTTTTCCTTTGCAAACGTCATTAGGAAAAATAATTCAGATCATTTATCATTTAAAAGGTCCAAAACTCCGAAATTAAATATATATTAAAAATTAAATACTTATGAAATTAGGACTTAATTTTTCGACGCTATATTTTAGTGTGTGTACTTATAGTTTAGTTTTAGTTAAGTTAGGATATAATTTTGTTATTTTTATTAATTAATTAGTTATTAATTGTTATAAATACTTACTTATCATTTTGATTAAACAGAAATAAATAATGCTTCATCACAAAAAAAAAAGTTATGACACGATCCCAATTCACAAGAATATGAATATAAAATTTAGGCAGGCTCATTCTTCATTCATGAACATAAATTATTAATCCCAGACTTCAAGCTCTAAAAAATGAGGTAGTTATAAAACACGGGGTACACAACACAGCGTAATTTGGTCCCAATTATTGTACAGCATGTCACGCCAGAGGAAATCCAATTATTATAAAAAGAGAAGTAAAGATGGCATACTAAGCAGAAGACATCACAGGGGACGCTCGCCCTAAATTGTGGCAACCAAATTATCTTAAATACCGACACGGTTGCATTTAAGACGCCATCTTGTTTCCCCGCAAACATAATATAATATAATAGATAACTACATCTCTTTGAATTAGGCTGTCTCCATACTCACTCAGTTACTATATTAATCTGTCAAGCTCCGCTAATGAGACACAATTGATTTTCAATTGTTTTGTCGCCGATCGGCGAACCGCGCCGCTTGACCGGTTAAACTCAGAAATATTTTATTGTTCATCTAATAATATTTATGGTAGACATAATAGCGAAATAGGTATTTTATTTATGAGTCTACTCCTCTCTACCTTCACAACCTTTAGGGAAACTAGATTTTCCAAGCAGGTACAGATAATGTAATCAGCGCAGAGGATGTGGCACGACCTTAATTCTTTAGGCCTCGTTCACACTTGACCAGTGTTTAGTAGAACGGGAGTTATATTAAATTTATGAATAGTCTGTTCCAAAAGAATCTACTGAAAATAAAAACAAACCCTGTACAGGTTAAATCATTTGTATTGAAAAGGTTTTAACTTTATAACTCACTACTTTCTCCGACAATTATTGTTTGAATAACATTATTAACCGGCCAAGCGGCGCGCGTCGCCCATTGGCGAAGAAACAATAGAAAATCAATTGTGTCTCATTAGCGGAGCTTGACAGATTAAATTAAAACTTGAAGAAATACTTGAATTGTGCAGCTGCTGTTCAATTTAATACTGGACTTGCCCAGTTTTCATAAATCTCAATTTGGTTTTCTATACCAGCACTTTATTTTTTGCTTTCATTGATCATGCTAAGCAATTTCCGAGTTCTACTTCCACTAACATGGTATATCTAAATACTTATAAACACCAGCGGTACTGGAAGTCAAACATTCTAGTATTTTCAACTACTACTCTACTGGTAACTCTACTAATGTGAACTAGGCTTTAGTCACATCGATACTCACAAAAATATATGGAGTGGCCTTTTATTCGAAAATTTTAATCTCTTGACAAGTTAATATTTTTATTTTTATTACGCTGTGAGAATGTAATTTTTTATAAGGTATTTAATTAATCCACTACTGGATATATTCACGACTACCGACTGTCACTACTAAAATTCTAGGAATTCCTACAGTAAAAAGCATTTATATACAAAAATAAGTACAAAAATGACTTCAAATAATACTGCAATATCCCGATGTTACAAAGCCTGATGTGTCTGTAGTTTCAATCGCAAAACTACACCTTTTGAACTAGAACACAGCATTACTATATTGTATATTTTTGTATGCATGGTAGTCGTACTACTCTGAATGACGCCTATACAAGGTGTTTTTTTAGATATCACATAACAAGGTCATTTACAAGCGTTTTAGCAAAAAAAAAAATACTAAAACAAAAACTAAAAAAAAATACTTACTAAAAAAAAGAGAAGAAAGATCGAATTCGTGAAAACTATCAGGGCTATCAATTTATTTTATTTAGATAGCCCTCATAGTATTTTTTTATGATTATTTTCTTTGAGCACCAAGCGAAGTGATTGAATAAAAATTAAAATCGGTCATAACTTTTGAACCGTTAAAAAATTCAATGATATTCTCAGGGTTAAAAAGTTTGGAAATGACCTTGCCCACGCCCCTATTCGATTTGATCCATACTTCCAGGGACACCCTGTATAGAAAACTAGCTGCGCCCCGCGGTTTCACCCGCATAAGTGTCGATCGCGTGGGAATATCGATATAAAAACTATCCTATGTCCTTTACCGGGACTCAAGCTATCTCAATACCAAATTTCATCTAAATCGGTTCAGCGGTTTAGTCGTGAAAAGGTAACATACAGACAGACAGAGTTACTTTCGAATTTATAATATTAGTATGGATGGATAACTAGTATAAACCTACCTAAATACCCAAAAAATTAAATGAGTAGATTCAGTTAGCTTTAGATTTGTTCAGGATTTTTTTTTTATCACAATCCAAATTTTTACAGGCTGTTCTACCCATGAATATGAACAACTTTCACTATGGAATCAACTCTGAATCACGAAAAAAAATCAGCTGTTTCATACATTTTGGTCAAGTAGGTAACTTTTGTATTCAACAGCTGATTTTTTTTTTCATAATTTCAGCGTTGTTCCCATAGTGAAAGTTGTTCATATTCATGGGTAGACCATCCTGTAAAAATTTGAAATGGTGATAAAAAAATCTTCCTGTATATCGACAAGAATTCATTTATCTACAAACTTTGTTCCATAATATCGTATCCATGTGCAGTCTAGCCTCAAAACATACTATACATTGAGTAGTTAATTGTACATTGATGCAGTAATATGGAACACAAATTGTAGACAGTCAAACGAAATAAAGAAAACACGTTTATTTGCGGTGAAAATGACGCAAAAAAGAACATAAACACAAAAATAAAATAAAAAGGTAGGGGGAAACATGCATCACATCCACGCAAAACGGCTATCGCTCAGCATTATGCTGCGACCCTTATGCAAGACAGAGCCCCAGCGCTGGTTTTCAGCGACAGCCGGCGCTGACGTAATGACGTCGTCCGGTGCAGCAAACAATGTACTGGTATAGTGTACTTAAAGAAAAATAATTGAATTCTGAATAATTGAATTTTGAAATCTTGTCGATGTAGGTATACATCTTATTGAGACTGACTAAAGACAAAGAAATTACCTATAATGAGAGATTTTATTTCTATTATTCCTCATTAAAATTCACGATAATCAGCATAAAAATACAGTACAAATGTCAGAAGTAACCAACGTTTAAAAGTACAAATAATTTTCTCGTTAGTGAAGCAAAATGTCTGCTTAAAATATTCAAAAGCGATGGTTTTCTTAAGAAATTTTAGCCTGCTTTCTTTATTTCCTCATTGCTCCCAAGTGCTGAATAAATTGTTTTTAATGTCGACAATAGGCGGATTGCTTGTGTTGTTTCGTTTAGGGTTCCGTACTTTAAAAGAAAAAATGAAACCCTTATGATAACTTCGTTGTACGTCGGTCAAGCCCCTTTTTTTTAGGAACGCGTGGAGTTATGAAGTTGAAATTAATATCAAATACTCAGGGCTGCAATGCCATGATGCAAAGCAGTGAAAAAAATAAAACTTGTAAGTCGACGCAATCAAAACATACGGGCGTTTATGTTCCGGAATCAAAACCTACAGGGTACTTTCCGTTGACCTAGGGCAAGAAGCAATGTCATGTAGCACAAATAAAGGAAACATCCGAAAACCGTAAAGTACATAGTTACATTACAAAAAAGTTTTTTCCCGTGATAAACTATTTAAATACCTACCATAGTACTAAACCCTCGGTGCGCGAATCCGACTCGCACTTGACCGGTTTTTTTATGTGTGAGCAGTTTTTTATTACTTCAATTAAAATGAAGAGTTTTATTCCTCTAATTTACAGACATACAGTCATGCCTTCTTTATATGGAGATAGATAGAATCTATAGAACGCCACTTGCTACGAGCCTTGTATTGCATTTACATTCAGGCCCCTGCCGCTGCCCCTCGCGCTTTCAACAATAATTCCCCAAATACAGCTGCTGCTGTAGCAAGATTGAGAGCATATATCGAGGTAGGCACTGCTCATATGCCTATATGCAATGCACGCCACTGTCAACACCTATACTCGATCCAAATATATAGGACCGCTGATTATTTTTTTGCGATTACGATTATATTAACGATGTTGGTACGATAGAGACATTCATTCAGTATCATGGTCTGTACCTACCACTCCCTTAAATATATTACCACACATTTCAGATACGCTACAAAAGTGTGAATCCTCCTAAAGTAAAAAAGATTAAGTCGTGCCTTACAGCACCTGCGCAAAAACTCAGTTATAAAGGTTCGCTATAAAAATGTAGGTCTCCCACAAAAAAAACAGCGATGAACAAGATCTTTGTAAGTTACCAACTTGAAACAGTTTGAAACAGCCTTGTTTACTGAAAGTTTACCGAGTACCGGAGGCTGTATCGTTATAGTTTTAGTTAACAAGTGTTTTTATTTGTAATTCGTAGTAGTATTCGTTCCACGAAGTGCTGGCAATTAGACACGTGTTTTCATGATTAGTTCAGTTTTACAGGTTAAATTAAAGTGTTGTTTTTTATCAAGTGTTGCCAGGGTAGAGTAAACTTTGAATCTGCTAAATTTATAATAAATATCAATTGGTATAAATAATGATATCCATATCATATCATATATGGATATATCGATGGTCCCTATTAACAATGTCGGTTCCGCAAAAATACTACTGTTCAGTAGAGCAGTTCTAAGTTTGAAAAAAAATTTAAATTAAAAAATTACAAGAATGTGGATGTTCAAATTTGCACTGATTGTTTTATGTATTGTTTACTATGTACTGACATAGACAAAATATAGAATTGCCAAAACAATCTATGAACTGCTCTACTGAACAGTAGTCTTTTTGCGGAACCGACATTGTTAATAGGGACCATCGATATGATATAATATGATATGGATATCATGATTTATATCAATTGATTTAATATTATAAATTCGATAGTAACTCTGTCTGTCTGTCTGTATGTTGCCTATTCACGGCTAAACCGCTGAACCGATTTAGATGAAATTTGATATAGAGATAGTTTGAGTCCCGGGAAAGGACATAGGATACTTTTTATCCCGATATTCCTACGGGATCAAGACATAATATGCGGGTGAAACCCCGGGGCGCAGCTAATAAATTGATAATTAGAAGTTACGGTGGAATAAAGAAACTCACACACATATATGAACCCTGAAAACATAACACTCCTTTTTTTGGGCAGTCGTGTAAAAAGTATCCTTTCTTGTTTATACCGTTAACACTGAAGGATTGAAGCGAGATTCCGATCTGAATTAAATGAATGAGATAGAAAAAGCCATTTCCTCGCCGTTTGATAGATTGATGCGATTTCTCGGTGCATTGGATCGTGGCGTGATTATCTTTTTTAAGCGTAGTTTTTCCTCGTTGGTTGAATATGAAGGACTCGAGCATTTAAACTATATATTTACCCCCTTATTCATAATCCTATTTTATCTCTATTTTAGCTAAAATAGGTTTATAGAACGTTTGTCTTTATCTGTCACGTTGACATTTCTGTGTGTAAGAAAGAGACAAACCCCATTTTAACTAAAATAGGTTTGATAAGTTTTATGAATAAGGGGGTTAAAGTGTATGTTCTCTAATGTTAAGAAAAAGAAAGAAAATAAGTTTTTCGTGAGTCATATTAGGTCTTACCTACTATGTCTTACCGATTTATCAATTATGGTGTAGGTAGGTATATACAGGGTTAAGTATAGGAAAAACACCAACAACCTCGTAAGAGGCCATTGTACTCATCATTATGAATAACTGAACTGGAAGAGATTTCTTATGAAATAAGCATCACCTATGTACCTATTTTTTAACCGACTTCAAAAAAGGAGGTTCTGTATTCGACCCGTATGTATGTATGTTTGTATGTCCGCGATTTTCTCAAAAACGAATGTACCCATTTTGATAATTCTTTCACTAAAGTGATCTACATATTTTCAGGAAGATTTTAGTATAAAATACATTAGGTAATTATTGTTATGTACGAAGTTGTATGGTACCAAACCTGAAATCGCGCAAAAAAAATCAGCTGTTCCCTACATTTTGACAAATTATACGAACATAAATGTAGGGAACAGTTGATTTTTTTTGCGCGATTTCAGGTTTGGTTTGGAAGAGAGAAATCGATGTGAATTCATCTGACGGATATAATAAGTTTATTAGTAAGCAGAAACGTACACAAAAATACGCGCATTGACGCGGAGTTGCGGACACCAGCACGTATTACCTATTATACCTATAGTAAAGGGGAAGCTGTGTAACTTTTTCATCTGAGATAATCCCTTATTTGTACCCTACGTAAAAGGAAAAGGTGTCATGGGATCAATAAATCGTCCGCCAACTCTGGTCAGTTCCATCAAAGGGTTTATTTGACTTTCCTTATTTGCCAACATCTATGGGTCAGTGGTGCGAAAACGTCATGAGTCAAAAATGTGGGCAATGCTTATTGCTGTACTCAGCGACACACGCTAAGATTTTATTTTTATTTAGTTCTAAATTAAATGCATCAGACGCCTTGACAAAATGATTTTGTTTTGAACATTTTAGTTGCAGTCGGGTTTTTTGACATTTTTAGCGTTTTCATGTAATATAATTATTGTCAATATATTATTAATTAGTTTCTATGTTAATTAATGTAATTGGTAGTGTACCGTTTTAATTAACTATAAATAAATATATACAAAAATACATAGATAAGCGTAAAAAAAACATAACCCTGTCTTTGACAAAGACCGAATGATATTTTAAATATGTTTAGCGCTAAACGCATTTAGTGATTTGTTTGTGGTGCAAGCAAAGGTTAATTGCGGACACACTAACAGCAGGAATGGTTTGCATTTTGACAGTTCAACAACATTCATTGCGTTATTTACGTTGTTGAGCAGACAATTTTTTAAATACAATGAAGCAATGGCACAGAATACTTAAAGTACTACGTACAGAAAGGCCACTCCCTTCCCCGCACTAACATCAGTTACCGCACCTCACCCCGCACTTTGATGTGTTCGTCGCCTGCTCTTTAACAATGGCGCTCGCATACACAAGAACCGCAGCGCTGTACCTACCTACTGCTGACACGAACACATTATTTTTTTAAAGTTTTATATTTTGTGTTAATCACGATGGTTGTATTTTGTGCATTATTTGGATGCTTATCTTCATCGAGGAACGATAAAGACAGGAGTTTCTTTCGGTTCCCGAAACATGAAAGAAGGTAAAGAACAGCAACTCAAATATCCTTTAAACCCATAAAAAATAAAAGCTAGTATATTACAGACAAACAAGTTAAGCCAGTGTTGTGATAATTTATTTTCATAATTTTCTCTATTATTCATTTATTTTCCAAGTTATCTTCGTTTTAGAACAATTAAAACTTCCGTAATATTAACATACCAACTATTAAATTATTGCTCTCTCTCTTTATTGTCTTAGTTATGTATCTTTCTTTCACGTTCTATTCGTTCTTCGACTTGAAAAGTAGTACAATAGAAATGTTATTAATTAGATTTCTGTGAGTACCTAGTGTCGCGGCGCCCCATTGTTGCATACGTTCGGGCAGCGCCGCCGCCGCCAGTCTATCAAAAAGTACTCTGTGGCCGCCGCCTACGCACTACTGCCGAGTACTGCCAGCCAGCCCTACTAGATTTCACGCACACATTTACACGTATACAAACGTCATTTGTCAATGTAGTGGTAGTAGGTAATTATTTTGCGAGCGTTCTATGGAGTGTCCGGGGTTTGGCAATGGATTAGCAATATCCTTCAAAATGATTCAGATTTTGAATGATCGTGTTTCGCAACTAGGGTGCTGGTACTCGTACAATAGAATTTTTGATAAATGAGAAAATCAAAAGTTGAAACCGTTTATCTCCAATTTACTTATCGTTTCGTTACATTGCATTGTTTTTTTCTTTGGATCTGACATTTTTTCTTTGCACGAATTTAACTAACCTTTAACCTAACTAACGCTTAGTTAACATTAATGATGTACTTTTGCTCAGAAACCTGTTCTCAAATACTTTTTGAGGTCGAAGAGGCATGTCGTCGAAGTCGCATCTTTTCATAGTTAAGTAATGTCGAAGAAACGCTTTGTCGGAGTACAGTAGTATCGGACTTAAGGTATTTCGAACTAAAGTATTGTCGAAATGAAGACGTGTCGGAGTTCCATAGTGTCTAAATAAAATCTTGTCGTATTAGAGTTTGTCGAAATTCAGTTGGTAAGTCTATCAACACATTTCATACAAAACATTACAAAACGCTTCCCGTTCTGCAACTAACGCCCTTTCACATGATTAAGCCTTTTGACAAACCGCTCTCGAATTCAAAAGGACCAATTTAATAGCTGAAGCCTAAATTAATCAGTCGTTTCATCCAATACCTCGGCATTGTCCATAACGGCTGAATTAACACTCTGTAAGCGACATCCATATATTGGATGTACGTTAAATATAGAACACGACCGAATTTCGTTTTTGGTATTCGGAAATATTCGGCAATTTTCGTTTGAAAAATTTAGTGACGACAAATAAATTATTTATTTACTATCCACTATCATACAAACTATAAATACAATAACTCAGAAAATACTAAAATAATTACTTATTTTCGCACATAATATCAGATTTTTTTATTACCTACTTACTAAGTAATAGAAAAGAGAAGAAAAGTACAACTTGCGATTTAAGTTTAAACGGTTAAAATAACGCTTAAAAGACTGACACTGCATTTCTTTTACTTTACCTGAAAAACTTGTCGAAAAACAAAACCAAAACATAATTATTTTCGTTTACGGTTTTCAGCCTGCAATAATGCAAATCAGTCCGAATTACGTTTTTGTTTTCGACCGAAAATGGTTTTTCGGTCGGGCTCTAGTAAAATATTACTGATCGAATAGCATCCCGATGATTTACTGTGAACGATTTCATTTCGATTCACGGAGTCGGGGTGGCAATTGTACTTCATTTTACGGAGTGTATTGAAATTTATGTGAGGTTTTTACGGAACGATTTCAGGACTTTTGGGCCTTCATTTTGTCGTGTTTTTTAATAGTTGGAAAAAGTTCTCTCTCTATGAAGCTTTAGTGTTTATTGATAAACGTTGCTTAAAGTTAAGTGACGTTTAAACGTCAAAAATGTATTGTTAAATAGTTGCTAATCACTATTTTACTTCAAACAACGTTTATAAATAACGCGGAAAATGTTTAGAGTCTTTGAAAACAACTCCTTAAAAAATACAGTCTGTCCCGAATGCGCTAAGCAACGTATAAGATTCAATCAGCACACTAAAATAACGTTATAAAAAACATGTTCATACCGATATGAAGTCATTTAAGTACCTCAAATAGCGCAAAAAGAACACAACAACCAGTAAGCTATTTAAACACATCTATACATAAACTAACTACTAAAATAGGCATACACATATATCTACACAATCATGATAAGCAAACACCAAGCTACGTGAGACGCAGACAAAAAAACAAGTGAATGATAAAACCTTTTTTGTTTCCTTCACAAAAACGTCAATAAACTTACCTTTATATTTATTTTATCATACACCTTCTAATCTAACACCCCACAACAATATGAAATAACCTCCAGAAGCGGCACTTAAATGTACAGACGCCAGCACATCAACCTACTACAATCTGTCAAATTTCTTTAAAAGATTTTCAACGTTATCGCTAAATCATAAGGTTCAAAGTTGATTGGGAACATTTGACAGTTTCGGGTAGCTTGATGTGCTGGCGTCTGTACTACTATAGTCTGTTTTAAAATATCTCATGAACGTGTAAACAAACCCTGTTTAGGTTAATTTCTTACGCAATCTCTCGCTGAAGGGAAGTAATACAGTCATCCGTATTTAGAAGGTTTCAACATTATATCTAACTGCTATTTTTCCAACAATTATTTTTGGAATAGTAATTCAAAAATCATCGACAAAAATTGAGGTTATAAAATTAACTTCAACTGTCAAAAATTTAAATTATCTGTAAGGTGATTTAAATTAACCGGTCAAGAGGCGCGCGTCACCCATTGGCGACGAAACAATAGAAAATCAATTGTGTCTCATTAGCGGAGCTTGACAGATTAAAATTTCAAGTTTATGTGTTCAAATAATCAAATCAAGCACACAATTTGTAAGTGGCACTACCAATACACGGTATCCACAGATACATTTTCTGAATCATTTGTATACATTTTCGTCAGACAGTTTTGAAACAGACCACATAAAAGTCGACGTACCCTGAACAGCTACCACCTTGCTGATTATACATGCTAATATTTTTCCACTGCATAAGCTATGCTTCTATAGTTTGTTCTGTTTGTAAGTGTTCATACACACGAATGACACGCGTCAACGGCAACTGCAGCCGTCGTCACGCGTCAACGGCAGCCGTCAACGAATGTCGACGACCGCCGTCGGCGCGTCGGCGGCTGCAGTTCCCATCTGCCGCTGACGCGTGCTGCTCGTGTGTATGAACAATAAAATAATAATTATGCCAGCAATTAAGAACAATTTCAATATCTTCAAGCCAGGTTAAGCAGACGACCACCTCATAGGTTGAACTGCGAGATGCCATTTATAAAAAAAAAAAAACAATTTCGATATTGTACAATAGCTTGGTAAGCTGAATAATTTCTGCAGGCTTTCTCAGAACTAATCTTTTTCTTATAAAGACGTCTACATCCTCATCTAAAAATTTTTTCGCGTAATCAGAAATCTATTCTCTATGAAAGAAGTTACCGAGTTGGAAACTTGTCGAAATCGGACGTACCAATCGTGAACCGATATCTCGGATCACTTAGCAATCACATTTTTTCTTGCAATCTATCTTACGTTTCCGAGGGCAGATTGGAAGGTGGATAAATGACGTAAGCCCACGTATGCACGGGCGTAAAAATATCCCAACGGGATTATTATTACAACGCGGCAATTTTTTTTTCGCCCATTGGGTTTTCAACCCCCTGCTTGAGAGCGTTGATCCCGCGCAGGCTGGTAACGTCGCATTTCTAATAGATTTTCTTAATTATTTTATTAAAATTAAAACCAAAGTAGTATTTGTTCTACAGCCAAGCACTAATGAACGTTGGTATATAAGTTTGTATGCTATTTTTTACAATCATTTTGGTATTTACTCATAAAAATTGACATGTTGTCAATAATTTTCTATTTGCACTTACATTTGCACCTACTTATTTCGATTAAATATGTTTATTTAAGACAAAAACAATTATAAATACAAACGATCTAGTAGTTGGATGTAAAAAATTGTATTATGGTTTAAATAAAACCACTACAAATGCGACGTTGCCAGCCCGCGCAGGATAAACTCTCTTAAGCATTGCGGCCGCTGAAGGCGACGAGATCCGCATGGATTCATGCGGACCAACACCTGGCCGGGGGGGCGTGACGAATTGCGCAAGCACTCCAGCACCCCGGCTAAAGGTAGCAGCAGGACACCGTGTGGTTTTAGTCAGTAAGAGTCTGACAGACCCCTCCACCCACCCCAGGGTGGTGAACATCCATGAGGATTTCCACACAATAAAAAAAAGAAAAAGGGGGTTGAAATTCCAGTGGGCGAAAAGAAATTTCCGCGGGCAAGACACGCCCGTGCGACTTGGGCTAACTAGGTCAAACAAACACAATAAATTGCAGTTACGTATAGCTAATACCTATTATTGGCGTCCAGCTAAGTGCTTATCACGTCAATCCATTCACGGTGACAAACGACTGTAATGGACGCAGCGTTGGCATTATTAATAGTGATGACATGGTTATGATGCAAGTTTCTTCATTAATATTTAAACATACGGTTTCTTGGAATATGCTATTTTAATATTCTGGTATCTACGTAGGGTAGGTATTAGTCGACCTCGTAATTTCTTTACCACTTAAGTTTGAATGTCACTTGCAAGGCATAAAACGATAAGGACTAAGGGGTTTATTTACCTAAAACGATGATTAAAGTACAGTATTTTGTTTAATCCTAAAACCCCCACTTATCTTAAAGAACGTTTCAAGTTCCTTCATGACACACATAATAGATATCTGAGGTCATCGGAAAACCTGAGACTAGAGATGCCGATGCATTCCACTAGTTTCTATGATAAATCTTTTACTGTGCAAGCAGTACGGTTATGGAATGACTTGCCCATGTCGATAAGGCGTGCCCAATCTTTGTCCACTTTTAAAACTATGATAAAAAAGCACTCTCTCTCCTTAGGCTTCATTTACGGAGACGCGGGGCGTCTCGCGTCGCGTGTGGCGTGGCGTCTCGCGGCGCGTCGGACGTTTTTTCTGTTTACGGTGGGGCGGCGCGAGAAGCGGCCCGCATCATCGCACGCGTAAACACAAACTTATAGCAATATACGACCATGTTCATAGAGAAGCGAGACGGGAAGCGTGGCGGTGCCCGCCGCGGCGCCCGCGGCGAGTCCTCTAGCGTGTAGCGAAGCACGCGGCGGCGCACGCTCGCCTCGATCAAATCGACTAGTTTTATGTTGGCGAGAGATGGGAGCGCACGTGTCGCAACTTGCAACAGTATCATATCATACTCCATTGCGACGGTGACTACGTCTGTGTTGCGCGATTTCTAAATAAGACTGACAGAAGATTCCGCCTCGGACATAGCTTCATCGAGAATTGCCGCTGCGTGCGCCGCCGCGATAAACGCCGCGTGGGACGCGTCGGTGCCATCCGCGGGCTCGGCCGCAAAAAACGCCCTAATTCAAACAAACGCGTCTAAAATCGCTTCTCCGTAAACGCACTCATACAACGCCATATATTTGAATTCAGTGCGGGCCGCGCCGCTCAACGCAACGCGCGACGCCCCGCGTCTCCGTAAATGAGGCCTTAAACATCGTCATTGTATTTTCTTTGCTCCTGTTTTATTTTTATTATATACATATATATGTATATATTTATATGTATAGATTAATAGTAATTTATGTATGTATTTATTGTATTGTGTAAATGGTACACCACAGACTACCTACAGTATTTGTCTATCCTTGTTGTTTTTAAAAGATCGCTCTTAGCGATAAGACCGCCCATTGTGTCATCCATTGTCAAGTTTCTATATTTATGTCTGTAATTTATATGGTGTACATAATAAAGAGTATTCTATTCTATTCTATTAAAGTTAAGTGATGTTCAAACACACAGAATAAGCAAGCTGAAGTAGCAATGGGCCGGCCATATTAGCCGTAGAACCGATGATTTTTGGGGTAGACGTGTTTTTGAGTGGAGACCGCGAATCGGTAAACGTAAGGTGGGATGCCCTCAGGCTAGGTGGAGCGACAACGCAGGATGGCTGGTAGCAGCTGGATGAGAGTAGCCGAAAATCGAGTTGAATGGTGTGCAATAGGAGAGGCCTATGTCCAGCAGTAGACTGCTATAGGCTGACGATGATGATGATGTCCAAACGTCAAAAATGTATGGTTAAGCAGCCGTTTATCCCTACTCAACTTCAAGCAAAGTTAATGAATAAAGAAGTATTTGTCTATGTAACAGTTAGATATTTTCAAGATAGGTACAGTTCGACACAACTTAGATGTAGCATCGGCAAAATTCGTAAAACCGATCACATCCGAACTAAAATAATGCGCCTTCAAAATCACCAATCTTTATTACTACTTTAGGAAAAATTGATCAATTTTTCCTATAGTAGTAATAAAATTTACGAATACGAATTACGAATTACGAACGTTTTACGAATTTTGCCGATGCTACATCTAAGTTGTGTCGAACTGTAGTTTTAGTGCTGTCTAACCCCCTTACTAATAAACGTTGTATAGCGTCTGTATAGTTACACAACGCTTTGTCTTCTTCTTTCGAAAGTGAAATTACTGACGACTGAAAGAGAGAAATCGGTGTGTAACTATTCATCTGATATAATACGGTTATTAGTGAGAGGGTAAGAGTGTAGCAGTGTTTACAATCTCAAATAATTATTTACATCCCCCATTGCCACTTAATCGGTTATCTACTTTAATGAAATGTATTTTAAGTTGATTTTTGAGTGACCATTTGTAACAAAAATGTCCTAATAAGTTTTGGTTGCAATGGAATTTGAACTTTGTTAAGTGTGACATTCAGTTTACTGTTCAATAACTGCAAAAAATATCTCAAATTCTTGATTTGAATATAGACAACGTCCTGTCCTTCAAGATACAGGATTTTCCTAGTTTGAAGGGCAGGGGTCTTCTCAAACGTAATAGCCATACCGATCCCTTTTTGAATGAACACTGATGTTACCTAGGCTAAGTCTTTTTGAAAAATAAATACTTACTTACTTACTTACTTACTTACAACGTAATTTTTTATTGCATAAAACTTACTAACTTAACGTATTTAAAAACATAACGTAATTAAAGTTAACAACTTAATGTAATTTCTTAATGCGTAAAAATGACTGGTACTGGGCGAAAAATGAAAAATCTGCCTGACACTTTATCCATATTTTCCTTAAAAATCGTCCTACATTTCATTTAGCGAAATTCTCGCTTCACAAAACCATTGCGTACGTTGCGTCCATTACATAAATTGCTTTCGTACTTACCGGGAGAAAACTGTACCGACACTGAAGCCGACGCGTCGGGGAGGAACGTTTCAAACACCTCTGCAGATATAGGGTAATGTCATGCACAAACAAAAGGAAAGAATAAGCGATGGACACTAATTTCTAAGTTATTGCGAACTAGGACAACCCACAGCAATTTCAAAAAAATTAAGTAAAATTAATTGCTAAGCAAATTGACAACTGTCAAAGAATGTCAACTGTCATAATGACAACTGTCAAAGAATGACAACTGTCAAATAATGACAGTCGTGATTTGAATATACAGACAATATTTAAGTTGGTAGGCAATTTGCTTAACAATTATTTTTCTTGTTCTTCTCGAGTTGTGTTACTTTACAATGTGAGAAGGAGTACAACTCAGATATTTTATTGCAATCATTGTTTCATATATTTTGCTGTGTGTTTAATTAATTTGGTCACATTTCATACACTTGGGACCATTTTATCTAAATCTTAGGGTTTTCAGAGTTTTGCATAAATAATATGGGCTGTTGGAAGTACCTTTGACATATAGCTACCGAAAATAAAATTCCTGTTACGATATGACTTTGAAATCACGATAAAAAAACTGACAGAAAAAATAACAGTTTTCGAAAAATCACTATGAAATATGACCAAAATGTAAATAATCAGTTTTAATACAATATTAACATCTAACTAACTATTCATTCAATTAAATTATAAGTATCCAGTAGTGGAAATAGTAATTACATCAAAATTTATTAACAAAATGCCAGACTATGTTTTGACATACTTCATGCTATTCTAATTATGAGTATTAATTGATACATGCGCTAGAATATAGTACAAACTAATTATCAAATGTTTGGTAATTTGACCTGTCAAATTGGATTGTTCATAATAATAAATTTTAATAATTCTTTTATGAAAAATAATTCAAGAGATGCAAGGTACCTTTGTAACACATAAGTTACACACATAGGTAAGTGTGCGTTACCTATGTGTACTATGTTTTGTGTTATATTGTACTGATACAATATGATAGAACAAACGTTCAACTGCAAAAAAACCGAGTGTGCTTATGACCACATGACTGAAGTGAAACTTCAAACGTATTTGGCTATGAGAGGAAGAGAGAAAGAAAATGTGCGTGCGCACTGCTTTCTCTTGCTTATATCCCCCACTCAACTCCCGTTCGCCTCGCCCGATCACACTTTTCGAAACGGTGTATTCCCGTTCGTCCCACCGACTTCGTCCTCTTCGTGGGACGAACGGGAATTTACAAAAATAATATTAAATTTGTTCCCGATCGTCCCCTTCAGGATTTTAGAGGGACGAATGGGAATATGTTCTTAGATTAGTGCCATTCGTCCCACTAAATAATTTTGTGCGTAAAATGTTTGATCGTTGTTTCGTAGTTTACTTACAAAGGAGAACGGGCAAATATGTATAAATATGTATGAAGCCTGGTACTCGGCCCAATAGCTATAATATACTATGTATCATTGGAAAGGTCTTTTTACAAGGATTAATGATAACCGAGTCGCTTGTCTCCATTTGCTGTCGGAACGGAGTTATTTTGTGTTAAGTATTAAATTTTTTTTTTGTTTTTGTTTGATTATGTTAAGATAATGGTGACATTATATAGTTGTATTGTATAGAATCATGTGTGTTTTGCTTAATAGGTACTAAAATTAATAAACACTCAGGAATAAAAAAGAAAAAAAAAATAACAAAAGTAAGAAACGTTATTTTTTTTTAATTATTACCAATAATGACGTTTCTGAGGAACGCTGCAAGAACAGTGAAGCTTTCATGTCTGGCATATCCTAGATACCACACGATTGAAACTATATGAGCACAAGTGCCGACTGTTCGTCGTACGGTCAAACACGTGCAGTAATAATTGCATAAAATGTTATGGATATTGGTTTCGTTTTCATTAACATTGTTTTTTATCAATAAATAACAATAATAAGTTCTTGACCGTACGTGACGTGACTGTATGCGTCCGCGTAAAAGCCAAGCATCTTCTTTTGTGTCATATTCATTTAAATCCTGGAGTGCGCTTTCTCTATACATTTCTAAAATGTATAGTCCATTTGATAAATGCTCGTTGCAGTAGAATCGGACTAGCTTCAGTTGATAGGTGCCCAAAGAAAGTAAAATAATCTGTTCTTCCGTCAGTAGTGGGAAGTCCTGTATTCCGTGACTTTCTATTATTCTTTGAAAATCCGCTCTTCGGCTATTCAAACGTTTTCTTTCTACATAATCATAAAGTAGATTCGGGGAACCTATTTTCTCTTTATTTTCTATTTTTTTAATGTTTAGGAAGGCCTCTGAGTGAATTTTGTCATCGATGGGTATGTGGAAGTTATTTAACATAGCTGCGGCGATATTAAAATCAATGAAAATTTTTGGTAACCTTTAACCCTAATAGTATACACATAAGGTCAACTTTTAAGTACTGAGTACCATTCTTGATGTTCGGTATTTCATATGTTAAAACATGCTGTTGGTATCTAGCACGATGTAGGCCTCGCCGACACATCACACAGTTGCGATGTTCTTCCATAACGATGATCCAAATCGATAAGCACAACAATAGTCCTCAACACTAGCCAAGATAAACGTTTGTAGCGGGTAACAATGTCCAAAAGAGGCGCCGGGGTCAGTGATGAAAACGGTAGTAACACAAAACATTTCTCGTTTTAAATAATGTTGTTTAACATTTTTATTTTTCGTATCTTCAATCATGATAGATATGTAATATTATCGTATTTGCAATTATGATATCAACTAAAACTGGAACTTTGGGGGCTTCCCGTGGTTTCCGGATAAGGATTTGGGACAAGTCGCCATAGTAAATATTTTTCCTGATGAAAAGACCTATCCAATGACACCACAATGATTGCTATTGGAGCGAGTACCAAAATGCCCATTCTCCTTTAATATTATTTTTGTAAATTCCCGTTCGTCTCACGACGGGGACCTCTCGCCATCAAACGTAAATCAAACGTAAATGTTTGGCGAGTTTAGAATTAGGTAACACCTCTGTATTACAGTATCATTAAATAAAAACAAACAAAAAAAAAGTCGGTGGGACGAACGGGAATACATGAAAATAATTAATAAATTATTCCCGTTCGTCCCATCAATAAAATTAGTGGGACGATCGGGAAAAAAAATAACGAATTCCCGTTCGTCCCACGAGGGGGACGAAGTCGGTGGGACGAACGGGAATACACCTTCGAAACGCGTTCGTAAGCTTACTCCCCAAGTCAAGCGTGCGTAAAGAAGTTTCAACCCAAAAACAATTCTTGTACACGTTTACATCTTTTTGAAGCTGTACAATATTTGATTTTGTGTATTTTTTATCAATTAACAGCAGATTCTGTGTATTTTTTTATTATTTAGTATCAACGTTATCAGCAAACTCCAAAAATAAGCATAAAAAAGGCAATCCTGATCATTCAATTACTTTCAATTTTATCAAACGAAAACAAATCAATCCTCTTTAAACAATCAGCGTTGTAAACGAAATTCAATATCGCAATCAGTACAAGCCATCCCGTTTTTATAACGGTTCAAAAGAATTAAAACTGTCAGAGCATCAGAACACAATATTTTTGTTCAATCTCTTTAGGGCCACGTCGCACGGACGTCAAAATATCGCGGCGGGATTTTATCGCGCACTGGATTTTAAACTCTCCGTGTTGAGCCGAGCATTCAGAATCCAACAGGCGCGCCAAACAAACACACTATTGTGGTGGATTTTCAAATGTCAGCGGAAAATCCAGTCCGCGAAAAAAAATCGCCGCGGGAGAAACGCGCCCGTGCCACCTGGGCTAAAGATCTTCGTTTTAATTTATCGCGATCCAAATTGACAGGCCAAATCACGCCGGCTTTATTTTTGCAATTCAAATTATTGAAATGTCAAATGGAATATTCATTTGAAATGTATCTCTATCTAAAATCTACGTAAGTATATAAAAAGATTTTGACTACATAACACTTTTGTGCGTGACAGTCCCATTGAAACTTGCGCTTTGATCATTTCTAACGTGACGTATTGTCGTGAACGCCTACGTCACAGCATCACGATAACACAGGGGGTGCATTCCGAGTTAGGACTGTAATCGATATTATCGATTTGAGCGTGCTTAAACCTAATTCGGTACGGGTTTAAGCACGCTCAAATCGATAATATTGTATCGATTACATTCCTAACTCAGAACGCGGCAAGGGAAGTAAAAGATATGGAAATATGAAGGCATCAGGGGAAGAACCACTTTTGTCACCTAATGAACAAACTGAAATATTACTAATTAAAAGATAAGATCTTAATAAAATAGTGTCATTTATACCCAAGGCACTTTAGCTGTAATGGGTATAATGGTATAGGGGGTAGGGGTAGGTATAGCTGTCACAGTCGACCATTGACAACGGTTGTTGTTTTTTGAACGGTCCGGACATTGTATGTTTTTTCCCTGTATCGATATTTTAAAAGCATGAAAGCTCCGAGACTATGGATGTTATTGCCCTGTTGTTTTTGACAAAACATAGCGACAGGTATAACCATTCAGACTGCATTACCAGTTGAAAAAAATTAAAAATGTAACAAAAGTTGTTCTTCGCCTGATCCCTTCGTATATGAAGACGCTATTAAATTTCCGTTTACGATAAAGTAATAACGTGCACGTATTTCTATACATTTTATTACGTGGACGAGGACGTCCGCGCGACGTTAGAAATTTTAGAAGCACACAATCCGTTTTTTTTTTTTTTTTTGTAAAAAACATTTTTATCCCAACTTGCATAGCATTTACTAAGTCTCTGCCCGTTTTCACTAACACTAGGAGACACCTAAATGAATACCAAAATAAAAGCCCGTGGTTGGATTTCCAAATTTCGACCCTTAACCTAGCGTTGAAAATCCACTAGCGCGTTTTTTGTTAGTGTCCGAGTCTTTTGTGTTAGTGAAAACGGATATATTGTTGGATGGGACTATCATACATACAATAATAATTATTAGGTACCTACCTACCTACTATATATTTTACAAAGTGTTTATACAGTGTCCACAACGCCTTATGATAACCACATGTCTACGTCCATTGATTTTGAATAGAACCTGAATTTATCATACGAGGAATTAAAAGAAAATCATGAAAAAATATAACGTGAATAATTGGGATAAAATTAGTGACCACCAATCCATTATATTTAAAGTGAAATAGGAAGATAGGTTATACACGCTCCGTAAGTGGCACGTCAAAACTTTGCTTCAGTATGGCGGTAGAGAGAATGCGTATTTGACAGCTGTCAGTTTCGTACAAACGAATACGCGATAAGGCCGCCCATTGTATGTTTTATAATCGTATTTTTTTGTTATTTTTTTTGGTGTACAATAAAGCATCACACTTTATCACACTAATATCATAAAGACGAAAGTTTGTGAGTGTGTGTGTGTATATGTTTGTTACTTCTTCACACTCAAACGGCTGGACCAATTTTGATAAAATTTTGTATGGAAGTAGCTGACACCCTGGATTAACATAATTATAGGCTACTTTTTATCCCGATATCCCCACGGAATCGACACTTATACGGGTGAAACCGTGGGGCGCAGCTAGTGTAGTATAAATATAAATAGGTGTTTTGCGAATTTGATGTTTATTCGTTTCTATAATTGTCGCACTGAGAGGTGTCAGGAACGCATTCTCTCGACAGCCGTACAGTAGTTAGCCAAATTTTCTTCATCTTGTCTCTTTTCTAATTAGGACAATTACAACATGCCATCCTACTTCCACCTGTCACCTAATAGTGTGACATTGTGCCGTTTTTGAAGACCGAAAGTGGGATAGGTAACCTACCTCTTTTTTACTTATAATAATATCATTGCCACCAATCATTTTCTTTTCCTTAATCATCAGTAAATCAATGAACGTCGACAGTGCATCACCATTGGCCATAGTGTACAAAAAAAAATCATAAGTACATTCTCATACAAAAATAATATTAAAATTAAAAGAGTAATAAAAATAATTCTCACCCCCAAGTAACTCCGGGTCGCCGAGGTTGACGTAGAAGAGTACATCTTTCTCGTAACTGTCCTCTTCTATAATGTGTAGAGGGATGAATTTTCTGTAACAAACGACAAACAAATTGGTTAAATGCGGTAGGAACTAAAATACAGACTTTTGGAAAAAAAAAAACTCGACCCAACAAAATTTCTCGACCCAACAAAATTTCTGAACTTTCTGGTCTTTAACACTGATGGTGGCGCGTGTGTTGGATCGTTCGGTTCCCTACAAAATGGTTGAGCTGGATGGTGCTGATACACGCGTCATGTTCGTGAACGGGCGCCGTCGGTTGAGACTGGTCTCATCTCTTTACTGCTAAGACTTAGTTTTTTAATTGTTTCTTCTTTTGTGTGTTTTTTTTTACATTGTTCTCACATATAGAAGCAGCAAGAAAAATGTACCCAGGATTTTGTAATATCTTGATTTAAAAGAGTTTCCATGGAGTTTCTTGCCCATTCTTCTCCATAGAGATCTACGTTTTGGAATGGGCAACTAGCTTCAACTTTCTGACTAACTGACCGACTATTTAATTTTGACAATTCAAAAATGCCTGTACATGGTTTAATTGAAATAAATGCTTTGAGTTTGAGTTTATATCATCATTCAGCCGAAAGCACCCCAGTGCTGGACATAAGTCGGTAGTAGATAAGCATTTTACTGGGCACAGAAATTGTTATTTATGACAAAGAACTAAAATTCATTATTATTCTAGAAACTTGCCGGTATTTCCACGGCAAGTTTCTTGGATAGTACAGACGCCAGCGCATCAAGCTACTACAATCTGTCAAATTTCTTTAATAGATTTTCAACTTTATTACTAGAGTATAAGGTTCAAAGTTGACTGGGAAAATTTGACAGTTTCGGGTAGCTTGATGTGCTGGCGTCTGTACAAACATGTAGGTTCTGTTATTCCACAGTTAATTTATGCAGTGCTTTGTTTGTCATCTTTTCAAATTTCAAATGACATTAAACAACCTAACCGCCAAAACACCAGAATCCAAATTTAAACAAATAAAAACAAAAAGCGTTCCTTTTTCAAACAAACTCAAGAGTAAAATTGTTCTTTTTTCAAACCACCAAGTTAAAACAGTTTACGCAGTAAATATCTTGTTTCGCGTAAAAAGTTGTTCCATTTATGATTTGAAAGCAGGGCTTCCTCGTTCCCACAGATTAAATAATAAATCAGCGCCATGTCTACCCGTTTTGAAAGTAAATTCTAGCATTTATCAGTTTGTAGGAAGATTATTAGATACAGTTTCTAATAAGCTAATGGAAAAAAATCACGAGTTTTACATTACATTTGATTATACTTGATGGCATTTCTATATTTTGCTTAAGTAATTGAAAAATGAAATCATAATTTATAGATCAGCAGTATATTTTTTTTTCAGTGTAAAATAAAAAAAAAAAACTAATAAAGAAATGACTATCATTGATTATAGCAATGATTTTTCTTAGCAACTTTTTCATGTAGTGAAATAATTAAGCTAAGTAACTTTGAGATATTTTGCCCGCAATATTTTACGTTAAAATAAAAGACTAACCAAAAAGATCCAAACAAAAACTTTTGTTTTACTTCTTTTTACTACCCAAATGGATTATGATCGAACGTTGTTCATGCAGATAAAAAAGCGGTCAAGTGCGAGTCGGACTCGCACTTAATGGGTTCCGTATCACCGTACACTTAGCACTACATATTGTTTTCTCGTATTATATAAATTAAATAAAGTTCAATTTTATAAAACGTCCCCCTTTAAGTCATTGACTGCCACCGTGGTCACACGGTGCCCGCTAAAAATAGATTTTCTATTGTGTTTATTGTCTGCAATCAACGTGTTAATTATAGAACTGAACTTTATTTAATTTTCAATTTTCGTAGTTATAGGTAGTGGCCATAATAGTCCACACCCTGTCAATATTTCAAGTAATAATAACGAAAAAAATGTCTCACTGATGGTGGCGCGTGTGTTGGATCATTCGGTTCCCTACAAAATGGTTGAGCTGGATGGTGCTGATCCATGCGTCATGTTCGTGAACGGACGCCGTCGGTTGAGACTGGTCATCTCTTAACTGCCAAGGCTTATTTTTAATCTTATTTCTTGTATTGTTTCTTCATTTGTGTGTTTTTTTACATTGTTCTCACATATAGAAGCAACAAGAATAATGTACTCAGGATTTTGTAATATCTTGATTTAAAAGAGTGTCCATGGAGTTTCTTGCCCGTTCTTCTCCATAGAGATCTACGCTTTGGAATGGGCGACTAGCTTCATCTTTCTGACTGACCGACCCCTTGACAATTCAAAAGTGCCTGTAATTGGTTTAATTGAAATAAATGCTTTGAGTTTGAGTTTGATTATTGATCTTATGTCATAAATTGTCAACTTTCTGACTAACTGACCGACTACTTAATTTTGACGATTCAAAAGTGCCTGTAATGGTTTAATTGAAAAAAATGCTTTGATTTTGAGTTTGAGATAAGTAAAATAGTCTACTTATTACAGTTTAAAAGATGCGGTCCTGAGACAAACGGACGGACGAACAAACAACGGAGGCTTAGTAATAAGGGTCCCGTTGGCATTTTTTGGGTACGAAACCCTGAAAACACGGTTTTCCGTTCAATACCTAACCGAAGCGTCCCTAACAAAAACAACAATACGGTAAAATTGAACACCATTTACTCCAAGCTGAATTGAGACTTCGTCAAACATTAAAAGCTTTTATGTTGTCAAAGACTCCGGAGTCTTTTGAATCCATTACAAGTTGTCAACACCAGTCCTATTGATTTTATATACAATGCGAAGAAAAAAAAAAGAATGAACGAAAATAGATTCGTAAAATTGTATTATTAGATAAGACTAGCTGCCCCGCGGTTTCACTCGCGTAAATGTCGATCCCGTGAGAAAATCGGGATAAAAAGTAGCCTATATGTTAATCCAGGGTGTCAGCTCCCTCCATACCAAATTTTATCAAAATTGGTGCAGCCGTTTGAGCGTGAAGAAGTAACAAACATATAAACACAAACACACACACACACAAACTTTCGCCTTTATAATATTAGTGTGATAAGTCTTTATAAAGTTTTTACAGTCAGTTACATTAATCTAAAGTCCACATGTTTAGCTATACAGATTACAGGATCTGTATCAATGGCATGCAAAATAATGATAAGTTAAATGTAAAGGGGTATCGTATTATCCATGTAACTGGATTGTGGAGGTCAGACAGGCCGTCGCTCCATGTAACTGGTATCTAGCTGCATCCAGTTAGACAGGAAACCGACCCCAACATAGTTGGAAAAAGGCTAGGCAGATGATGATGTATTTAAAAATATTATAAAGGCGAAAGTTTGTGAGTATGTGTGTGTGTGTGTGTGTGTGTGTTTATATGTTTTTGTTACTTCTTCAAGCCTAAACCACTGAACCGATTTAGATGAAATTTGGTATAGAGATAGTTGGAGTCCCGGGAAAGGACATAGGATACTTTTTATCCCGATATTCCTACGGGATCGAGACTTATGCGGGTGAAACCGCGGGGCGCAGCTAGTTTAAAAATAAATCAGTGTTAAACCCAAAATCGTTGCAACTACATCGGGGGTTACAAATAGGGGGATTTTGACGTGGGTTGGTTCGTTTCGGTAGAACTAAGCCCAGTTAAGACACCTGTCTAACCGCCGGCGATTAATAAGAAGCGAGTAGAGCCAGTAACTGCAAAACGAGTTGGCGAGCGCGCGACGGCGACGAGCGATTACTCGCGTATGTGTATATACCAAGCATGATTCTTTCAGTGAGTGTTCAGCGAGAGTCGCTGAACGTGTACACACTTTTTAAAAACTCTTATCGCTGTGAAAACGAGTATTTGCTGGCGGTGTGAATATATAAAAAAAATAAAAACAGAATAAAATATTTATCAAAAACAATTCGCATTTTTTATATCCAGCACAAAACTTGAACCAAGGGTAATAGACAAACCATTTTTTTGAACAATCCTCGCGATTTGGTTACTTAAAACCTGGACCGAATTGAATAGTTTCTGTTTTTTTTTTTTCAAAACAACCCCCAATATTATTCAAACCTATTTGAAAAATACCCAAATATAAACAGTTTTTTTTTTCGTTTATTTTTGTTCTCGTTTAATCCTGCATTCCCGCCACGCCATCAATAAACCTTCTCCAAAAAAGAGCCTACCTATAAGTTTACCCAAAAAATATATAATGTACAAGAACCTAGCATTTTTACGCTAGTGATGAGCCCAAACACTCCCAATTACGGTTCGCACGTATTCGTCCTATTTAACGGACGAACGCTCCCGATTGCTAGTGGCTTACTTACTTAACCGCTCCCTCTTATGGTCTTCCATAAGAGGAAGGGCAAGAGGACGAGGGAGGAGGGGTAGTGTGAGTGTGAGAGGAATTCTGAAGAATCCTGTCTGTATTATTTTAGTAGTGGTCAAAGTACTTCGTAGTTTTTGCTGACAAGAAAAATCGTCGAATGCAGAGCCTTCACGTATTTTGAGATCAGACTATTGAAATAATTATTTACTAGCTGTTTCCGCGACTTTTTTCGCGTGAATGTCGGAATAAAATATTTGTAAAATTAGTTCATTCATTTCAGCCGAAAGATGTCCACTGCTGGACCTAGGTCTCCCCCAAGCACCTTTACTTCGACTGGTGTAATATTAATATTCCTTTATTTCACTATATACATATAAATTATATTTTTAAATATTAGTATAAAAAATATATAAAAACATTTAAAAATATAAAAAATAGTAGCCCACCGGTATCGGGAACAGGGTCCAAGCTACCGGCGGTCAGGGCTCCAGAGAGAGGAACCTCCTGACAATGCGAGCCGTGTCCAGAAGTACCGCTTTCTGAATCAAGCCCTTGATCCAGCTGCCCAACGAGAGCCTCCTTAGGTGTTGGTCGAGGCTCTTGGCTATTAATCCATTGGCTGTAACGACTATCGGCACAATGATCGCTGAGTCCACATCCCACATGTCGACAACCTCGTGAGCCAAGTCAAGATACTTAATTTGTTTATCTTTCTCAGCTTTCACGAGGTTCTCATCATGCGGGACAGTTATGTCAACAATCATTGCGCGCCGCTCTGATCGATCCACCACCACTATATCAGGCTTATTGGCAACAATAGTCCTGTCAGTGATGATGGATCGATCCCAGTACAATGTGATATTACCATTTTCGAGAACTGGGTCGGGCAAATACCTATAGTACGGCACCTCCGATTCTACAAGGTTGTATTTCAAAGCAAGCTGCTGATGGATTATCCTGGCTACAAGGTTGTGTCTATGCAAGTATTCTCCGTTAGCTAGACGAGAACACCCGGAGATAATATGCCTGATTGATTCTCCCGGCCGGTGGCATGCCCGACAGATGTCAACAGTGCCGTCTTTCACAATATATCTCCGGTAGTTGTTTGTCATCATAACTTCGTCCATAATTGCACAAACAAAACCTTCGGTTTCTCCAAAGAGATCACCGCAACGTAGCCAGGCTACGGACGCTAGTAGGTCTACATCGGGTCCATGAAGGGCCCGAAGAAAGCGTCCGTGAAGCTCCTTACTCTGCCATACCTCCATGCGATCATTAGTGTCAAGCACTACTGGTTTGCGCCAGTTCTCTTTAGCCAAGGAGAGCGGGTTGAGGCCCTTGTCCACTATGACTACATCTCGATGCATCCCCACGTCGGTTTCTTGGAAGTATTCCCTGAGATTGCATATCTCGCGATTGTGAAGGGTCTTAGCGTTTAAAAACCCTCGACCTCCACACTTTCGCGGGATATACAACCTCATTACCGATGACCGTGGGTGATGCAATATTAATATTTATATTTATATATTAATATTTATTATTATTATGTAGTATATTTTATATTGTATTGTATTTCATCGGTTTTAATTTTTTTGCGCGGATCCGTAATTCTTTTTCTAAAATAATAAAAGTAGCCTACGTTACTCCTTATAACACTGCCAGCTATTTCCCTGACTAGAAATAAAAGAAAGAAAATACGTTTATTTGCGGTGAACATGACGCAAAAAAGAACATAAACACAAAAAAAAAGAAGTTAAGGGAAACATGCGTCACATCCACGCAAAACGGCTATCGCTCAGCATAATGCTGCGACCCTATTCAAGACAGAGCCCCAGCGCTGGTTTTCAGCGACAGCCGGCGCTAACGTAATGACTGTTCTAAAGGTACTCTGCTAAACCCTTTGGGAAAACAATAAATTGTGACATTATATTATGTCAATAGATTAATAAAACTGATTTATCACACAACAATTTTCTGATCCAAAACAAACCAAATCGATCCTCATAAAGAAAACAAAACAATAATCAGTTATCAACATCTAAATTACCTGATATATTATATAGTTCCCAATGAATTTATGGTGTTTGGTACGTCTGCATCGGTAAGGCTTATCGATTTTCTTGCCGGGCCATCGTTTATATTCCAAGTTTAGAATTGTCCTTCATTTTAACGGAGGGCATGGAAAATGTATGTTCCGTAGTAAAAGGAGTCTGTCCACTATACCGTACCGTACCACGACCAAGCTATGAACGTACAGTTCGACACAACTTAGATGTAGCATCGGCAAAATTCGTAAAACCGATCACATCCGAACTAAGTGCGCCTTCAAAATCACCAATCTTTATTACTACTTTAGGAAAAATTTATCAATTTTTCCTAAAGTAGTAATACAGATTTACGAATACGAATTACGTACGTTTTACGTATCAAGGAGTCTAGTATCTAAGTCCGTCAACGAAGATAGACGATCGTGTCGTGTCACATAACACAGGACATGCCAGTTTCCTCACGATATTTTCTTTCACCGTTTTGAAGCTCGCTGTTAATAAACAGCGTGAAGTTGAATACATGGGCATCCTTTTAAGGGGTCATTGTAATCATCATTATGAACAACTTTTACTATGAGACCAAACCTGAAATCGGGAAAAAAAAAATCAGCTCTTCCCTACATTTTGACGAGTTATGTGAACATAAATGCATGGAACTGCTGATATTTTTTGTGATTATAGGTTTAGTCCCATAGTAAAAGTGTTCATAATGATGAGCACAATGACCCCTTAAAAGGATGCCCATAAATTTAATTTCAGCCTGTATTTGCCGGCAATTATTGTTGACGCTCCGTGCATGACACGCGACGGTGTTATACAGTGGCGGAACTGTCTAGTGAGCATAGTGTCATAATTTTCAATACAAAGAATATTTTTTTGCCTGACGCGTTCTTAGCACGGTCATACGGTGTAGTGCGCAAAGTCCTTAATCGGGTGTGCGTCACAACCTTGTGCATGTCTTGAGGTTTCGTTGGAAATCATTTTGCTGAAGGTCATTTAGTTGATGCACTTAATATATTCACTCTCATAGTAACAATTTTACTTTGAACAGCGTCTCTATTTCGTAGCGGTAGGGGTGATATTCGTACGTCAACGAGCTATTGAACGCCGACGTATTAATAATAAATAAAATAATTATTTCAGGCTACAGCCCATAGACATATATGAAGGGGTCAGGGGAAGAAAAACTTTTGTCACATTTTTAATTTTTTTCAACTGGCAATGCAGTCTGAATACTTTTTTTTTATGGATGGGAAATCATCAAATGACCCCTCCCGCTCTGGGTGGAGCGGAAGGGAGTGTCAGACTCTTACTGACTAAAACCCATCCGTGTTCCTTCCTTAGCCCTTTATGTTCCGGGGTAGCGGTAACCCTTTCGGACAATCCCGCACCAGTCTGAATACCTGTCGCTATGTTCTGTCAAAAACAACAGGGCAATAAAATCCATAGTCTCCGAGCTTTCATGCTTTTAAAATATCGATACAGGGAAAAAACATACAATATCCGGATCGTTCAGGAAAAAAACAACCGTTGTCAGTGGTACCGACTGTGACAGCTTTACCTACCCCTACCCCCTATACCATTATACCTATTACAGTTAAAGTGCCTTGGGTATAAATGACACTATTTTATTAAGATCTTTTCTTTTAATTAGTAATACTTATCTCAGTTTGTTCATTAGGTGACAAAAGTGGTTCTTCTCGATCCCCTCATATATAAAGTATAATACAAAGCTTGTGTTAATAAACATAGCTTTAAACAATGTTAGTAGCACTTCACTAGCTGGTCCTTGTGCTGTCCTGTGGTATTTGTATTAAGTAAGTATAATCACTTTTTGAATGTAGGTCGAGTTCAGCCAAAAATGCTTTACCCGCTCTTAACGACAGCTTTCTGAATAAATTGAGAAATTGAAGTTGTCACCTTGTCAAACTCTACTTTAGCACTTTTTTGTATTACTTCAATGCAGCCCGAGAAGTTCAAATTTTCTAACGTTTTTTTTGCAAATTAATTTTGATTTTAAAAGAAAGAAAATACACTCATATATTTTGACTTATTGGCTACATACACACTAGCACCTAGAGCCTAATGACTTAACATCCTTACATACACGCAAGGCGACTAGCGAACATAATAAGCTGATTAAGTAATGCCGGGGCCACACCAACTGGAAACGCCGATAATTATCGCGATGACTCGTTAATCGTAGGTGCAGCCACAACTTATAGCGATAATTATCGGCGTTTCCCGTTGGTGTAGCCCCGGCATTACTTAATCAGCTTATAATGTTTGCTAGTCGCCTTGCGTGTATGTAAGGACGTTAAGTCATTAGGCTCTAGGTGCTAGTGCCTATGTAGCCTAAGATTGATTGAGAAGTAAGTACCTACATAATACGCTTGCTTAGTATTAAAGTGACCGAATTCAAAAAACGTTTTGCAATTAGGACTTCGGTTGTTGATTTGGACATAAATGTTACAAGATGTTAGTTGCATTGTTAGGTATTTTTATTTTTTTGATGACAGAATATGAACCACATATTTCGTAGATGGCATTGAATTAAAGATGACGGTGTATCTAACACATTTATAACTAATTTTGAATTCGGTCACTTTAATACTAAGCAAGCAATAATGCCTTAGAATTGTGAAAAATAGCTATTTGTTTCTTGACGTTTTAAAATATTTACATTAGCCGTAGGTATAATAAAATTACAACTGTCATCTTGTGACAGTTGTATGAAATTGTCTAGAAGTAGATACCATATTGCAATACACGTCAAATTGACATAGGGTGTCACTTTGCTTAACAATTAATTTCCCTGAAGGTGCCAAAAGGTCGTTGCCTTACAAACAGCTAACCTATTTCACTTAGCCGCGCCAGTCAGAACTTGTAAGTCATCCAACTATTCGCAAGGTGACAAACGAGCGAAGATACAAATAAATCTAAACGAAACATGAATTATTCATGGGGAATAATGTCGTTGTTTACCTGCATAGAAAATTGTGACCGAAAAATGTAGATACTGAAATGTAAAACTTTGTAGAAGATACTGCATCATTCTTAAATTTTAACTTCTATACAGGGTGGGCAAAAAATCATGGATAAAACGAAACAGGGCAATAGCTGGAGTAAGCCCCTTCGTACACAAGGCTACTCAAATCTTAGACACTCAACGATTTTAGTCTTCAAGCGACTGAAGTTCGTACACGAGTCGCGTCGCCGACATTCGTCCCGCTTCTTCTTCTTCACTTCAACTTCAATGGATTTGTATGGCGGCAGTCGCTTGAAGACTAAGCCCCTTCGTACACAAGGCTACTCAAATCTTAGATACTCAACGATTTTAGTCTTCAAGTGACTGCCGCCATACAAATCCATTTAAGTTGAAAATGTCGGCGACGCGACTCGTGTACGAACTGTTATAGGCAGAAACTGCAGCAGAAATTGAGAAATTGAGCAGTGGTGGCCAAGTGGTAACGGCCGTGACTTACGAGTTGTAGGTCGTAGGTTCAAACCCAGACAGGCGCTTTACTTTGTGTAAATTATTTCATCACCACTGCTCTCAAAACGGTGAAGGTAAACATCGTGAGGAAACCGGCAAGTCCTAGAACCAAAATTTCGAAGACATGTGACATCTGCCAACCCGCACTGGGCCCGCGTGGTGGATTACGGCCCACTCTCTCTCACCGAGATGAGGCCTGTGTCCCAGCAGTGGGAACATTATAGGCTGATTATGTATAGGCAGAAATTATCGCTTAGCATCAAAATATTAATTTGTTTGAAAAGTTACAAGTTTTCCATGTCTTCCCACTAATTAGAATTCTCCCTGATCTACCATGATTAATGTTCTTTGCCATAAATCCATACTAATATTATAAATTCGAAAGTAACTCTGTCTGCCTGTATGTTACCTTTTCACACCTAAACCGCTGAACCGATTTAGATAAAATTTGGTATATACCTAGATAGTTTGAGTCTCGAGATAGGACATAGGATACTTTTTATCCCGATATTCCTACAGGATCGACACTTATGCGGGTGAAACCACGGGGCGCTGCTAGTTAACATAAATATAACTTCATTTTAGTTGTTAATGTATTATTTACGACCACAGGCGTGCCATAAATGATATTATCACGAAGTTAACCTCATTATGGGGTGGGCTGTTTGCTATCATGATAAGCTCGGAACATTATGACAACTTCTTGGCAGATGGTTATGGTAGATGGCAGCACTCGTTAGGGTTTAAAAGAAGGAATTAAAAGAAAATGCTATAAAACAACTCAAACGTAATTTTAAAAAATCTGCCAAAAGGCATATTTTGGTGTGGTACTGCCTGAAGATGGACGTTGCCGCCGAAGCCGGTTCAGAAAGAGATGGAGAGATGATCTGGAAGCGTACCGCGAGGGCTGGTTCGAGGTGGCGCGGGAAAAGAGTTCCTGGAAGGATTTGGGGGAGGCCTTTGTCCAGAAATGGGACAGTATATGCTAAAAAAAATTTGGTTTTTAATTTAAATACTACATGATACATTGGTTTTTCTTTCACTAACAATAGTAGAGAGACGGACTACCAATTACTAATGCTGTTATAGAGGTATGAGGGTGTAAAGTTCCGCATCCCCTATTAAAAAGAAAGGATCCTCGTGAATAGTAGGTACCTAAGCATAATTCGCATGTGTTGATGAAAACATTTCATACAGGCAAAAAAATATTATAAAACAAAACATATCACATTTTACAAGAACATGTATGCACGCTTGTACTTATAGTTGTAAATCTACTCATACTTCACTACTACTTGTACTCTCATACTTTAAAATGTCTCTTTGATACTGTTGATAGTTTGACAGATAATATTTTTAACTGACATGCCTCATCAATCAACGAATCAACTCAGCCTATCGCAGTCCACTGCTGGACATAGGCCTCTCCCAGACTGCGCCACAGCACCCTGTCCTCCGCCTTCCGCATCCAGTCTACCCCAGCCACCTTCTGCAGGTCGTTCGTCCATCTAGCTGGGGGCGTCCCACACTACGCTTGCCGGTACGCGGTCTCCATTCCAGGACTCGTCTGCTCCACCGGCCATCGGTCCATCGACAGACATGGCCAGCCCACTGCCACTTCAGTTTGCTTACTCTGCAAGCTATGTCGGTTACTCCGGTTCTTTTCCGGATAATTTCATTCCTGATTTTATCCTCACACGCTTACACACGCTTACATGCCTCATATTGTAATATTAATTCGTAATTATTTTTTCAATAGTATCAATATTAACCTTATATTTTTATTTTTGTATTGTAATAATTTTATTTGTGTACCTGATATTTGCGCGTCACACGTGGCACAATGTGATGAGTGAGACCACTTATTCGTAATGTACAGACGCCAGCACATCAAGCTACTACAATCTGTCAAATATATTTAATAGATTTTCAACTTTATCATTAAGGCATAAGATTCAAAGTTGATTGAGAAAATTGACAGTTTCGGGTAGATTGATGTGCTAGCGTCTGTACCATGTTCGAACAAATAAATGAATTTGAATTTAATAAATCGTTACCCATTCGAGTATTGACCTCGGCACGCTTGGCTTGCCCTTCGAATTCGATTGATCCGTGTTAGTTTTTAGCCGCGGGCCACCCTCAAATTAAAATAGCTCCTTTATTTCGTGGGGAGCTGACAGCTGTCAAAGTCAAACTGTTACCATGTGTTATATTATGTGCAGTTGACTGTACGCTTTGCTCGTAAACATCACCTTTTCAATGCAAGAATTTGGAGAACATTTGTTGCCGACTGTATCGTTACCTTCAATTATGTTATAACGTATGGGAAGGTCGAAGGTATGTGTGGTGTAAGTTGGGAGATAGAGCGATTTGTGTGATAAAATTGTGATGGGGTTCCAGGTGTCTTTGTGTGCTTGGCCAGACCGGCAGCGCGAGCGCGGGGCGGGCGCGGCGCGGCGTACACAAAGATAAGAACTTCATTTGAGTGTCCATAGTGGGCACGCGGGCTCGGTGAGCGGCGCGGGCTGCTCGGCGCGGTGAGCGCGCGGGCAACTCACGCCATAGCTCGTTCATACAAGTGGCCGCAGTGGGTGTGCGGGCAGCCCGCGCGGGGACCCGGGTTCTCAAACTATTTGGAGCTTTTTTCTAGAAAAAATAAGTCTTCTTCATCCATATTAAATTCTGACAAACACTGGACACGACAACACGCAAAACGCAGCCGTGCTCGGCTGCGGACAGGCAGATTGCGCGCGCTCCCGCACCCGCGCCGCTCCCCGCATCGCGCTGCCAGTCTGACCAAGCACTGTATGTCGATGCTAATTCTGGTTTTGGAAGTGGGAGTTGAGGTGTCAAACAATTACTTATAATTGAAAATACCACAATATTAATAAAACATCGCAAGGAACGTCTTAGAACCAAACCATTCAAAGACACGTGTCACCCCATCAATCCGTACTTTCGAATTAACTTTATCACTGCGTATGCAAAATCAGCCTTAAATATTTCGACTGCTGGAAATGAAGCCTCCTTCCTACACCTGTGAGAGGGAGTGGGCCGTAATCCACCACGTGGGCCCAATGGGGTTTGTAGATGTCACATGTCTTCAAATTTTTGATTCTAGAACATGCCTGTTCCCTCACGATGTTTTCCTGCACCGTTTTGAGAGCAGTGGTAATAAAATAATTTACTCAAAGTAAAGCGGCCGTTTAGATTCGAAAAAAAATATAGGTAATCTTATTCTTATGATTTGGGCCAAACAAACCAATTGAAATGGTAAAATGTTCATGCGGAAGAGAAAGGTAGGTCGTAATGTCAATATAATTTAGAAATGCTTCACGGTCCACAACATAAGGAGTCGACTGTGTTGTGTGTTGTGTCATATTGCGATGTTATTTGTGTTGGACCTATGTAAATTGAACTGGTTTATATTATAAAACACCCCGGACACTCCATACAACGCTCGCAAAATAATTACCTACTACTACTACATTAAAAAATGACGTTTGTATACGTATGAATGTGTGCGTGAGGTACTTGTGTTTGCGAGCGCTCTTGTTAAAGAACTGCGACGAATACGCTGAAGTGCGGGGTGAGGTGCGGTAACTGATGTTAGTGCGGGGAAGGGAGTGTCCTTTCTATACGTAGTACTTTAAGTATTCTGTGATTATAGGCCTCAAGGGAGTTATGTAACTTTTTTATCGTTTGTGAGAGATACTATGCTATTACTGATTTACACTCCATACTAAGAAGTTTTTTTTAGGGGCCCGTGGCTAAATAATAACAGCAGCATAGGTCGATCGAGCAGGTTAAGCTACGCTTGCCGCGGTTGGTCTGTGGATGGGTGACCATCTTGACATAACGTGATCCCTCCGTGTCTCGGAAAGAAAGAAAATACATTTATTTAGGACAGACTAAAAGACACACAATACACCAGATACGTGTTTAGTTTAGTTTGTGATCTTCCTGTACGAGTCACAATAAATACTTTTTCTTTCTTTCTAATATACTTATTAATTTTCTTTCTCAAAAAAAAATAATTATACCTACTTATCATTTTTAAAAGCTCTTGTGCCTTACAATATATTATGAACACACAAAATATACCAACCAGCTATACAACACAAAAAAACACGCCATTTCAAAAAATATTTTACCTAACAAATGTTATAAATACCAATCAAAATTATCCATCCATTGAAAACTTCCACTGTTACATTAGAACCATGTTATAAATGTTATCAACCAATCGATAGTACCTATTATTATTTAGGCGGTAAGCTATTTACTACTGACGCCACGTTAACCCAATTACAGGTCTAGAACCGTTTCGTCTAGACTCGTGGAGACGGTGGTCGGCAAACTTTCACCTACTTTTACGCAAATTAGTCGTATATTACAACCTAGTGCTTGGCCGGACTGGCAGCGCAGGCGCGAGGCGGGCGCGGTGCGGCGTACTCAAACATAATAACTTCATTTGAGTCTCCATAGCGGGAACGCGGGCGCGGTGAGCGGCGCGAGCTGCTCGGCGCGGGGAGCGCGCGGAAAACTCACACCATAGCTCGTTCATACAAGTGGCCGCAGTGGGTGCGCGGGCGGCCCACGCGGGGACCGGGGTTCTCAAAGTAGTTCGAGCTTTTTTCTAGTAGGTAAAAATAAGTCTTCTTCATCCATATTATATTTTGACAAACACTGGACACAACACGCAGAACGCAGCCGCGCTCCACTGCGGACAGGCAGATCGCGTGCGTTCCCGCACCCGCGCCCCGCTGCCAGTCTGGCCAAACACACAGACGTTCATAATGAATTTTTCTTTGTTAGCATAGTATAATCAGCCTGTAATGTTCCCACTGCTGGGACACAGGCCTCCTCTCTTTGAGAGGGAGTGCGCTGTAATCTACCACGCCGGCCCAGCGCGGGTTGGTACATGTCGCACGTCTTTGAAATTTTGGTTCTAGGACATGCCGGTTTCCTTACGATGTTTTCTTCACCGTTTTGAGAGCAGTGGTGTTGGCATACAATAATTATATTTAGGTATTGTCGCAAGGGCAGCTCAAGTTATCACCATTTATGCCTAGCCTTTTCCCAACTGTGTTGGGTTCGGCTTCCAGTCTAACCGGATGCAGGTGAATACCAGTATTTTTCACAAGCGACAATCTGACATTCTGATTTACGAATCCATACTAATATCCATACTTAATATTATAAATTCGAAAGTAACTCTGTCTGTGTGTCTGTTTACCTTTTCACGCCTAAACCGCTGAACCGATTTATATGAAATTTAGGTATACAGATAGTTTATAGATTTATATAGAGTCCCGGGAAAGGACATAGGATAGTTTTCATCCCGATATTCCCACGGGAAACTTATGCGGGTGAAACCGTGGGGCGCAGCTAGTAAATTATAAAAATAAAATTTTGTTCAGGCTGGTTGGGACAAAATACTTGAATGACTTCTTAAATGATTTCCAGATAATTATTTTTCCCTTCAAAAATACCACAGCATTGTTGTGTTTCGACAGTTAGAGGTAAGGTAGCCAGTTCCTCTGTAGTTGAGGATTCCGGATTTAGCTCGCTCTCATCATCGGCCTGATCGTCACTTACCATCAGGTGTGATAAAGGGCAAGAGCTTCCCAAAGTGGTTAAAAAAAAAATTAACCTCCTTTTTTCACAAAAAAAATGGTAATCCATACTAATATTATAAATTCGAAAGTCACTCTGTCTGTCTGTCTGTATGGCGGTGTCCTACGTGAGCGACGAAAACGACGCGACGCGACGCTGCGAACGCGACGAACGCGATCAACTCAACGGTATACCCTGCTTGCGGCCTATGTGACAGTCTGCGGCGAGACGCGACGTAACGCGTACTTGTTTTGAGAGCGACCAGACGCGACACCACGAACTACATATGAACTTTCCGTCTGTTCCCGTTGTCCCCATTCGGAACTCAATAAAAATAATTAAAATGTATTCCCGTTGTCCCCATTGACGGTTTCCTGTTAAAATTGTACTGTACTTCTCCATGATTCGAGAAGCAATGACCAAAATCACGTAGAACATTTGTCGCGTGTAGCATCGCGTCGCATTACGTCGCGTCGTGTTGCGTCGCGTCGCGTCGTATTCGTCGCTCACGCAGGACACCGCGTTAGTTACCTTTTCACGCCTAAACCACTGAACCGATTTAGATGAAATTTGGTATGGAGATAGTTTTAGTCCCGGGAAAGGACATATGATAGTTTTTATCCCGATATTCCCACGGGATCTCGAAACTTATGCGGGTAAAACCGCGGGGCGCAGCTAGTTTTACATAAAGTAGCTAACCTAAAGCAGATCCAACTCATAAACAAAGCTACGCGATTAATCTAGCATAGCACGCAAAAAATAGCATCAATACTTACCTACTTAACTTTCAACAAATCACAATTCAACGGCTCCATTACTTTATCTTGGACAAGGCCCTAAATCCGTAAAAACACCGATTTAAAATCCTAAACATCGTGATAATCTACTAAAGATAAAGTAATATCATCGAAAATTCTTTTTATCCTTACATTTATTCTTCTCCGGACGGATTCCGTCAGCACGGATTAGTATTCTTTGCCTACCTTCGGATAATCCCGTAATTCTGTTAAGAGGCGTTTGTCGAATTAGTTTGGCAACGAAACGATGGAATGAGATTACTGACGTGGTATGTGGGGCTCGAGTATTGGTCCTGATTAATTTAACGTGTTCTTTTGTGAAAAGGGGTGAAACTCGTTATTCAATATCTAAAATTTGTAGGAAAATAAGTTTCTGTTGATGGCAAGGGATCGTGTTTTGTTTTCGTCGTGTATGATGAGAGAGTTCCGTACAAACCTGTTTAAAATATCTATTACATGATGTAACTAAAAATTTAAGGTTTTCGCAATTTTTCCTTTATCTGTGCTATAAGACGTTGCTTCGTACCAAATTTCAAGACTCTGAGTTCACGGGAAGTACCCTGTAGGTTTTGATTCCCTTGCGAGTGTCGAAAATTTGCGAAAATTTTCGGCATAAACGGCTGTATCTTTTGATTGTTTTGGCTTAGAAGTTTGAATTTTTCACAGCTCCAAGGGACAGTAGACTTGAGTATTTGATATAAGTTCCAGCTTGATACCTCCACGCGTTCCTGAGAAAAGAGGTCTTGACAGACAGACAGACGGACGGACGGACAACAAAGTGATCCTATAAGGGTTCCGTTTTTTCCTTTCGAGGTACGGAATCCTAAAAAGGTTTATTCAAATGTCTAATCTTATTCCAAATGAAGTATAGTCCCTTGTGGACACTCTCATCGCTTCACTTTACTTACTACATACCTATAAATAAAATATAGGTAGGTCTATAAAGTTACTGAAGCCACGTACTGCAGCTATAAAATTAAATTACTTAAAGTAATATTTTAACTCCACTGCATGCAACTGACATTATATTAAGCTGCAGTCCCATGGGTCTCATTCATAATATTAAAGCCGAGAGAAAATAATATAGGTCTTTGAAATAAATATAATATGGAGTAGGTATGTACTTCTGGTGCTTGCAATCCATACTATATATACTATATAATATCGTCTGTATGTTACCTTTTCACGCCTAAACCACTAAACCGATTTAGATGAAATTTGGTATAGAGATAGTTTGAGTGCCGGGGAAGGACATAGGATAGTTTTTTATCCCGATATTCCCACGGGATCGACACTTATGCGGGTGAAACCGCGGGGCGCAGCTAGTATTAATTATAATATATCACACTAATATTATAAAGGCGAAAGTTTGTGAGTGTGTGTGTGTGTGTGTGTGTGTGTTTATATGTTTATTACTTCTTCACGCTCAAACCGCTGAACCGATTTAGATGAAATTGGGTATAGAGATAGTTTGAGTCCCGGGAAAGGACATATGCTACTTTTTATCCCGATATTCCCACGGGATCGAAACTTATGCGGGTGAAACCGCGGGGCGCAGCTAGTAATATTATAAATGCGAAAGTAAGTTTGTTTGTTACCATTTCACGCCTAAAACACTGAACCGATCATCCTGAATATTTGCATATACGTTGTCAGGTGTACAGAAACGTACATAGGGTACCTTTCATCCCGAAAAAAAGTGCTGTTCCCGAGGAAAACAACAATAACAAACTTTGTCACATTATTTAATTCTGAGGCGATACGAAGTTCGCCGAGTCAGCTAGTACAAAATATACGTAGACAAAGTTGCGGACAACAACTAGTAATCCCTATAACAAAAGCAAGAAAACAACGTAGAAACTTACAACAATATCAAGCTTATATACGAGCTGCCCGGCGCGACTTCGTTCGCGTGGTGTCCTACTCCTACCCTTCCCCTACCTTACTCGTACGCTACCCCTTCCCGACCCTACTCCTACCGTACCCCTACCCTACTCTTACCCTACTCCTTCCCTACCCCTACCCTACACGATCAATAGTAGCAGTTAAAATAAAATAAAAAATAGTTTACGTCCTATTCTTAGACCTATTGAATATACACCCAAAATTTCATAAGAATGGGTCAAGCCGTTTTGGAGGAGTTTTGTAACAAACACTGTGGACAGTCACGAGCACCAATATGTCAACACTCGGCAATTTTCATTTGCGATTTTTTCGTGAAATAACGAATGCAACGTTGAAATACGTCACTTAACATAAACGTATGGGTTCGAAAATACTATGTTCGTGAGAACATCAAATTTCATTCAAAAATAAAGGAGAAATTCGCCTTTGAATAAAGCCAAGTGTATACATACTTATAGACGTGACTGGACACGAGAATTTTATCGCTGCTGTGGCTGCGTGGAGCCACACGCACCAGCGCGGTGCGTCGTCGGCGTGTATTTTTTTTTCTACTGACATTTTTAATTTCGTAATCTCTTTTGATTGGAATGTCCGATTTCAATAATTCAAAATGTAATCAACAGGTATTGATACAGTCTTGAATGTAAAATAATTTATTTGGATAAGAATAAAAAAAAAAATTAAATTGTTCTATAATATTGTAGAACATTTTTTTTGATCTATCATCAATACTTTCCGCAGCGCATGCGATGAAAGACATTTTATGGCTATTTTTTTTGCACCTTGGGTTGGTTTTAGTAGAATTTCTAAGGATCCCTAATTTTTTTCTAGTAATAAATATAGCCTATGTTACTCAGTGATAATGTAGCTTTCTAACGACAAAAGAATTTTTGAAATCGGTCCAGTAGTTTTTACGTTTATTCGTAACATACAAAAATACAAATCTTTCCTCTTTATAATATATAAATAAAAAATAAATAATAATAATAATAACATAAACAAAAACGTTCGACCATCCCAACTTCAAGAAGAAATCTCTCTAAAATAGAACATCGATTAATCTTGATCCCCGTTTAACACTCACTCCCCTGAACTCCACAAACTAAAGAATATTCAAATCCCTCTAGAAAAGGCTATAAATCTCTTTTTCCGTAAATCATAGTGCCTTACTTTCTAAAAACCGGCCAAGAGCGAGTCGGGCTCGCACAATCATGGTTCGAGGGTTCCAGTAACCTAATTATTTACCCCTTTATTCATAAACGTTGCTTAAAGATAAGTAGTGATTAGCGACTGTTTAACCATACATGTTTGACGTTTAAATGTCACTTAACTTTAATCTATCGTTTATAACTCACAATTCATTGATTTTGATGTTTTCGCGCTGTCGCAATCTTTTAAAAGAATGGTTTCACAATTTCTTGCAAGCCGCCCATAAAACGGATGCTCTTGTCATCCGGTTCCTTCGATTCGTCGGTATTATTATAGTGTTTTTCTTTTAAATACCTAAGTACTCTTTTTTTCTCATTTAACATGCGTTCGTTATCATACCTACTCAGATGTCACGTCGTGGACAATAGTCTGGGTTATACGTTTTTTCGACTGTAATATATGTATTTTTTTTTGTAAATGCTGTAATATGTAACTGTTTTTTGTCCCATATAAATAAAATGAAACAAAATAAATAAACCCTTTACTTTGTAGCGTAAGTGTTAATAGTAATATTGCTTTACTTATTGTGTATTTAAGATCTATATGGGTATTTTGTTTTTCTTACTTACTCAGATAGTTTTAATGATGATCTGACAGCTTAAGTACTTTATGCCTCCTAATCTAATGTCCTTTCTTTAGTATTGTTCGTCGAGTCGTTGAGCTCATAATGTGGAGCTACACGATTATTGAACAAATACTTGCACTGACTGAACAGGTTCACTCGAATCTATGTGGTTCTTCCGTCAAAAGACTATTTCAGACACTAATCTACACGGTCATCGCATGATCTGACCAAGATTATGCCTGGATTTTAAAGGTGACTTTGTTTTGATATTTCTTTTCAAGGGTATTCAGATAGGAAATTTCGACTCCATCTAGGTTATTTTATTTTTTTATTAAGTCGTGTAAAGTCATTCAGATATTCTATTACACAGTATAAACAATTTTATTTTATTTAAAAAAAAAAACATTATTTATTAACTTCAGTTGTACAAAAACACTTATCTAAACACTATGCAGCGTTACAACAAAGGAAAAGAGTGATTTCGGTGAACTCTGGCACCCAATGTGCTTAGGGTGCCAGCTTCCGCGCCTATAATTTGCAACATAGTATAACAGTAGTTGTATGACGAGCATATTATTATTATTTTATTATTAGCCTGTGATGTCCCACTGCAGGGCAAAGGCCTCCCTACTCTCTCATGAGAGAGTAGGGGTTTAGACAAATTAACCCACCGCGTTTGTCTAGTGCGAGTTGGTGGGTGTACAGTGGACCGCCTGACTGGGTCCGTGGGCGCCGCCTTTGACGTGCTAGATGTTCATCAGCCGCCGCCCTGAGTTGATATCCTGCACTAATATCGATTGTTCCATCCGAGCCTATTTGGGTGTATTTATCCCATAGCCTACAGGTGGCGTTCTACATTTAGTTCAATACTAAATGCGCGACAGTTTAAAGTCATATCGAGGACGAACATAGTATATTATTATTTCAATTTTATTTTAGTGAACAGAAACAAACAGACAGACAACAAAGTGATCCTCTAAGGTACCACTTTTCCTTTTCAGGTGCGGAACTCTAAAAAGAATTTAAAAGATGCACAGCCCAGCACGCTTAGACGTCCACCATTTATCAAACGTCACTTTAAGAATTGAGAGCAAAAAGTGGCCTGTCCCGCAGTTTTGCATACGCCAGGGCCGGATTAGGGACGGGGAGCACAAAAAGAAGAAGCGGTATTAAGTTGTCTAGGATGGAGGTTCTAGAAATGATTGAGAGGCGGGGTTGGATATGTTTCTTCTATTTGGGAAGATGTGCAAGAATTGTGTTTATTTTTGAATAAGATGAAAGGTTTTGTGAAAATAACTTAAGTTTGTCTAGTTATAAAACATCGCTAACAACTTGTATCCTATGCTACAAGCTATGCGAATATTGTATCCTAAAACATATAGTTACTTAGCAGTTTAAGTTATATTTAAATTAAGTAATTTACAGAAAATAAACTAAAACCGGTTGGCGGTTGGTTTTTGTGTTTTTAAGTTATTTTTTTTTTTTTAGTTTTTTCTTTTGGTGATACTTTATAAAAAGAAAAAAAAATGTCGTATAATAATTTATGTCACGGTTGGCACCTATAATTTTATTTTGTTACTCGTAGCCTATTTCGTCTAGATAGTTGACTGTAACTAAATGCCACAACTTTTATCTCAGCAGAAATATCAACAGTATACATCTACGAGATGATATTGTTGGCACAGTGCTCCAATTAGCAGCCTCCGGCATCTCCACGAGTTACAAGCGAAGTGTGCACCACTCAAAATCTTTCACCGCCATTTTTCTATCCTATCTACGAGTATACCGAGTATACATTTTGCCAACTAAAGTTCTTGGCGAATTAGATTAACAACGTCATATTCTAAAAAGATGTTCTACTTTAGTCCATCATCTGCCATCATACTAGTATTTTACATGGAGCGACTGCCTATCTGACATCCACAACCCAGTTACTGGGTAATACGATAACCCTTGGTAAGACTGGTTGTCAGACTTTCGGGCGTCTGACTAGATGCTAACGACTGTCAAAGATCTACAAATGTTAGTCAGTACCAATGTTTTAACGTGCTTTCCGAGGCACGAAGGGGTCAAAATATTTATTAGATGGTCACCCATCCAAGGGCCAACCTTGGCAAGCGTAGCTTAACCGCGTAGCTTAGTTATTATCCACGAAACTCTCGAGATGTTCTACTTTAGTATTATAGAAAAATTTTACAACCCACCCGAATATAATTGCAACAATGAAACAACAATAACCGTATCATACCTCATAAAATATTTTATACCCATCCCAGACAATAAGAGCACATAAAATGCACACATGAAATACAATAAAATTATTTATTGCATCCTAAATCACAGCACACTGCCATACATTTTATGCACCTCTAACCTAACTGATACGGGCCTGGATTTTCCCAGGATATTATACATTGTCGGAATACTTGGGAGAAGGTTATAAGTACTGAGCGCTGTAATCCGTTTTATTTTTTTAATCTAAATATTTAGAATGAACTCTGACAATATACGGCACAGATTTCTTGTGCAGTCACTCAACAGTGTTGATAAGTCACATTTTTTGATACTCGTAGGATTGAACATTTTTTTTTCAATTTCCAAGATTTCAGAGTCAGGTGTTTTTGTAAGTAGATCAGCGGGGGAATTGCGGAACACTTTATCAATCGGAATCGGTTTCATTTCGACAGTTCAACAACATTCATTGCGTTATTTACGTGTTGAGCAGAAAATTTTTTCGAACTTATGAAGCAATGGATTAGCAATTGGCTTCGAAATGATTCTGATTCCGATTGATAGTGTGTTACGCAATTAGGGTGCTATATTTATTTTCCTACCAAGCCTTTGTAACAAAAACCACTTTTTCACATTTTACTAGAACAGGATTTTTCATCAATTCGCATTCTTTCTAGGCAAAATTAGTGTACCGGTAATTTAAGGACCTTCGAAATTATCACACTAATATTATAAAGGCGAAAGTTTGTGAGTGTGTAACGGCGATAAGTGGCCACTATTATCCGTTTTAGTGATTATAATAAAAACTAAACAATGTAAAACTACCGTTTGTAATCATTTTAACGTATAATCTTGTGGAGCACAACTTAACGTGCTTATTTTCTGCATTTTCATTCTAAAATAAAAGAAATAACTAAACAAACGATGAGGGCGCCACTGTGCGATCGGCGTCGCCTTAAGTTTCCACGGTGAGATCTTTCGAGAACAGACCAGTCCCCACCTAGTACGTCCCTGGCCTTAAACCAGGATATTAAACATTGCCTGAATGCTCCCGAGTAATAAGTTCTAAGGCGCTGCCATCCGATTTGTTCGTGACACTATTACGTGTGCGATACGGGTATGTCTTGATTTAATCAACATATCTTTCGCGATTCCTCTTTTATGATTCTTTATTTATACAGGGATAAAAAAAATCATCTGTTCCCTACATTTATGTTCGTATAACTCGTCAAAATGTAGGGAACAGCTGATTTTTTTTTTCGGGATTCAGGTTCGGTCCCATAGCAAAAGTTGTTCATAATGATGAGTACCTCTTAAGAGGTTGTTGGTGTTTTACCAATAACCCTGTATATTATTATTATTATTAGCCTGTGACGTCCCACTGCAGGGCAAAGGCCTCCCTACTCTCTCATGCCCTAATAACCCTGTATATTAAATTTTTTTGGAAGACTTACCGCTAAATGAAATGGCCTATAGCCAAGAAGCCAAGCCTATTGCCATCAACCGGGCACAAATCCAAACTCCGGGTAGGAACTGAGATATTCCCTATAAAAAAACCCAATAACACTTTGCCCGACCTGAGAGTCGAATCTAGGACCTCATGCTCATGCGCTAGCGACCACTAGACCGACGAGGCAGTCAAGGATATACTAGGTAAAGACGCCACCTGCACATCAAAGGTGGCGGGATGGCTGAGGGAGAGAGCCTCACGTCCCAGCCGCCGCGGTAGACGCTCCGGGCGTCGGGAGCCGCGTGACGACACCCGCCCACCGTAGGCGCGGGCCTGCGGACGGAGAGTAATGGGTAGCTCACCGTCCGATCAGGACCAGGCCCGTGCCGGACGGCGGCGTGTTCCACGCGCGCCTCAAAGAGATGTCAGCAAAAAGGAAGGGGCCTGCCAGGGCCGAAACCTGCCGGGGGTGCGGGATTGTCTGAAAGGGTTACCGCTACCCCGGAACATAAAGGGCTAAGGAAGGAACACGGATGGGTTTTAGTCAGTAAGAGTCTGACACTCCCTTCCGCTCCACCCAGAGCGGGAGGGGTCATTTGATGATATCCCATCCATAAAAAAAAACTGCACATCAAGCTACTACAATCTGTCAAAATTTAATAAATTTTCAACTTTATCGCTAAAGCATAAGGGGCATAAGGTTCAGGTTCAATGTTGATTGGGAATATTTGACAGTTTCGGGTAGATGTGCTGGCGTTTGTACCTCAGATTGCGAAAATTGTCTTAGCATAAATGGCTGTAGTTTCAACAGTACTGCAGTATACCAAATCTATTACCACCAGACAAGCCCCAAAATAAGCCTTATAAAACACAGGCCCGTTATCGCCTCCACCAACATAGGGTGTAAATCATCAGGCATTATTCTTATGGGTATTTAATAGCGTTATAAGTTAAGATATGAAGGCTCAAGCGTGAAAGTTATGGGGTATTGTTATGGTGGGATCAGGGGGTTATGGCAGTTATTGAGTTTAGTAGAATTTAATAAGAGGCGTGATTTATTTTGTTGGTGGTTTTGGAAACTTATCTGCACATAGTATAACACAGAGTCGCTTTTCGTATGTCTGAGTGACCGCGTTGTTCTTGTAAACTCCGCAACGTATTTTGATACGGTTTTTACCATCAATTATACAGGTTGTCCCAGGAAACCTGTACCAGCGAAGGTCTGTGGTCAGGGGATACTAATAACCATCGATTGGACTTCTATGTATGTTCCGCGATATTTTGTATATTTCGAGAAATAATAAACTCTCCAACAATTTTAACCTTGTGATCAATTAATTCTGGGCTACTAGTAGTTAGAATTTGGGTGTTTTGTGTTTTACAAAATGTGAATACACATTCTAGCCATAATACTGACAAAAAAAATCTAAAAGAAAGACGACTCAGTAAAAGTTATGACTAAAACCGCCTACAATTTAAAAAATCTAGAAATAAAACAAAAAAAAATCATTTCTCGAAAACTAAAAAATATCGCGGAACATATTTTATGTACATAGGGGTTCAATCGATGGGTTGTTTTGACGTGTCGCAACATCATTACATTGCAAGTTGCAACCGACTAAAACGGTCGGGTTGGTAGTTATAGAAATAAATAACAGTGAGTCAAATCGTAATTATTTAAAATATCGAACTAGTGAGAAGATGTGTTCTAACTTCACCTACTGCAATATTGACGCGAACCAATATGATCCGACGGAGACCGCGCTTACTAGTTTTTTGAATCCATGGGAGACATAAAAAATAGTTTTATAAAAATCTGCAAAAGATATGTCTTATTTAAGGATCTGGACATGCAATCGCTTTTAATAACACTATTAAATTAACTTTGCTGGATAGAAAAAAAAATTCCAAAATTACCCCTTTTTCGTAATGTTTAATCTGTCAAGCTCCGCTAATGAGACACAATTGATTTTCTATTGTTTCGTCGCCGATCGGCGAACCGCGCCGCTTGACCGGTTAATCAATCTCATAGCTACAAAACCAACGTATTTTCTTATTTTTTTAATAAAGTTTAGATTAGAAGGCATACCTACTGATGTCTTATTTTAAAACCCACCCCAATGCCCCATTTCGCCAGATTATGTTTGTAGTCTTACCAAGACCCATAACAAGTAAAATACTGGAACTTAGCTGCATCCGATTAGACTGGAAGCCGACACCAACATTGTTGGGAAAACTCTAAGCAGTTGATGATACCGTTAAGTACACAAACGACTGACCGACAAAACACATCGATGAAGCAAGTAAAAAGGCATTCCAAATAAATACTCCTTTATTTTCCCCAAAGGAAAGGACAATAGGTACTTAAACATAAAGTAAGTACCAATATCTCGAAATTAATGATACCGCAATCAATCAATACCGGTACCGAAATCGGTACCAGGTGTCCAAAGTAGATAGATGATTTCATTTAGGAAAATACTTTACGGGTTATTACGCCGGTAAAGAGTCGTATTTATCGGTAGATTGAGGCCGTAAACTTGAGGTATATGGCCTCTTTCATGATCTTGAGCGGTGCGACTTACGACGCGACTTGTGTCAAGCGACACGAGAGCGCGTCACCTACTTCAGTCCGTCACTCCGCTGATCGCGTCAATGTGACTCGTGGCATGCTCTAAGCAACTGCTTTCATTTGTTTTCTATGCTGTCGCAAGAAGAGTGTCGCTTGAGCGTATAGCTGCCCACGGGGTAAGGCAAGTATATAAGGTGCTATAAAAATATCTGCCACGGCTTCAATGGGAGACAGTATTCTGTATATAGATTACAATAGTAAATATACATTAGGGACTTGTCATCTCTTTGCTGCCATGGCTTATTTTTTTTAAATTTAATATTTGAATTGTTGTTTTTTCTCATCTTTTCATTATAGACGCTTTTAACGTTCTGCATCGTTCTCACATGTATAATTTTTAACATGAATTATGTAACCAAGACTTTGTTATTTTGATTTAAAAGAGTGTCCATGGAGTTTCTTGCCCGTTCTTCTCCATAGGTACCTACGCTTTGGAATGGGCAACTAGCTTCATCTTTCTGACTGACCGACCCCTTGACAATTCAAAAGTGCCTGTAATTGGTTTAATTGAAATAAATGCTTTGAGTTTGAGTTTGATTATTGATCTTATGTCATGCATTTTTTCATACAAAAAAATGTGCGTATAAATTTGAATTGATTTAGTTGCATGAAACCGTCCCATAGTACCTAATTAGCTGTTGCCGCACCGTCATTTCAGTTCGCAAAATGTGACGAAGCGACACATCGCGCGTAGTTTGTGAACCACGTTATGCAGAATAGAGTAAATGTTTATTTAATTACTTTATTTTCTCAAATTGATTTAAATATTTGGGGGGTACAAAATTACAAAATTTCTTCACTACTGTAATTTATATACAAAATACTGTCTCAGATTGAAGCCGTGGCAGATATTTTTATAGCACCTTATATAAAGGGGTCGTAAGAGGTGAGAGTGGTATTATAGATCATAAAGTTAGTAAAGGTTGTGTTAAAAGAAATGATGATGAGATAAAGTAGATTGTACTTATCGACTAAAGTATTGTAGGTATAAAATAAAATATTCTTGTCTTCGAATGGGAAAGATAAATTAGTCTTTCCTAAAATAGAAGACGCAGGACAGGAAAAATGAGTTACTAACTTCAGACCTTGGGCACTGAACGTAACGAACGCTGCCCGCAACTTCATCTGCGTGTATTTTGCAATTCATATTTTTTTAATACAATGGATCAGTCAGTTTACAATCAGAAAATTTAAGTTAGCTTTTAGTTCTAAAGCGTAGATTCCTATGGAGAAGAACGGGCAAAATAAAATTACATAAGCAGCCTATAACGTTCCTACTGCTGGGACACAAGTCTCCTCTCTGTGAGAGGGAGTGGCCCGTAATCCACGATGCGGGCCCAGTGCAGGTTGGTAGATGTCACATGTTTTCGAATTTTTTGGTTCTAGGACATTTTTTTTTTAATTTCAAAATAGGCGCGCTCTTGACCCCGATCACGCCTGATGGAAAGCGATAGATGAGGTCTATGATGGAACGAGCGTGCCCAGAAGATGCCTGTTCACTCTTGATTTGAAGGCAAATGGGTTAAATGTGGGAGGAAACACAGATGGCCGGCAGAGAGTTCCACACTTTGGCTGTGCGCATAATAAAAGTGGAGGAGAAGCGCTGAGTAGGACTCGTCGGGATATCAACCAAGTGCGGATGGTACGCTGCAGTACGTCTGGTTGTCCGGTGGTAAAAGTGCGATGGTGGGATCAGGTCGTGGAGATCATGCCGGTTTCCTCACGATGTTTTCCTTTACCGTTTTGAGAATCAAAAGAGAAATAAACACTCATAATTATTTCGATTATTACTTCAGGTTTTTATCGAACTTAATAACTTTACTACAGGGGTAACCTTACTATACGTACGAGTATATCACTGATGAGTCCCTTCTGAACTAGTTCTATGAAGACATAGAGGTATCTCTCCACGCGATGTCGAAATAAACAGGCCAAACCGAGCACACTTAAGGGGTAGTCAGCTATTTTTTGAAGTAGAATATTCTTAGGCGGCGATTCGATAATTATAATTGAACAAGAGTTGAGAGTGCGTATTGCCAGTGATGACATATGGCACTGAAACGTGGTCGCTCACAATGGGCCTTATTAGAAGGCTGAAAGTCACCCAAAGGGCAATGGAAAGGGCTATGCTTGGAGTTTCCCTGCGAGATCGAATCAGAAATGAAGAGATCCGCAGGAGAACCAAGGTAACCGACATAGCGCGAAGAATTGCCAAACTTAAGTGGCAGTGGGCAGGGCACATTGCTCGCAGAACAGATGGCCGATGGAGACGAAAGGTTCTGGAGTGGCGACCGCGTACCGGAAGACGTAGCGTTGGAAGGCCTCCCACAAGGTGGACCGACGACCTTGTGAAGGCCGCAGGAACTCGTTGGATACGAGAAGCACAAAACCGGTCGAAGTGGAGGTGCTTGGGGGAGGGCTATGTCCAGCAGTGGATGTCTTTCGGCTGAAATGATGATGATGATGATGAAGAGTTAACAGTAAAATTTCAAGGACGCGTCACGTTAAGGCACATTTCGTTACATGAGGGAGAAGATATAACTCTATCTCTTACAATAAATGTCTCTCTTATTCTTTATTTTTTAAGAAGTTCCACTTCTTATACATGTAGATACGGTGCGCGCAATTTTTTTTTTTTGTTTTTGTATTTTTTTGGTGGTCACTCATCAACGGACAAACCGCGGCAAGCGTAGCTTAACCTGATCGGTCGATCCGTACGGCTGTTATTACGTAGCCACGAGCCCCACCTTTTCTGAAATGTAATTATTTACAAGAAATACACTTCCAATACAAATCAAATAATTTCCCATTTTTTAAGTACCTAAGTATTTAATTTATGAAACATAATTGCTCAGATTATTTTCTTTCAATAAAGCTATTTAGCATACAGTTCAGTTGTTCAGCGAAACAATAGGAAACTCGCAATTAGATGGCGTCTAATTGCGAGCCGAGGATACGGGCGTTTAAAACCAAATATTGACAGACGTAAGGGGTCTAATACTGTAAGAAAATTTCGAGGACCTTGGGGCTCTAAGGGCCCTCAACTTTTTCAAGGATTCGACTCAAGGGCCTCAGAATGTACATTGCTTTTGAAAACCATTATGAACGATTATGTACTTATTTTTGGGATAATTGTTTTCTAAATGTTTCTTTAAATTGAGGTTTATCTGTATCCAACAGAAGGAATTGTGTGTCAATTGCATTATTAAGTATTAAATACCTCTGTCATTTTAATTTTTAACAAGTATTTAAGGTTTAAAACAAAATAAGATAGAAGAATATTCTTTACGATAAAAATTAAATACTCAATACTCAATTATTTACTGCATTCCACAATGTAACCTTAGGTGGTAATATATTTGCCAAAAAAAAACAATCATGGACCCTGTTGAGCACAGCAAAAGAAAGATATGTGGAGAAGAGGACTTATCATTTACGTAGATATCTTATAATCTAACTTATTCTAAACATACTCTTACAAAACAATTAACTTATAATAATAATACTTTACCATTTTGCTTATTTACATATGTGTTTCAAGGATTTATCGAGGAAATACAGATATAAATCTAGATAAAGAAAACAAACCAAAGGGAAAGTCTTAAGCACACACAAAAAATGGATTTTTATTTTCCACATTGAGTGATTTATGAGAACTGACTCGTATAGCAGAAGCGCTACGCCTTAACTTAGTAATACTCAATCTGCGCCTCTTTTACGACTGTTTGCGATCCACTCGAGCCTTTCATACGAGCCAGCATCTAGCCAGTATTTGAGCCCTTGCATTTTGTGAATGCTTCATTTTTACTGTACTGTTGAGTAAAACTGTATTTATATTATCCATACTAATATTATAAATTCGAAAGTAACTCTGTCTGTTGGTCTGTCTGTCTGCATGTTACCTTTTCACGCCTAAACCATTGAACTGGTTTTGATGAAATTTGGTATAGAGATAGCTTGAGTCCCAGGAAAGAATATAAGATACTTTTTATCCCGATATTCCCACTGGATCGACACTTATGCGGGTGAAACCGCGGAGCGCAGCTAGTCTATAATATAAAAGAAACAATTGACGAGCGTTAGTCTCGCAAAAAATCGAAAATGGCTCGACCGATTGTGATGAAACTTTGGTAAGTTGTTGTGTGCGTGCTAGAGAAGGTTCCTAACAAAAAGAAAGTGAAAACACATTGCAACGCATTAGCATACCATGCTCTATCTCCTATCCTGCCTTCTGTGTGCCAAAACATGCAGTCAAAGTGCCCTCTATATGGAACTCTTGTGCAAAATGTCAACCTCCTAGACCCAAGGGTTTAGGCTGTGCGTCGACTGTCAGTGATTGAATGAATGGAATTAAGATTTAGACAGTGTTATTTAGGATTGGTTTGTAGTAGATTTAGAAAATAAACCAAACATTGTTATCATTTTTACGCAATTTTTGCCAATCCGCGAGGTTAAGCACCGCTTGTTAAGAAAAGATCGTGGATTAATGAAGGGCCCTTCTTAAATTCAGGTATTTAAATCTACATTTGCTTTCGTCTTTAATTAAACATTCTACGTTTCGGCATGGCAACCATCTGACACGGGTATCAGAAGGCCAATCCTCGTAATGGTTTTTTATTTATGTATGCATACACACTTCACGTTGCAGTATAAAACTGATTTATATCCGTCACCTCACCAGGTCCAGTTGAAAACCAGCGTCAGGCACTAGTTGTCTGGCATTTTTGCTGAACTGGGCCTTTTTAGCGCAGCCGTGAGGCACACTTTCCTGCTTATTTATTTTTTCTTTTAACATCGGACTTAGCACTTTTTATTTGACCTTTATTTTTGTTTTTATCTGATGTATGTATCTGGTGTATTTTCTTTCTTTCTAATTTAAAACGTTCAAAATCTAGTCGCAATTTCATTTCGCAACTCCTTTTTCTTTCATATCATTCCTCACACAATTCATCCAACCTTTCTTTGACCTTCCTCTCCCTCTATATCCATCTACTTATATGTGGGAAACCTGTAATAAATCCTTGAGTATAATTAAAACCCTTAATCGTAAAACCTACTATTTGTATCTCCGTCTTGGCCTTAAGAGGAAATGCGGTCAGAGAGACTTTTGAAAAAGCCTAAGTAAAAATTCGTAATTCGAGGTTTGGCTCGATCTTGCCTATTTCCTCCTCCAATATTGGACCAACTCAAAAGATATTTCATAAACTGAAAAAAAAGGATATTAAGTAGGTACTGTGTCCCTATATTTTTCTTTTTTCATTAATAGTTTGTCACTAGGCCTCTGTTGACAGCGGTTTAAATCGGCGTTTTTTGAGAGTTCTAGAGTGCTTATAAAAGTAATGTATCATCAAAAAACCGAGTGTGCTTATGACCACACGACTGAAGTGAAACTTCAAACGTATTTGGCTATGAGAGGAAGAGAGAAAGAAAATGTGCGCGGGCACTACTTTCTCTTGCTTATATTTCCCACTCAACTCCCGTTCACCTCGCCCGATCACAGTTTTCGTAACGCTTACGTCACACGTTCGCCAGCTTACTCCCCAAGTCAAGCGTGCGTAAAGAAGTTTCACTTTAAAAAGGAAAACATAGGGACATACAAGTACATTTATTATTCTGTAAAAAATCATTGCTATATGGTCATTAACCAGAAAGAAAACAGGCGAGAGCGTTTCTATGGACGCCACCCGACCACCCGCATTTCCTCTTAACTCGGCCCTTCACGTTTACCCGCGGCCCTTTCACACTCCGCTCAATGTGAAGCCTCCACATTCACTATTCGTAAGTCTCACTTCTTTCCTATTCACTTTTTGATAGGCCATCGTTTTGTCAATAGAATGGAGAGTTTTTTTTTAAGTACAGACGCCAGCACATCAAGCTACCCGAAACTGTCAAAATTTCCCAATCAACCTTGAACCTTATGTTTTAGCGATAAAGTTGAAAATCTATTAAAGAAATTTGACAGATTGTAGTAGCTTGATGTGCTGTCATCTGTACCTTGGAGACCTATTATTTTTGTGGCATTTGTAATACTTTTCTTCTTCTTTTTCTAGACCTAAGAGTATTTTATGCATACAAAACCATCCTGACAGCGTTATTAAGAAGGTATGACTCTAGAAACGTCCTTCTGGTGCACATGAGAAAAGTTTCGTGTAGTCTAGTTACAGAGAAAAAGGAGAAAAATCCAAATTCACAGAAGGTAGGAGTACCAACTGTTAAAAATTATAATTGAATATGTTTTAATATTCCCCACCCACGATCTTGTGAAGGCCGCAGGAACTCGTTGGATGCGAGAAGCACAAAACCGGTCGAAGTGGAGGTGCTTGGGGGAGGCCTATGTCCAGCATTGGACGTCTTTCGGCTGAAATGATGATGATGATGATTCCCCACCCCGCTTCGCATGCTTTTTGGGACTTTACAAAACACCGAGATTTCCTTGTTCGAAATATAAGTTCAATATTAATGTTTTATCCAAGCGGTTGGTCGACTCTTCGGTTCCCTATCCATTTGCATAAAATATTAAGACCTAATATAACTTAGCATAATTTTGTTTGGCATAATTATGTTTTCACATAATATAATTACGCATAACAGCTTACGCATAATTTTTTTAAGCATAAGTTCTCTAGTCATAATAATGATTAAGCATAACATTCTAAAGCATAAAATTTAGCATGAGCGTTTTATTTCTAACGACGTCAGGTCGACGGAGCCCCGCTACGCGGGGCTCTATTTCTGTCTGCAGGGTTTAAAGGAACCTAACCAAACTGAACCTCGGGGTGCCCCTGACGTCGTTTAGTATTATGCGAATCAAATTTATGCCAAAACAAATTAGTCTTTAAGATGATTATGCCAACATAAAATGTATGCCTAAAAAAATTATGCCGAAGTATTATTATGCCAAAACAAATTGTGCCAAAATCGTTATGCCGAAGTATATTAGGACAAAGAACCTTATGCGAAAAGAAGGGATCCCGACTCTTCACGTGACCAGAGGGCTGGCCTATTTTTTGGCCAAAGAATCAGCATTGCCATACAACGTGGCAATGCTGCCAGCCTTTTGGGCACGTTTCCTGTTGACAGTGATGTGGACGAATTTTTTGATGCCCTTTGATTTTCCCTCTCCTTTTTATAAACTTGTACATATTATTATTTTAAGATTGTTAGCTTTTTAAATTATGTAAATATGTAAAGAAGACTGAATAAAAATCATTGAAAAACCTTCAATAATAAAGTCTTTATCAGACAGAGAGTATCTATCAGATAATTAATTTATATGTCATAGTTTCGTTTTTAATTCTTTTACCTATTGTGGTATAGTAATTTTATTTTAGGTGCATCGTCCTCACATGTTATTATATAATTAATGTACCCATGCAAAATATTGTACCTAAAACATTTTAAAAGAGTAACGGTGGAGTTTCTTGCCCATTCTTCTCCATACGAAAACTACCTTTTGGAATGGGCGACTAGAATCAATTCTATTTTAAGATAATTTTTGACGTTCAAAAGTGCCTTTTATGTGCCTATTTGAAATAAATGCTTTGACTTTTGACTTTTTGACTTTGACTTTAAATAATGCTGACCAAACCACATCAAAACCAATGGGTTTTGATGTGGTTGTCAGCATCATTACGCAATGGCATAGTTTAAAATAACCACGCGGTCACACAGAGCGACACGGAACGCGACTTTGTTTTGTACTATTTATCGATTACTTGTGTCAATATCCAAACTATCCAAACTAATATTATAAATGCGAAAGTAACTCTGTCTGTCTGTCTGTCTTTTCTTCACGCCTAAACTACTGAACCGATTTCGATGAAATTTGGTATAGAGATAGTTTGAGTCCCGGGAAAGGACATAGGATAGTTTTTATCCCGATATTCCCACGGGATCGAAAGTTACGCGGGTGAAACCGCAGGGCGCAGCTAGTTCTCCATAAAGGTAATAAACTCGTGCCGATAAAGCAATAGCGTTTTTATTAAAGAGGTTTTAATATAAATCTTGTATAAGAACTTTCTACTTGGCCTGCAGTAGTACGATAATGCTGGGCTGGGCTTGGCGCAATTTCACGCCCAGTTGCCTCGAACTTGGACAGCCACGCTGGGATCGGTGCAATTCATTCATTCATTCATTCCCTTATAGGATCACTTTGTTGTCCGTCCGTCTGTCTGTCAGGACCCTGTTTCTCAGGAACGTCTGGAGGTACCAAGCAGCAATTTATATCAAATACTCAAGTATATAACTGTTCCTTAGAGCTATGATAAAAACAAACTTCTAATATAATAATAATAATATAATAATATTTCACAACTATCACACCACGCCATCTAGTCCCAAGCTAAGCAGAGCTTGTGTTATGGGTACTAGACAACTGATAAACATACTTATATATTTCTAAATACATACATATTATAGATAAATTACACCCAGACACAGAACAAATGATCGTGCTCATCACACAAACACGACCTCCGGCATAGCAGTCAGGGTCACTAACCACTAGACCATCAAGCCTGTCAACGCAATCAAAAGATACAGCTGTTTATGCCATTCCGCAAATTTTCGACACTCGCAAGGGAATCAAAACCTACAGGGTACTTCCCGTGAACTCAGAATCTTGAAATTTGGTACGAAGCAACGTCTTATAGCACAGATAAAGGAAAAATTGCGAAAACCGTACATTTTTAGTTACATCATAATAATAAAAATATTTTAAAGAGGTTTGTACGGAACCCTCAGTGCGCGAGTCCGACTCGCACTTGGCCGGTTTTTTTTTTGTACAATATATAGGATTTAAAAGATTGGATGTCTTAGTTTGGAATTGGAAGCAGCTATCCTTACGGCTAAGAAATTGGAAAGTCGCGAAATTGAATAATGACCATTTTCAACAATATTGGAATTCAATTCTATACCGCGGGGCAACTGCGTAACACATTACCAATCGGAATCGGTTTCATTTTGACAGTTCAACAACATTCATTGCATTATTTACGTGTTGAGTGGACAAATTTTTCGAACTTACGAAACAATGGATTAGCAATTTGCTTCAAAATTATTGAGATTCCGATAGATAGTGTGTTACGCAATTAGGGTGCAGATCAAAATTCAATACAGACAGACTTGAGTTTGAGTCTCATCGGCAAATAATAGATGTAACTTAGCTGTAGGTAATATTTTAAGCTACTCATGTCGACTCAACTTGCTCTTAAACTGTGAACCTACTTACTGTATTACTCGTACCTTTACAATAGATATTTGCAATTTTCTTCCTATTTTTTTTATTATATTCCACATTACTTAAAATAAATGTTCCTGTATATCGATTTTATTTGATTTCGAATGGCCATTGTTGTTTACATCTTTGACAAATTCAGAAAGGCTGGACTATAGAGAGCAGTGGTGGCCTAGAGGTAACGGCCCGACTTACAAGGCGTAGGTCGTGGGTTCAGGCGCTTTACTTTGTGTAATTTATTTCACCACCACTGCTCTCAAAACGGTGAAGGAAAACATCGTGAGGAAACCGGCATGTCCTAGAACCAAAAATTTGAAGACATGTGATATCTGCCAACCCACACTGGGCCCGCGTGGTGGATTGGGGTCCACTCCCTCTCAGAGAGAGTAAGCCTGTGTCCCAGCAGTGGGAACATTATAGCCGATTATGCTATGGAATCATGTATGCCATATAAATCTCATTAGGCACATAGAAAGAAAGAAAAGAAAGAAAGAAAAAGTATTTATTGTGACTCGTGCAGGAAGATCACAAACTAAACTAAACACAGTAAAAAATAAAAACCAAGTTATATAAAAAAAAAGTAACTAAAAGAAAAATGAGACAGAAACTCCTATACGAGGCCAAAAGGCTCCTATCTCAGCATGATGCTGCGACATTTAAAAAAAGACGGGTTGCACTCCGGGAGTGCCGGCAGAAGTGAAAACTTGAATATTAACGTTGAAATAAATCAATTATTAATTGAATTAATATAAATCATTTTTTTCACATCCACATCCACATCCAAATCCACATCCACATCCATCCATCCATCCATCCATCCATAATTAGTAGTTAGGAGTAGTAGTTCTCCCCTGTGTAGTCTCTCCTGACGGTCACGTGTCCTGACGCGATGTCCTGACGCGAGTTTAACATTTTTTACCCATTACAAAAAGTGTGCAACGCCGCTAAAGAAGTTTTCACTTAAAAAAAAAATGTTGCAACGCTGGTATTCTGATAGGGCCCGCCGCTGTGATGTCACGGGCAGTTACAGAAATAAATAACATGACTTTTATTTAAAAAAAATCAGTACTTACTCATAAAATACCAGCTAGCAACGAAGGGGTGAACACTTCCAAAAATGATACTTTATTAAAAGTATCTGATACTGTTGAGGAAGCTTTTAAAACTTTTGAGATATTGAATGTGCGTAACTGATATTTTATGGTCCATAAAACTTTATTCTTGTTCAGGCTATTAATAATGACAAGGCGTTGGTAGGCATTTTGTTACTAAGTATTGAAAATGAGGCAATAAATATTGTTTACGTACACCCTTACTAAAAATCCTCTATAAAAGTTTCTGAAACAGTTAGCTTATTGCCAATATTAAAACAACCAGTGTCATAGTAACCATAATAACTTCCAAAGGAATGTTATAATGTTGTACTAAATGTCATTATGCAACTCCTTTTAAAAAAAAAAACATTGTCATGCACGAGCGTTTCACTACCACAGCGCCGTAATTTAAAAAAAAAGAACTTGTAGGTTATTCGAATTCACGTCGTATCCCGCCGGCCGCCATTTTTGTTCGATATTAGTATTGCGAAAAACTGTTTCAGAACATTTTATAGATGATTCATATCATGGGTGTAGAAAAAGTCTTGTATGCAACTGTACATAATTAGGTATTAAAACACTCATGGGATACTATTATCACACTTGGCTTCGCCTCGTGTGATAAACCCACATTCGTGTTTTAATACCCCTTATTATACAACAGTTGCATAAATAACTCGATTATGGAGTGTTAATTATTATTTGAACACTTTTAAAGACTATATTTAACTACGCGTTAAAAGGTTGTCTTTCCGCTTACGCAGACAGGATCCCAGGCAGAGCAAGCTTATGTGTAAAATCATGGAAACAAATTCACAACCATCGTAAATTGTCTGTATATTCAAATCACAACTGTCATTCTTTGATAGTTGTATGAAATGGCTATAACACGGGAAATTAACGCTGAGTGTCAATTTGCTTAACAATTATTTCCCCTGAGTTTACAAGAAAATGATTAAGATTATCTTTGTTGCCTCTGTTGTCTAGCTAGTTGAAATTTTTAAATACCCAGTGTCACTCTCACAGTCAATACGAAACTAACGACCCTCTCAAGCTAAAATCCATCGAGCTGTTCAGGCCACAGAGCGTGGCAAACAATTATACAAACATACATACATGCATACTCTCGAAAAAGATAACCCTCCTTCCGGCGTAGTTGGGTAAAAAAGAAGAATTAAATCGATTTGCCCCTTCCAAACGGTAGTTTCGTAGAGAAGAATAGGCAAGAAACTCGATTGATAATCCTAAAAAAAATATGCTTTAACAATATCTTGTTTAGTGTACAGTCAACTAAAGAGATAAGTATGCAGCATCGTTGGATATAGTTGAAGTTTAGTAAGAAACCGATGGATGTTCTCGAATAAAGGGGTTAGAAGGTTTTGGCCCTAAAATCAGCCGCCATTTTGATTTTTTTTCAGAATCGCGGTGCACCACAAAAGTTATATATTTAGATAGAGGACACTTATACAAACAAAAAATGTTATATAACATAATATCCTAAAGCGTCAGGTTTCAGAGTTATTCACCAAAATGTAAGTCGAAAACAACAAGGAATTTTTTGTTTTCTTTTCCTCTAGGTAAGCATATTGAACTATTGAGGTAATAGAAACGTTATAAAACCTTTATGGAGAAGAAACAAAAGAAGAATAGACATTTTTTAAATAAATAATTAAACACCGCAATTTATAGTTCGTTTTTTAATCCCAGATACTAATCTGACAAGTGTAATGTCAAACTTCTATACCAAAAAAAACGAAAACACAAAAGACTTAAATGCAGTGCCGGATTAACCCCTAAGCAAATTAAGCAATTTTTTAGGGCATCACGTCTCGGGGGGCACCATAATCTAGGCGCGGTCCCAGGGAGGGTCATGGGGATCATGACCCCCAAAATCATTCAAGCTGTCGAGAGCCTGAATGATTTTCTTACTTGTCTTCACAGGCGTGGATTGCTTAGGGCATCAAGTAGTCTTAATCCGGCACTGCTTAAATGTCAGATTAGTCTCTGGGATTAAAAAACGAACTATAAATTGCCGTGTTTAATTATTTATTTAAAAAATGTCTATTCTTCATTTGTTTCTTCTCCATAAAGGTTTCATAACGTTTCTATTACCTCAATAGTTCAATATGCTTACCTGGAGGGGAAAAAAAAAACAAAATATCCTTGTTGTTTTCGACTTATATTTTGGTGAATAACTCCGAAACCTGACGCTTTAGGACATTATGTTATATTACATTTTTGTTTGTATAAGTGTCCTCTATCTAAATATATAACTTTTGTTGTGCACCGCGATTCTGAAAAAAAATCAAAATGGCGGCCGACCTTAGGGCCACCCTCCATACAAAAATCTTCAAACCCCTTTAATTTTATTAATAGAAAAGAAACAGCTCATTTATCAAATTAAATTTTAGTCGACAACATTCATCGGCTTCTTACTAAATTTCAACTATATCCGACGATCCTGCATACTTATTTATTTTGTTGACTGTATATTAATTAGATAATCAGATTACTAGATTAATTCAATTATTTTAGTGTTATAAGACTCCAGAATCCAGCAGCACAAATTATCTTATTTTCTACCCAAATAAATTAATAATTAGCATAGATAATCAACATTTAAACAAAAACATTCTCCAGAGGCAAGAAACATTTTAACAAAAGTAAAATTAAACAATGGTACCTACGTTTAATTTTGTACGAGTTCTAAGGTTATCGTTAAACACAACTGGAGACGCGCAAAGTTTACAAAATTTTATGTTAAAGTACAACTAAAGTTCTGTTTCATACATTAATTATGGAGATGCGGTCTTGCTTGAGGGTGTGTTGTTGACAAAAAACAGAATATGGAAAGAAAAATGTTGTAGAAAATGCAAAATCAAAAGAACTAGAAACAAGAGGAGTTGTTCAAAAGGGAAAAAAACATTTAGGCCCTTATTCATAATCCTATTTTATCTCTATTTTAGCTAAAATAGGTTTATAGAACGTTTGTCTTTATCTGTCACGTTGTCATTTCTGTGTGTAAGAAAGAGACAAACCCCATTTTAACTAAAATAGGTTTGATAAGTTTTATGAATAAGGGGGTTAGTTTGCATGTTCAACAACATTTTTATTTTCTACATGCTGCTTGTGGTCCTTCGAGCCGGATATGTTGCCTATCCCAATAATATTAGTGTCTTGCAAAGCGGGTTATAATCCTTATGCGGACTGTCTAAATGGCAATTCGACTAGGCAGGTGACTAAATGTTCGCAAGTTCCAAAACGCACGTTTGGACTTTTGTGGTGCGGCGACAGGACGCATGCGGCGGATAACGAAAATCGACAAATGTCAACATTTTGATGCATAAAAACTAAAACCCGACTACTGAAAAGGATGAAACAAGAAAGTACCTTCCCGTGGTCGCATGACGCTGTACTAAATAAGCTATGCTAGCATGCGACCACGGGAAGGTACTTTCTTGTTTCATCCTTTTCAGTAGTCGGGATTTAGTTTTTAAACTTTTTTTTTATTTAATTATTTTGGGGCTTATTTCAGTAATACTTATATTTTTGAAATGTGCTAATTAAGCCCTTTCATTCAATATTTATTTTTAAATTCATAACATTCTGCAGCCTAATTGCGGAACGCCAAATCGTCAAATGATTCTGATCAGTTGGCTTCATTTCTATTACAATTGGCTTCATTTTACGATTTTCGAATTGCGAAACTCTAGTTTATTATGAAACCAATTATGAACGTTAAGGCCCTGCGCAGAAACTAGAGTGTCGCAATTCGAAAATCGTAAAATGAAGCCAATTGTGATAGAAATGAAGCCAACTGATCAGAATCATTTGACGATTTGGCGTTCCGCAATTAGGCTGCGGTCCTCTAGAGGGCGAATTTAGTGTGACGTCACATAGTCTGTACCAGCGGACGGTCAAGACGCTTCTAACGATACCTCATTTGTTAAATTATTATAAGTACTTTTTAAGTTATGAACATACATACATACCGGTCAAAATCATAACCCTCCTTTTTGCTTCGCCGTAGTCGGGTAAAAATGAACTAGTCACCTGTGATTTTTATCGTCATGTGGTCAATGGGGTGGCGATTCACCTTGTGAGGTGATTTGGTAAGCGACCAGCCGTACGCCGAAAATCTATACCTAACTCTTGTAACCAATTTATTCACTGTTGAGCAATATCTTTCAGCACCCTATTTTTTATTCTAAACAATGACAGTATCTATCTACATCGTTGAATAACAAAATAAATGCAAATGGAAGTATTATACTGTTACTGTTCTCATAAAATATTGTTCCCAAGCGGAGCTACAGCGTGGTTTAGAAATAAACAAAGTGAATAGGGGGAACTTGAAAATGATTTGTGACTGGCCCTGCCTCATCTATGGCGACAGTGTCTGGTTTCGTTGATAAGAAGTGAAAGGGATAACTCTAAATTAATCTGTACAAATAAATAAAACTAAAGGGGCTTCTGGTTAATTTATTTATTATTATTATTTATTTATTTATTCAGACATAAAATATCCATCAAATGACAAGCACACACATTTAACAGTTAAGTAATAACAACCGCATGGATCGATCGATCAGGTTAAGCTGCACTTGCCGCGGTTGGTCCGTGGATGGGTGACCATCTTCACATACCTAGACCCCTCCGTGCTTCGGAAAGCACATTAAGCCGTTGGTCCCTGCTGTCATTCGTGGATCTTTGACAGTCGTTACGGGTCATCAGTAGCCCGAAAGTCTGACAACCAATCTTACCAAGGGGTATCGTATTATCCAGTAACTGGATTGTGGAGGTCAGATAGGCAGTCGCTCCGTGTAAAATACAGCTATTCAGCTGCATCCGGTTAGACTGGAGCCGACCAAAACATAGTTGTGATTAGACTAGACAGATGGTGATGACCTAGTTCGGAAAATAGTCGCTTGTTATAAACATAACTATCGAGTATTTTTCTATAGTGAAAGTTGTTCATTGGTAGAACACTCTGTAAAAATTTGGAAGCGGTAAAAAAATCACCCTGTATAAGCTTAAGAACCCGCTCCTTGACTCGGTCATGGTCACCACAACCACCCACAACACACCCCCAACACATCAATAACAAACCGACCTCGATTAAATTCCTTTCAAGCCAAGATCATGGCATTATGATAAACAAAGCGTCAAGCGCGGCTTACCACACAATACCTATCTTCCACAAATAAAGAGAAAAGCGCTTTTTCTAAAGCCATCCAGGGTCTATGATAAATGACTGTGGTAGAAACAAAACACTAGAATTTCAACCCTTTGTACGAAGTTTTAAGGTTGAAATTCCAATGGTAAACGATAGTTAATTATGTCGACGCGTCATGTCGTATTAATAGGGTGTACATAACCATCATCACGGCTTAATAATGTCTTTTCTTACGGTGGATACTCATTAATTTTTATGGGGTCAGAATTTTATGTGGGTATTTTTGGGGTTACTGATAGTTGATGTTATTGATTGATATAGGAATATTGAAATTTGAGCTTTGTGCTGAAAAAGGGACGGTTCTATTCTTCGGACGCCCATTCAGCAACAGTACATGATATTAAAAGCAAGGGGATGTGGCGGTTACAATCAGAGGGGCAATTCTCGTATTTTTGAGAACGGTCTAATCTCAGTCTAAATCTGTCAGAAAGACCTCGAATTTCTTTACATTTTTGACATTTATTGTTGCAGTGATAAGTTGCGATTTGCGACTAGATTTTGAACGAATTTAATTACATTAATTGGTTTTTTGACATAAGGTCAGAGGGGCGATTTCCGTATTTTTACAAACGCATTCAAATCTTTGCCTCCGTCTGTCAAAAATAATTTCCCTATATTTTTGACATGTTTTTGACATTGATTGTCGCTGTAATGAAATTGCGACTAGATTTTGAGCGTTTTTAATAACGGGAATGGGCCTTCTGATAGTACCGGCTCTATCTGAACTACACATTATATGAAGCTTTCGGATTCGAGCTGTATTAGGTAACGGGAAATGGTTCCCTATCCATTTGCATAAAATTTTAAGACTTAATATAACTTGGCATACTTTTGTTTCTCCTAATTATATTTTCGCATAACATTATTTACGCATAACAGCTTACGCATAACAGCTTACGCATATTTTTTTAAGCATAATTACTCTAATCATAATAATGATTAAGCATAACATTCTAAGATTCTAACATTCTAAAGAATAAATTTAGCACGCTCGTTTTATTTCTAAAGACGTCAGGTCGACGGAGCCCCGCTGAGCGGGGCTCCTATTTCTGTCTGCATGGTTTAAAGGAACCTAACCAAACCGTACCTCGGGGTGGCGCTGACGTTAGTATTATGCGAATTTATGCCATAACAAATGTGCCTTCAAGATAATTATGCCAACATAAACTGTATGGCAAAAAAAATATCTCAAAGTATTACTCGTATTATGGCAAAACAAATTATTCCAAAACAGTTATGCCAAAGTATATTAGGAATAAGAAGATTATGCGAAAAGAAGGGATCCCACGGGAAATACCCCTTTGACATCAAGAATATAAATATAATGAAGGCATAACATTAGTCCGGTAATGTTACGGTGAATTTCAAAAATAATATTAGTAGCTTTTAGAAATTTTTTTTCAAAGTAATTTATTTGCCAGAAATACGGTACCTACGGTAAAAGTACGTTAGCTAAATAGTCTCGTAGAACAAAGATATTTATGATCTCATTCACGAGTTTGTAAAGACCTGAGTATATTTACATTTTTTATTAGGTATAACTTCATTTTATTCCGTCAGAGATAAATGAGTAGCGCCAGTGTGCAGCGTTGCATTCAAATGGATGCCAACGGATCATAAGTACCTATTACAATAGTACTAAGTATTCGTTTACGAGAATGAATGTAATAGCTCTATGAAATGTAAAGTAGATGTTTTGTAAACAAATATACACCGTGTTCCGGACGATATATCGTACAAAAACTTCGACCAGCTGTTCAGACCATGGAAATAAGCATTTTTCATTATGGACACATTATTGAATTATTATTTTTTGTTAATTTTCATACAAACTAAATACCTTGACATAAATCACCCGATATGCATGCCTCTTTATCCGAATTAGCAACGACGTATTTTCATTTATAAGATTTGGCGGGCTGAAACTTGTCAAAACTAAGTTAAGACTTAAGACCCTTTCTTACTGCGTAGCTCAATTAAATTTCATTAAATGAAATTACAAATATCTTTGTAACGAAGCCTTTTAAGTACTACTTCCTGAGTTAGATTTAATTTGTAAAAGCTATAAAAGCGTTTGACAAAGTTTATGGATAACGTGAAGAACACGGTGTATATTTTCCTTTACCTACTTAATTTCATGCGTTCATGAATAAACAATATATACCTATGTACTCGTACCTAGATAATACACGTCATATTCGTGTTTCACCAAGAAATAATAATATAAGCCCCACACTTACGTTGTCACATTGCGTCGTTTTTGCAATGTGTCGCGTCATTCGATTCACATTAGGAGGGTAGGCGGGGGGCGTGGGGGGGTCTGATGTTTACGTGTAATAATATGAACATCACGTCAATATTCGTATCACAATTTGTTGTTAAACTGAATATATTACTTTCTGATATTGTAGAAGTAAAGAAAGTAAGTTCAACAAAATCATAACCCTCCTTTTTGCTTCGCCGTAGTCGGGTAAAAACTGAAACTCGACTACTAATGAATAAGACTCTAAGAAGTATGAACTAAGAAAATATTCTCATCTAAAATAGTTTTATACAAACTATTCAATAAACAACTTACACGTAATGTATTTTAATGTATGTAAAAAGGTTTATTTTTTTTTTTTTTTTTTTTTCAGGATAACAAACAATTGCGCAATGCTTAATATTTAGGTAAGGTATCGAAGATTGCTGCAAAATTAGAAAGAAAACAATAAACTAAATAGGTAATTAAAATCCCGCCAACTACAGTGACGCGTCTGAAAAAAAAAATGCTGCTTAAGAGGAAATACGGTCGGAGTGACTTTTGAAAAAACCTAACTAATTAAAAAGTCATAATTCGATGTTTTGCTCTCGCCTATTTCCTCCTTCAATATTGGACCAATTTAAAAGACATTTCATAAACTGAATAAGAAGTATATAATTATGTACTGTGTCCCTATGTTTTTCTTTTCTCATTAACAGTTGTCAAATTGTGTACACTAGGCCCCTGTTGACATCGGCAATTTTGAGCATTTTTTGAGGGTTCTAGTGCTTATAAAAATAATGTATTATCAAAAAGGAAAACATAGGGACATACACGTAGTTAATGTTTATCATACCGTACCTCAAAAGAAAAAACGGAACCATTATAAGATCAGTTCCTTGTCCGTCTGTCTGTCTGTCCATCTGTCAAGACCCTTTTTCTCAGGAACGCGTAGAGTTATCAAGTTTAAATTAATACCAAATACTCAGGGCTGCAATCCCTTGAAGCAGTGAAAAAATTAAATTTCTAAGTCAACGCAATCAAAAGATACGGGTGTTTATGTTCCAGAATCAAAACCTATAGGGCACTTCCCGTTGACCTAGAATCATGAAATTTGGCAAGAAGCAATGTCAAGTAAAGGAAAAAATCCGTAAACCGTAAATTTTTAGTTACATACCTACTACGAAACCCTCGGTGCACGAGTCCGACTCGCACTTGACCGGTTTTTTTACTATTTGTATTTCCTGCGTGTGTCCTAAATAAAACATTTTTCTTTCTTTTTTCGTTGTTTTATTTACGTTGTTGAGAAGACATTTTTTTCTAATGAGTTAGCAATATTCTTCAAAATGATTTAGATTGTGATTGACAGGGTGCTGCAGGGTAATTACGTAACACACTATCAGTAGCAATGGGTTTCATTTTGACAGTTCAACAACATTCATTGCGTTATTTACGTTGTTGAACAGACACATTTTTCGAACATATGGAGCAATGGATTAGAAATATGCTTCAAAATGGTTCAAATTGAGAGTAATAGCGTATTACCCAATTAGGGTGCTGGTCACGCACGCCGGTTGCGAGACATGACATCATATAATATGAGGAAATAAACACACACACACACACACACCTATATTTTAGCGCAATAACAAATCGTGGTGAATTGAAATCATCGTAAATCATAACGAGTGACACATCACACGTTATGATGACGTATGCGACCAACACACAACATAAAGCCGACCGTCCATTGCTGCGATTGTACAATGATAATTTGGCGCGTGGCCAAAATCTTGCAGCCATCTTGTTTTTCAATAAAATTTTACTAAACCATTTCACTAAACAATTTTACAAAATTAATTCACAAAACAATTTTACGAAACCATTTCACAAATAAATAATTTGTGAAATCATTTAAATTCTTTAAAACCATTTCACAAATAAATAATTTGTGAAATTATTTAAATTCTTTAAAACCATTTCACAAATAAATAATTTGTGAAATTATTTAAATTATTTCACAAATTATTTATTTGTGAAATGGTTTTGTAAAATTGTTTTGTGAAATAATTATGTAAAATTGTTTTGTGAAATAATTTTGTAAAATTGTTTTGTGAAATAATTTTGTAAAATTGTTTTGTGAAATAATTTTGTAAAACAATTTGTCAAATGTTTACCAACAACTGTAGGTTTTGCACGGAGAGGTTTACCACAGATACATGGTTCATCTATTTGCCATCCACATATCCGTGGATCGAGACGCAGGTCGCAGTGGACGAACCCGCCAATCCTTCGCACATTCCCGTAATTAATTCAAAATCTAGTCGCAACCTCATCTCAACGACAATCAATGTCAAAAAATTCTCAAAAATATAGGGAAATTACAGGTATTTTTGACAGATTGAGACTGAGATCAGACTGTGAACTTCCTAAAATTAAGAGAATTGCCCCTCCGAAGTTAAATATAGTCAGTTCCAAAAGTCATTGGTGAAATGTAACAAACCTATGATGCCAATTTGTAGTGTCGCTTACAAATTGAGTGCTTTGATTTCATTATCTAATTTTATTTGCTTTCTGACAACTGAGGAATCTTGGAAACTAGATTTCCTTCATGATTTTTCAATTACAATTCAAATACTTACTATATTTACTTTAATACTCCTTCTTAATGGATTGGCCCGCAATCGTAGTAGATCGGGAAAATTGGAAAGGGGCAGGGAGGCATAAAAAAATGGAATTCAAACAATAATTACCTTCTAAGTACAGATGAATGTGTTACTAATTCCCTTAAATAAGTGATTGCGTAAGAATTTAACTTGAACAAGGTTTGTGTACAATTTCGTCTGATACTTTTGAAACGAAACATTCACGTAGCTTAATGGCTGTGGAGCGGTGCCTTCAACATTGTCGCTGCGATGCTACGCCGCGTAGTCGTAAGCTACGAGTGCTACGGTGCTACGAAATTACGCCATGCTGCTACGAAACCAGAGGCGATTTAAGAAAATTATACATTACAGTCGCCTTTCGTTCTACAAAACTCCGCAACGGATTCTGATGTCGGTTTTCATGATCGTTTTGAGAGTTGATCACAAGAGGTTTGTCTGTGTAATGCGTTGACTAAAATATCCATACTAATATTACAAACTCGAAAATAATTCTATCTGTATGTTACCTTTTCACGCCTACACCACTGAACGGATTTCGATAGCCAAGAGGCCTATTAGGATTGTCCGAAAGGTTGAAAGTGTTACCGCTACCCCGGAACATAAAGGACTAAGGAAGGAACACGGGTGGGTTTTAGTCAGTAAGAGTCTGACACTCCCTTCCGCTCCACCCAGAGCGGGAGGGGTCATTTGATGACTTCCCACCCAAAAAAAAAACAGTGTTTTGTTACGTCGTTAAAACCGTGTGAAGCAGGGGCGCATCAGTAGTTATCTATTACATTTAAAATTCAAAGTCCTGACTGACTGATATACACGTATCAACGCACAGCCTAAACCGCTGGTCCTAGAGATATCAAATTTAGAGGGTGTTTTCTTTGTGAAGAGTAGGTATCCACTAAGAAAGGGTTTTTTCGAAATTCCACCCCTAAGAGGGGGAATGGGGGGCGCGTTGGTAGTTATCTATACAGGGTGTCCCTGGAAGTATGGATCAAATCGAATAGGGGCGTGGGCAAGGTCATTTCCAAACTTTTTAACCCTGAGAATTTCAGTGATTTTTTTTACGGTTCAAAAGTTATGACCGATTTTAATTTTTTTTTCAATCACTTCGCTTAGTGTTCACAGAAATTAATCATAAAAAAATACTATCAGGGCTATCTAAAAAAAAAAAATGATAGCCCTGATAGTTTTCACGAATTCGATCTTTCTTCTCTTTTTTTTTAGTATTCTTTTTTTTGCTAAAACGTTTGGAAATGACCTTGCCCACGTCCCTATTCGATTTGATCCATACTTCCAGGGACACCCTGTATATATAAATTTCAAAGTCCTGACTGATATACCATATCAACGCACAGCCTAAACCGCTGGTCCTAGAGACATGAAATTTAGAGGGTGTGTTCTTTGTGAAGAGTAGGTATCCACTAAGAAAGGGTTTTTCGTAATTGTTCCCCTAAGAGGGTGAATGGGGGGAGGGTAAAATTTCACGCGGACGAAGTCGCTGGCAGAAGCTAGTTATAGTAACTATATTAAGTGCATTTTGATTTCATGCGCCGGACCTGGCAGAGGCTATTCTCATGCATTTTGACCCCATTTATGTCGTTTAAGAATAGTTTGCTTATATCCCAAACCGCATAATGTCCGCATCGTTCAATTCACATTAGGCACCGTGTTATTATGCTTTAGTGCCTTTTCAGACGAAAATGGCGACATGGTGCGCGTTAGCAGCTTCAGGCCGTGTTCTAATAAAAGCGATTGTCGCGCAAATACGCGAACGTCGCGTTTTTTTCGGTGGATCCGATCACGTCGTCGAACCGACAGACCCCGCCTCCTAACCGTCCCAACCGTCGCGATCGTTTGTAAGAATTTTGCTGTACAATCACGACTTAATTGTTTGCGCGACTATAAATGCGAAAGTGTGTCTGTCTGTTACCTCTTCACGCTTAAACCGCTGAACCGATTTAGATAAAATTCGGTATAGAGAGAGCTTGAGTCCCGGGGAAGGACATAGGATACTTTTTATCCCGATATTCCCACGGGATCGAGACTTATGCGGGAGAAACCGCGGGGCGCAGCTAGTATTCATATAAAAGAGCGCGAAGACCGCGTACTCGCGTGACGACTGTTTGTGGTTAGAACGCCGCGCCGACCAGGGCGCGTTCAGTTTTTCCGAACAAATGAGTGTCGATTGCGTATTCGCTCGTTGATCGCTTATAATATTAGAACACGGGGTCAGTGCAGACACTGTCTTGTTGTTTTTCCCTCGTTCTACATTATTATTTTCCACGCCTGTATTCCTCGAAGGGATGGGCAGGGTAATGTTACGTTTATGTTTGTATTATAATGCCTGTTAATGGCTCACGGCAATAGTAAGTACAGGCGCCAGCACATCAAGCTACCCGAACTGTCAAATTTTCCCAATCAACTTTGAATCTTATACTTTTGCGATAAAGTTGAAAATCTATAAATGATATTTGACAGATTGTAGTAGCTTGATGTGCAAGGGGCTTAAACTTATGAGCTTGACAGACTAAACCAGCACCCCAATTGCGTAACGCACACAATTTCAATCTCAATCCGAAGAATCTTGAAGACAGTTTCTAATGCATGGTATAAGAAAGAAAGAAAGAAAGAAAATACGTTTATTTGCGGTGAAAATGACGCAAAAAGAACATAAACACAAAAAATAAAATAAAAAGGTAGGGGGAAACATGCGTCACATCCACGCAAAACGGCTATCGCTCAGCATTATGCTGCGACCCTATGCAGGACAGAGCCCCAGCGCTGGTTTTCAGCGACAGCCGGCGATGACGTAATGACGTCGTCCGGTGCAGCAAACAATTATTAAAATACAGTGTACATAAAGAAAAATAATTGAATTTAAAAGTGATAGAATATTATACTAAACAGGAAATAGACATAGGTACAGTACATGCTATGAGAATATCATCCTCAATAAACTAAGTAATAAGTATTGTCTGCTCTACAACGTAAATAACGCAATAGGTATTATTGCCAGCTTTATTCAAGTGGCATTTTATTATAATGGATTTTTAAGTTATCGTGATGTGAAAATCTGCAATATCATCTTGTAGCTAGGGGCGGAGCGTGGAATATAGTTTCTAAATATTTGTATCCTTAATTAACAAAAATAAAACCTAATTTAACTAAAACTATACACAAACTAAAATATAGCGTCGAAAAATTCATCCGCATCGCTGTCGACTGGTAATGTACCCAAGAGACTGGCGGCATTACCACGTTGTATGACAATGCTTAGCCTTTGGCCAAGGTAAAGGGGAAGTGTCGACCAGCCGTTTTGAAATTTCCTTAAAAAGACCATGAGCACTCGGACCCCTCGGCCCGAGGGTTTCCACCCCAAACGGCTCGAAAATATAATTTCCGATAAGGTTATTATATTTTCGCCGCTTGAGGTCTCCCGCAATTAATGTTGTTAAACTGATAAAATTAAAGACATTCCTATTGTAAACGTTCTAAGCACCCCGCAAGCTATTCTAAAATTGCGATTTATTGTGGTGTGTTGTGCTCGAAATCGTCCGCAAAGCCGTTTGACACAGACCACTAAATAAATTGTGTACGATGACGGCTATTCGTTTTTCGGGACGTCTGAAAGGGACCTTAATTTATCAAATGTGATGACATCGTAAAGCTTGATCTCACTATTTTTTCGGACTATATACGAGTACCTTTTGGAATGAACAGGGCTGCCAAATAGCTCAAAATATCAAATACCTCGCACACTCAGGGTGCGAGGTATTTGAAATTTTACGCTATTTCTCAGCCTTTGCACTAACCGCGTGTCGTGGATCGTGTATTCTATTCCCGTCTTGGAATATTTGCGATAATAAAGTAGAGTGATTTTTTTTTATTTTTAATGCAAATAAAGTAGGTTGTTTGTAGGCTCCAGTTTATGGGGTCTATACCAACTGATTTGAAGTTCAAGCCTCATCCATTATTTGATGACAACTTTTCTATAGAAAGCTACGTAACTAATTATTTATTTATTTAATCATTCAAGCGTATAAATGTACATAGGCGGACTTAATGCCATAGGCATTTTCTACCAGTCAACCTTTGGGTGATACAGAGACAAACAGCCTCCTGACTCCTGATTTTTCCGTGCAACAATACTTAATTAATTTTCTTGATTTACCTACTTCTTTCCACTCTTCAAAACAAACAATAAAAGAAGAATTCATGTGGCTCACGTCAGAAATTGTTGGACGAAGTTCCTGGCAAAGGCTTCAATTAATTAAATCAAATAATAAAACTCTGTCACGACCTCTTCTTTAATTATTATGTTGTCTGCACTTAAATGTATACGACTGACTATACGATGTTATAAACCCTGGTTCACTCAATAATAATTTAATTAAATAATCAATGAAACGAAATGTTTATTTCTGTAAGTAGATGTTTTAAGACACTCTTATATGTCGCATCCGGTAATTCGTTTGACTATTCGGAAGGCCAGCGCCATCTGACGACGCTTGACAGAGTCTAGCCTGAGTTCGTGGGGAGTACAACAGAGCGTGCAGCGAGGTGGAGCAGCCCTCTTGGACATCGGACATCAGACGAACAACATGTGTTCAGAAACTGTCCCGCGTTCCGTTGTATCGTGTACCTGTAGTGTGAGATTTGCTAGTGTGATTAAATTGTTCGTGAAATTATAATCTGATTTGAACTGCAAACCGTTTTTCTATTGCGCAATAACCAACACTATACCCATAGTTCGCCCACATTAGTTAAAATATGGCTGATAATAACGAGACACACATACCTTCTCCGTTATATATATACTCTCAGAGTTAAACATTAAAGTCCAAACAATATATTATTAAGATTTTATGAAAGTCTAACAATGCAGGGCTATGTCTGGAAGGGCTTTTGAAGAAAGAACCTGCAGCTTTGAGTTGACCTGTCCCAACAGACGGCATGTATGCATCAGTCATCGTGTAGCTCAACCCAATTTTAGGGAGCTCAACGACCCGTCACACGACGCTACCAGAGGGGCAATTCTCGTAATTTTATGAACGTTAACAGTTTGAGGGGCAATTCTCGTAATTTTAAGAATGTTCACAGTCTGATATCAGTCTCAATCTATCAAAAAAAAAAAACCTTGAAATTCTCTACATTTTGACAAGTTTTTGACAATTGTTTGTCGCCGAGATGAGACTGCGACGAGATTTTGGACGTTTTAAATTACGAGAGTTGGCCTTCAGATCTCAGTCTCAATCTGTCAAAAATAACTCTAATTTCCCTACATTTTTGACAAGTTTTCGACAGTGGTAGTATTACCACGCAATAAAATTAAAAGTGTCTTCACCCATGAAAGCTCTTTTATTACATAGCAGTAAATTATTTATTCCAAAACCAAAAAATAAAATGCAGACTTTTCATTTCGCTACCGAAGTAGCGGCATGATTCGTGAAATGAAATTATTTGAGGAAAATGGAAGGTATTTAGCGACACGAGACGAAATAATCTTGACAATTTGAGACCTATTTTGCATGAAACGCTAATAATTTGTAAAAGTAATTTTCATGAATTTTGTGTTGCTGTAATAATTTTGGTGCAATATTTTTGATACAATTGTAGAAAGAAATGCAAGAAAACGGCAGAAAAAAAAATCGAAATGAAATTGAGGATCTTGCAGCAAAAGGGAGGCAGATCCAAATTTTTGCCGTTACTGTTTTTTTCACCTACAACTTTAACAAAAATTAGGACTAACGTTTGATGCATGTACGAGGCACATTTCTTAAACTTGGACTTGCCTTCCTTTTGCTGCAAGGTTCTCAATTATTTTTAAGCGATCTGGCAGATTAATATTCTCACACCGTTTGCACCAAAACAAGAGTTGAAGATATGCGGTAATTTCATATTTTATACTGATACTAGTTTCTGCCCGCGACTTCGTCCGCGTGAAATTTCACCCTCCTCCCATTCACCCTTTTAGGGGTGGAATTTTGAAAAACCCTTTCTTAGTGGATACCTACTATTCACAAAGAACACACCCTCCAAATTTCATGTCAATAATAGATTATGAAGTCGCGGGCTACAGCAAGCTTTCAATAAAAATAATTATTATACCATGATAATAGTTTCATTATATTTAAATAGCACCCTCCATTAATTTTCAAACATATTTTAGATCCAAAATTAACATATTATACCCCAGGGGTCAGACTTTGTCCCTCTAATAAATTAGTCTGCAGACTTCATTAAAAAGCGGGTTTAAATTCTATGAAATTAATGCACGCTTTTTCGTTTCATCTTTTTTTTTTTTAATTTTAACTGAGTTTTAATCCTGCCATCAAAAGGTCGTAGAACTGGCTCAGGGATCATTGACCTAACGTACTGAGGGAAAAATATGCAGTTTTATAGGCCTTATTCATGATATTTTAAGGAATTGCTTACAACATAATATCACACCTATTTTTCTCGAAGTGTTAGGCAGAAAAGGAGTACAGTCAACAGCAAAAGTAGATGATGAAAATCAGAAATTCAATACTAATGAACGGAGTTCGCGTCAGAACTGTGTGGCGTCGAAGTGATTGAAAAGCATGTGATTGTAAATTATACCAAACATTTACTACTAGTACAGAATACTTAATATGCTACTAATACAGTTGCCAGTTTTGACGCGAACTCCGTTTATTATTATTGAATTTCTGATTTTCATCATCTACTTTTGCTGTTGACTGTAGGTACCTACATCACATGAGTAGATAAACGGAACCTACATAGTACAGACGCCAGCACATCCACCCGAAACTGTCAAATTATCCCAATCAACTTTGAACCTTATGCTTCAGCGATAAAGTTGAAAGTCTATTAAAGAAATTTGACAGATTGTAGTAGTTTCATGTGTTGGAGGCTGTACACCCACATTTCATCAGTTATGTTTAAGTCTCATTTAATAAGATTATTGCCATCAACCAGATGGAAATCCTCTGGGCTTCTATTGAGAAATTCCTGCCAAAGAATCCTAATAGCACTTTACCCAACCTGAGATTCGAACCCAAGGCCTCATGCCTCTTGGTTATTACTTCAAAAATACACATAGTATACAGTTTTATGATAACGGAGGGGCTTTGTGGCTAAGAAATAACAGCCGCACGGTTCGATCGATCAGGTTAAGCTATGCTTGCCGCGGTTGGTCCGTGGATGGGTGACCATCTTTACATACCAAGACCCCTTCGTGCTTAGGAAAGCACGTTAAGCAGTTGGTCCCGGCTGTCATTCATGGATCTTTGACAGTCGTTACTGGTCGTCAGAAGCCCGAAAGTCTGACAACCAGTCTTACCAAGGGGTATCGTATTACCCAATAACTGGGTTGTGGAGGTCAGATAGGCAGCTGCTCCATGTAAAATACTGGTATTCAGCTGCATCCGGTTAGACTGGAAGCCGACCCCAACATAGTTGGGAAAAGGCTAGGCAGATGATGATACAGTTTTATGTTAATTGATAACACTGGTCAACACAAGTCTTATTTCCTTTATTTTTTCTGTTATTGGGTATTTCTATGGCCTTGACTATGAAAAAAATACTGGGAGATGGCTAACCGCTTTACTTTTTGAAATATACAGTTTTATTATATTGACAAAAAAAATACAGAAAATTAATACATTATGTTAACAAAATTTTAATTGAGGTCGTTGAGCAGAAGATAAGTTAGGATATGACCACTTATTTCGATTTCCAGGGTTAATTCCGTTTATTTTCACAACGCAAAAGTAGCAATCGTCATGATGGTTTCGAAGTTCGAAAACAACAACAAAATATATTTCAGTGTCCAATAAAAAAACGCAAATCTAAGTAAAAATAGTAAATGAGGTTAGTTAGCTGTAACTCAAAAACAAAAGCTATTAGAGAAAAATTGTTGCTATATTTAAAAAATAGGCGTCAATTTGAGGCAGAAACAAAAAAAAAATACAGGAAATAAACTATTTTTTTTTTGTTGACCAGTGTAATAATATGACACATGACATAAAAATGCTTATTTAATTTAAAGAGCTATGTCATTATTAATCCGTAGACACGCAACGGATTTTAATACGCTTTCATCGTCATTAATTTATAAAATTTAATCCGAAAGTTTTATGTGTGTAATAAATTAATATTAAACTAACATAAAATGAAGAAATCTCGATTTTTTATGAAGTCGTAAAAACCGTGGGAAGTGCCCCCGGATCGCTAGTATAATCCACGCTAATATTATAATTGCGAAAGTGTGTCTGTCTGTTACCTCTTCACGCTTAAACCGCCGAACCGATTTAGATGAAATTTGACTATGACTTTATTGATTTGTTTAAACTGTTTTATGATTTATGTTTCCCCATAAAAAATATAAAAATTAAGTCAAAGATTGTTCCTGATTGGATAACGCCTGGCATAAAACGTTGCAGTAAAGTCAAACGCCGTTGTTTATGGCAATTAAGAAGAAATCCTAATAACGATAACTTAAATAAATATAGAAATTATTCACGAAAACTTAAAAAAATTATAAATTTAACTCGTAAAGCTAAAAATAACCATAAAATTTTAACATCCACTAATAAATCAAAGGACACGTGGAAAATCATAAAGGAGAATAAATATCGCTCACCCACTGAAAGCATTACTGAAATAAAGGAAAATGGTATTACATTAACAAATCCCAGTAAAATTGCAAATGCATTCAACGAGTATTTTGTAAATCAACCACGAATACTTTCAAGCACCACAAAGTCTCAATATAACAAGTACCCACGCGTGGACCATCCCTTGTTAAGTCAGTCCATGTTTTTAGTCCCTACCACCCCATACGAAGTACATCGTATTATTCTTGACTTAAAAAATAAAACTAGCGTCGGGTTTGACGACATTTCTACAAAAGTTTTAAAATTCGTGTCACGTGTGTAATATCAGGTCATATTAGCCATATAATAAACTTATGTATTTCGTCTGGAATATTTCCTGAAAGATTAAAACTGACTATTATAAAACCGCTATTCAAAAAAGGAAATAAATCTCACATGCAAAATTATAGACCTATTGCGCTCATACCTGTTATATCAAAGATATTTGAAAAAGTAATCTACCGATCCTTACAGTCCTACCTAACTAAAAATAACATTTTAGCAAAGGAACAGAAAGGATTCAGACAAAACATGACAGTGAATGTAGCAATTTATGACTTTCTTAATATTGTAGTGCCAGATATGGACAAAAGAACCGGAACCAGTGTAATATTTATGGATATGACGAAAGCATTCGACCTAGTAGACCACGATATATTAATAAATAAGCTCAATATGTATGGAATAAGAGGAAATGTACTCTCGTTAATAAAATCCTACCTTAGTAACAGGAAACAATTCACAGAAATCAGACGAATTTGTAAAAAGACCAAGAAAGAAATTAAATATATATCTGAAGTATATACAAATTCTTATGGCGTGCCACAAGGCAGCGTGTTAGGCCCTCCGCTTTTCCTTGTGTATATAAATAACTTTCCTAGGCACGTGAATCATCCAATGATTATTTTTGCTGATGACAGTACATTAGTAGTAAGACAACTAGATGAGAATAACCGCGAAACAGAAATAAAAAATGCATTGAAACAATCGACTGAATGGCTTGACCAAAATAATCTTATCTTAAATTTAAGCAAAACTAAAATTATAAATTTCCGACAAAGAACTGCTTCTACTGCGTCTGATATAATTTTTAATAAGGAAAAAATTGAAGCAGTTTCAAGCACTAAATTTCTAGGCCTAACAATTGACTACAAATTGAGTTGGAAAGAACATACAGCTCTACTAATAGCACGACTTAGTAAATATTCATTTGTTCTATATAAACTTAGCAAAGTAGCCAATAGATCAGCAGTCGTTGCCGCCTATTTTGGTTATGTTGATTCCATACTTCGCTATGGTATAATTTTTTGGGGCAACTCCTGTGAAAAAACCTCTGTTTTCAAGGCACAAAAACGTTGTTTAAGGTCCATATGCAGTTTGAAATCGATAGATAGTTGTAAGCCATATTTTATTGAGCTCAAAATATTAACATTACCATGTCTCTACATATATGAAACCGCAATTTTTGTAAAGAAAAATATTGAACTATTTCGCAAAAAAATAGAACATCATCCTAAATCAATAAGACAAGTTTATCGTCATGAATTGTACTTAAGGCCTTCAAAAACCGCCCTCATGCACAATAGCATACTGTGCATGGCACCTAAAATCTATAACAAATTGCCTAATTCTATTAAAGATTATAATTTATTGCAGTTTAAACGAAAATTATATAATTTATTAATCCAAAAATGCTATTATTCAATTACTGAATTTCTTTCTGACAAAAATATTTAATTGACAATTTGATTATTTATTTATCTGACATTACTTTATATAGCTTCATGTACTTTGCATAATAATATAATATATTTAAGTAATAATGAAGAAATTTTCATAAAAAAGTGTAAGCCTAATGGGTAGTTTTTGAGCACAATGTTGTATTTTATAAGACCATGTAACCTCACCAAAAGACACGCTTAATAAATGATTTGATTTGATTTGATTTGGTATAGAGATAATTTGAGTCCCGGGAAAGGACATAGGAGAGTGTTTATCCCGATATTCCAACGGGATCGAAACTTATGCGGGTGAAACCGCGGGGCGCTGCTAGTATAGTATAAAAGCAAAAGGACACTTAGGCATCGAAGTACTCCAATTAATTTAAAAAAATTACCGACATATTTTTAGCCCGAAAATCTGACAAACAGTCTTACCAAGGGGGATAGTATTACGCAGTAACTGGCTTCATTTAGATTACTGGTATTCAACTGCATCTAGCTAGACTAGAAGCCGACCCTAACTTAGTTTTTTTTGTCTCCTTTACTCTTTCACACGCTGTCTACATCTCTCTGTCTATTGTTCTATCGCAGGTATGCTGGAAGAGATTTCTTATGAAATAAGCATCACCTTTGTACCTATTTTTCTGTTCTGTTTTTTTCTTGTCTGTTTATATATGTGTGTATATAAATCACACTAATATTATAAAGGCGAAAGTTTGTGAGTGTGTGTGTGTGTGTGTGTGTGTGTTTATATGTTTGTTACTTCTTCACGCCTAAACCACTGAACCGATTTAGATGAAATTTGGTATAGAGATAGGTTGAGTCCCGGAAAAGGACATAGGATAGTTTTTATCCCGATATTCCCACGGGATCGACATTTACGCGGGTAAAACCGCGGGGCGCAACTAGTGGTAAAATAAATAGTTGAGGAAAAGGCTAAACAGATCATGATGACCTACATATTTTTTTAAAAACCACGCCCCACACTAGATTTTTGAAGTGAAAACTTCTTTAGGCGCGTTGGACATTTTTAAAATGGAAAAAAACTATTAAATTCGCGCCACTGTTACCGTAATCGACACCGCTTCGGATGTGTTCGGCTGTCCTCGGGATGTACTCGGTTTTAATGTATATCCGATATGTCAGCGAGTGATGGCAAAGTATTCTGTTTGTGTTTTGTTTTCACTTCTGTCGGCACTCCCGGAGTGCCACTGTTTTTTTTTTCTAAATATTTTATCAATGTAGGTATCCTTTCACCAATCAGATATTTCTATGACTCCCGCAATGCGGACTGCGTACTCTATTCAATTATTACGGTAATACAGACACAATGGCCGCCATTTTTGTTAACAGCCTCTAACTATGGCACTAAACAGGAATGTAGCTTATTTTAATAAAATGTTGTTGGGTCTATTAAGTGGAATGTAACGGCTAATGTTATTTCCTCTGCTTTTAAGAGGGTATGAGGTTATTTTGGAGTTTAACTTCCATTATATGGCATTTTTAACTTGACTATCTCGCCATTCGGCAGAAATGTTTTTTTTTTGTTTTGAGGTACTGAATTTCGTATTGGTGAAAACTGTATTAGGACTTACGAAATTGGGGATTTTTAACTACCTAGCTAAACGCATTTTCTAAGCTATATTCTGTTCCAAAAGTTATTGATAAAAATGTAAACAAATGGAGTATTACTTACATTGAATGGGGTTTTTAACTTGAATATCTCGCTTTATTTTTTTGTTAGAGGTTGGATCAGAGTTTTTTTTTTTTTTTTATTGAGGTCCTAACTCATTTAATGATTGCTGAAAACTGGGACTAAGACTAACAAGATAGATCATTTTTAAGTAGCTAAAAAACGCATTTTCTTAACTATAATCGGTTTCCAAAGTAGCTGGCAAAAATGTAAACAAATGTTTCAGAAAACTTACATGTGGATGCCGATTTGAGACCTTCTTAATACAGATAAATGTGTTAGTTTTCCCTTCAGTGAGTGATTACGCAAGAATTTACCTAAAAAAGATTTGTTTACACTTTTCACCAGATGCTTTTAGAACAGACCATAGATTGATTGACAAATTAAAAAGAATTCATGGCGGTGATCTACGCTGGCGGTAGCGGTAGTCTATTAAGTAGAATGTTACTGCAAATGTTATTTCCCCTGCTCTTAAGAGGGTGTTAGGTTGTTTTGAAGTTGTACTTACAATTAAACGGCATTTTCAACTGGATTATCTCGCCTTGGTTTTTGTTATAGGTCGGTAGATATGTTTTGTAGGGTACCGTACTTAAAGGGTGGCAAGCTGTCCGTCCATCCGTCCGTCAGTCACAGGACTGTATATTCTAAACCGTAATAGGTAAACTAGATTTTTTACAGAGTGTGAGGTACTACTAGCTACTGTAACAACAAATATTAAAAACATGTAGTGTTCTTAGTTGAGACGAGGCCTTAAGAGGTAATGCGGGTGGTCGTTCCTCCATAGAAACGCTCTCGCCTGTTTTTTCTAGTCAATGACCATAAAGCAATGATTTCTTACAGAGTAATAAACATTAACTACTTGTAAGTCCATATGTTTTCCTTTTTGATGATACAGCACTAGAACCCTCAAATAGTGCCGATTTAAACCGCTGTCAACAGACGCCTAGTGTACAAATTTGACAACTATTAATGAAAAAAGAAAAACATAGGGACACAGTATATATCCTTCTCAGTCAGCTTATAAAATATCTTTTCAATTGGTCCAATATTGGAGAAGGAAATAAGCGAGAGCCAAACCTCGAATTATGTCTTTTTACTTAGGATTTTTCAAAAGTCTCACCGAGCGCATTTCCTCTTAACCATCCATCATGATGAAATGACATTAGCAGAGACTTTATTATTGACAAAATTTTCAAGAAGCAGCAGTTTTCTTATTTTGAAATTAGCACACATTCTTCAGGAGCTATCAATCAATTTATTTCGATGTCACACAAATGGATGTTTCTGTTTTAGAGTCGCATCAATCAATCAACCATATCATATTAAAATGATTGATTGGAGTAAATATTGACAGGTGCCGTGACAGCTCTTATAATCCCATGTAAGCTTATCATTTGTCTGTCATCCATTTTGAAATAGGTACATACATATACCTATGTGTGAAAATACATGCATGCACCTACGACGGAGGTCGACCGGGCCCTGGAAGGACAGTAGGTTGTCGAAATATGAAAGTAGCAATTACAGAAACGAAACAATCCATTAAAATATAGATAAAATATATTTTTTTTAAGTTTATGTGAAATAAAATTAAATATTTTATGTCACATAAACCTACATGGGTAGTTATGAAACGTTAGAAGTTACGTTCGTAATATCAATTGGACGTTTCCTATGAAAAAGAGTCGGCAAGAAACTCTATGGTTACTCTAATAAAATAATTGTTTATTTTTTTATTCCTGAATGGGTCCGCTCTTGACCTCGTTCACGCCTGATAGAAAGCGATGGATGAGGTATATGATGGAACGAGCGTGCCCAGAAAATGCCTAAGGCACTGGAACTCCCACGCATCGGCGAAACACAGCAGGCTGCTTGACGCCGGACTCCGGTGGGAGGGTGGTCGCAAACCAGGCGGGCGTTAGCCCTACCACCGCAAGCGAAGAATTGGCCAGTCAAATAAGGTGTTGGGTGTGACTGTCCAGGATGCGCCGAGCGCTCGGTTCAATTGAGGAACTGGCGGAATAAACTGCGCTACACAAGGAGGCTTCTTAATAACATACACAATGGCGATCAAAAAAATTCAATGACGATTTTGTTGTTTACACATTCACCTATTCGAATTTGTATGATCACACGAGTGTATCCTCAAAAATCGAGCAAATTTGTAGGCAAAATCAACACCGATAAACTCTATCAGCATCCTATCAAACAAAATTAGACACTCATCTCGCCAATTTAGACAGACGATGACGTGCTGGTGACGTCACGGTAATGACGTCAGTGGCCCTGACGAGGCGCGCCTTTCGAGTAGCGTGACTGGAATTATAGCAGTTATTGTTTACGCCATAATGCGAGGTTTGATTGTACCGAAGTGATTATTTCTGGGAATTAAGGTTGCTTCATGCGCCTGAAATAATAGTTGGTTTAGTTCAAAAGAGGTATTTAAGATTAGTGCAAATTGGAGGCTTGATTAATAATAATTGTACATACCAAGATTGAAGAGCAGTGGTGGCCAAGTGGTAACGGCCGCGACTTACGAGGTGTAGGTCGCAGGTTCGAACTCAGACATGCGCTTTACTTTGTGTAAATTATTTCATCGCCACTGCTCTCAAAACGGTGAAGGAAAACATCGTGAGGAAACCGGCATGTCCTAGAACCAAAAATTCGAAGACATGTGACATCTGCCAACCCGCACTGGGCCCGCGTGGCGGATTACGGCCCACTCCCTCTATTACCGACTGCTTAGGCTGCAGGTTAGATTTCTTATATTTTATAGCAATAAGAAAAACACAGCCATTCGGTATAGAAATATAATATTGACAGAAAGGTGAAAAAACAGCTACGTATCAAAAAATAGACAATAAATAAAAAGCAAAATAAAACCAAAGATAAATAGTTCTAAAAAGTTCACATTATATCGTGAACATCCTCCCCTTTTTACAGAGGAACAATATTTTTCAACGGTCGCTTGAACATGCCCCCTGCGGTGCGAACATCGACCACCCGCACCACGCCGTCACGACCCGGGTACAGAGCCGCGATCACGCCACGTGGCCAGGTGCCCCTTGGTAAGTCTCCGTCTCCAATGAGCACAGGGTCCCCAACCCTGACTGCAACGTCTGTACCCGGAACGCGACGCGGAGCTAATGTGGGCAAGTATTCACGGACCCAGCGACGCCAAAAATAGTCCGCAAGACGCAGTGCCTTTCGCCAACCGCTCCTACCAACCAACGCCGCATCGGTTAAGGCTTCGCTAGGAAATGAGTGTCCAGATGAATCGCCGAGCAAAAAATGATTGGGTGTTAGCGCTTCCGGATCGTCAGCATCGGGAGAAATGTGTGTCAATGGACGCGCGTTGACAATCGCCTCTGCTTCTGTCAACAGGGTGGCGAGAACCTCCTCACGCGGGGCCCGTTCTCTCAATGTAACCTTGAGGGCCGTCTTCACGGAACGGATGAGCCTTTCCCAAGCACCACCCATAAAAGGTGCCAGTGGTGGCACAAAGCGCCAAGCAATTTTGTGTTCCGCTGCAAACTGTGGAATTGTAGCGTCATATAGGGCTCTCAGTTGCCGATTTGCTCCCACGAACGACGTGCCATTGTCAGAGAATATTTCACTGGGAGTACCACGGCGAGCAATGAAGCGACGCAGGCACATAAGAGCAGAATCTGCAGATAAGCTGGCTACAATTTCAAGGTGGATAGCTCTAGTCACCATGCACGTAAACAGCGCCACCCACCGCTTCTCTCGTCTTCGTCCAATTGCTACTTCTATGGGTCCAAAATAGTCCAAGCCAGTGTAAGTAAAGGCTCTCCGATGATGGGCGAGTCTTGAATCGGGAAGGTCGGCCATGGGTGGTTGCAGTCTTGGCGCTTTTAATAGTTTGCAGAGCTGACATCCACGCACCACTGATCGCACAGCGTTCCGTATCCCCAGGATCCAATACTCCTGTCGAAGCTCATTTAGGACCGTTTCCGTGTTAGCGTGAGCGAATTTGATGTGATAGTGACGAATTAGAAGGCGGACTGCTGGTTCTTTTCCATCCAGTATGATGGGCTGTTTATCGCAGATGGCAGAGGTTCTACCAGCAAGATGTATTAAGCCGTCTTTTAATACCGGCGATAAAAATGCCAATCGACTTTTTTTTGGGATGTGCTTTCCAAAGGTTAGGCAGTGAATTTCGTCTCCGAAAGCATTGAGCTGGCTTCGCCCCAAAATGTGCCGTTCTGCGCGGATGACGTCTTCCACATCCAATGGCGCAGGAGCAGTGGCGGAGGCAATATTAGGCCGTAAATTGTGCCCAGGCGTGTTTTGAGAAAAACAAATGTCCCCAACCCAAAAATTTTGAAAAGTATGACCTCGGTGATTTTTAAAAATGGAGGCAATGAATTTGTGAGTCCAAGCTGTTGCCCTTACCAGTCTAATCCAAGAACTAAAATGAATGATATCAGCTACTACTGGTAAAGGTAACTGATGTGAGTTGCCAAAATTCATGATATCGACAGTGCATGATGTATGTATCGATAATTTAGGATTGTTAAGAGATGGCTTGAGTTCCTCCTGTCCGAGAGTTGTTGGCGTTGAGACTTTGGGCTCTGACGGCCACTCGGAGGCCGGCGATAGAAGAAAGTTTGGGCCTGATAACCAGCGCTGCTCAATACTGCACTTTCCTCGTGTCGCATCGTCAGCCACGTTATGTTCAGTTGGAACCCAATGCCATTCAACTAAGTTGGTGTTTTCCAGGATTTCTCCGATACGGTGCGCAACAAAGGGCTTATAATTTCGCGCGTCGCTTCGCAACCACCCCAAAACCGTCATGGAGTCGCACCAAAAATAGCGTCGACTGGGTTTGAGGCGATGAGCGTCGCAAATCTTATTGGCGAGGCGAGAAGCTATTAGAGCGCCTTGTAGCTCCAAACGCGGAATTGAAACTGGCTTCAGGGGAGATACACGTGCTTTACTAGCTATGAGTGCAAGTTTCACCTCACCGTTGTGTAGCGTAAATCTCCAATAAGCAACAGTGACATGAGCCAGCTCGCTAGCATCGCAAAACACGTGTAGCTCTAGGTCAAAATAGTCGCTTAAATTGTAGCACCTCGGTACTCGTAATTCCGAGATAGATTTGAGGCATGCAAACCATTCAAGCCAAATTATTTGATCTGACTCGGGCAGCCTTTCGTCCCAGTCAAGCTTTTTACGCCACAAATTCTGAAATAAAATCCGACCTCTCACTACAATGGGGGCTAACAAGCCTAATGGATCGTATATCCGCATAACCTGAGCTAAAACTTCGCGCTTCGTGAGATGAGCAGGTGAATGATCTTTGAGTCCTGGGTTGAAACCAATAACGTCCTGGGAAGGTTGCCAGATTAAACCCAGGGTTCGAGTGAAAGTGGATGATTGTAAACTACCCAAATTTACACTACGATCGACTACTGAGAGGTCAGACAACATGTCCCTAGGTAACTGACATAAAGCTTCAGGCTTATTTGAGATCCAACCACGCATCTCAAAACCTCCACGCTTATGGACCTCAACGATTTCAGAAGCCAAGCGCGCGGCCTGGTCAACCGAAACATCAACACTACCAATAAAATCGTCCATATACGTATCGGTTCTGATCGAGTGTACAGCCTTTGGAAACTCAGCTTGAAACTCGGATGCGTTTCGGTTAATTACGTAAATGGCAGTCGATGGACTGGAGCAAGCCCCAAAAATCATCGAAGACATGCGATAAGTTTTTATAGGATCCGCAGGTTTGTTGCGCCAAAGAAAACGTTGCGCATCCCGGTCACATTCTTGTATTTTTACCTGTGGGAACATTTCCTTGATATCGGCAGTTAATGCAATTTTCCCTTCCCTAAAACGCATCAAAATATCAAGCAAAGGTTGTAAAAAATCAGGACCTGTCAGAAGCATAGAATTCAATGAGACGCCCTGTACTTTAGCGGCCGCATCGTGGACAACACGAAGTTTATCGGGTTTGTTAGCATTTACCACACCAAAATGCGGCAAATACCAACACACTGATGTAGGTAATTTGCCTGTGCAGTCCTCAGCGTAACCCTTAGTAATCATGTTCTGAATATTGAGCCGGTAACGCTCGGCGTACCCAGGATCCCTTGCCATTTTCAATTCAAGGTTTTTAAACCTGGAAAATGCCAAAGGATAACTGTTGGGTACCTCGAGGTCATCAGTCTTCCATAGCAAGCCGACCTGGAAGCGCCCATTGGGAAGGCGCCGTGCTGAATGCTCCAGGATATGGAGAGCACGCTGATCATCCGAGCTCCGAGGCTCATGCTTGGTGATACCAATCGCGTCTAACCTATATTGTTCCTTAATGAGGGCTTCCAGTTCGTTACGCTCGCGTGGGTTCACATGGTAGGTACTCTCCACAGGTCTAGTTTTGCTACTCGAAAAACCAAATAATACCCATCCTAGGGGGGTTCGAATAGCAACAGGCTGTGACTTTGTACCTTTCCTAACTTCAGACGCAGTGATCAGGTGCCAATTATCTATTCCTATAATGAGCGTAGGCTTAGCTATATCGTAAGACAACTCCTCAACCAAATCTGACAAGTGCGAGTAAGTACATAAGCTGTCGCGAGTAGCCGACTGTGTTAGTAATCCTAAGTTTTTGATAGACCTTGCTCCTTTAATAATAAAGTTCTGTGAGGCTGACAGACCTTTTATTTCAAAATCTACATACTGAACCGTGCTTTCCCTCGACAACCCTCCAATACAATCTAAATGTAGGCGGCCCTCTGGCCCTTCGGCTCCTATTTGTGAGGCAATGTCCGCGTCTATAAAGGTTGCTGTGGATCCATCATCCAGTAGAGCGAACGTGTTAAGGCTCCCAGATGGCCCAGAAACCGTAACTGCTACTACTTTTAATAAAGGACGAAGCGTAGAATCAACTGGAGAGTTATTAGTAGCTACAAGTACCTGATCACTATTTATTGCAGTTGCATTCACAGGTTCTTCGGTCTGATCGTTCACATGCGCAGAAAAGTTGTCATTGTGCAACAATGTGTGATGCTTTCGGTTACAATGTTCGCAATTGGTTTTATTTTTATTACAAAATCTAAAATTATGCGGAACTTTTTGGAGGCACCGAAAACAGATTTTATTGCCCTTGATAAAACGCCATTTTTCCTCAATTGAAAGAGAAATAAATTTTTGACAGGTTGACAGTTGGTGTGTCAGTCCACAAAATAAGCAAATATTTTTATGATGATGTTGATGATCAGCTAATTTTTCAGGATTAGGCCTTAAAATTTTATGTGGGGTTCCTCCCGCGACGGACTCTGATACGGTATGGGCCCGATGTTGCTGTGATGGAGTCGCTGTCGTCTCAGAAACTGCGCCGAACCTCATGACTAAGTCGACCTCGCGGTTCAAGAAATTTGATAGTAACTCCACCCTGGCCTGACCTAGATTTTCGTGATTGGCAGCAAAATCTAGCCACCGTGTGCGCAACAATGGAGATAGTTTGCTAAGCAGCGCCCCGAACAATTCTGGCGAACGTAAATAATCGCTGTGCTGCAGTAGCTTAGCAACTTCTACACAATTGCGTACACGAGAAGCAAACAAATTCAAGTCTTTTACCTCCTGACCCAGCTTAGGCAGGGCTCTGATTGCGTTGACCTCCTGCAATACTATCTGCTCAGGCCTGCCGAAACGCCGATCGAGAGCGTCAATGACGTCAAATGCACGAGGAGCCATCACCAGTAGCATACTTACAGCCTCACGCGGGGCTCCTTTCAGTGCCTGGCTCAAGCGCGCGAGGTTTTCTGCCTCTGTAAAAGATCCTTTCGTATCCTGAAAGGCGCGCTTGAACATAAGCCAATCTACCGGGTTTTTTCCGTCAAAATATGGAAGTTTTATTATGTTTTTCTTATTTGAGCTATTATCTTTCAATAACTGCAGGGCTTGCACCAGTTGTGTAACGCCAACGGAGCCGTCCTCTCTACAAAAGTCGGTGGCAGTGACCCCGTCACCCCCGCTTATTTTGTGCTGAGGTAACTGTGTAGGGTTCGGTACTGCGACATTCGTTGAAACGACGACGTCATTACAAAGTGGAAATGCCTGAGAACATGAAACGATATTAGTAGGCTTTGCTTCATATCCGTTGTTGGATGGCGAATAATAATTACCTGGTTCTTCCCTTTGTTGCATTGGTATCTCGGCAGGGCGAGGAGTGGTGTGCAACCATTGCTCCACGCTGGCGCGACTCCTGCCACTGCGAGAACCATGCTTACTTTCCGCGTCTATTGCGGCAAGCTCAGCAAGTTCGGCAGCTTTACGCTCTAACTCAACCTGCTTACTCTGAATATGTGCTCGCATTGTCGCCTCCATCTCCTCGATTTCAAGTTGTGCGAGGTGACGAGCATGTTGCGCTTCTGCTGCTAATTTTTGCGCAATGACTGTCGCAGATGAGCGGCTAGTGTGCGTAGCAGCAGAAAATGTGCGCGTGTTGGATAAAGGTACCTGTACTACTTCCCGCCTGGTAGTCGACGTAAGAGGCGTTGAAACCATCCTGTGGCTCGGTTCGGAAGATATGTTTGGTGTACTTTTCGCAAGTTTCGTATTCGATCTCGTGATAACCATTTTATATGCGAAAGTAAAAAATTGCTGTAAAAAAGGAAAGCTGAAATGTGCTAGTTCACTTTAATAGAACGGTAGAAGGACCACTATTACCGACTGCTTAGGCTGCAGGTTAGATTTCTTATATTTTATAGCAATAAGAAAAACACAGCCATTCGGTATAGAAATATAATATTGACAGAAAGGTGAAAAAACAGCTACGTATCAAAAAATAGACAATAAATAAAAAGCAAAATAAAACCAAAGATAAATAGTTCTAAAAAGTTCACATTATATCGTGAACACCCTCTCACAGAGAGGAGGCCTGTGTCCTAGCAGTGGTAACATTATAGGCTGATTATGGATTATAGATGCGTGTGTGATGTGTCAGTATATTTGTATGGTTCACGGCGATGGAACAGACAGACAGTTACTTTCGCAGATATGTTACTACGGATTGGACTTTCCCGTTGGTCTTGCGACCGCAAGCGCTACTGCTGACCGAAGTGTTCGACTCCCAGATCGGACAAAGTGTTATTAGGCTTTCCATTAGAAATTTCTAAGTAACAGCCCGGAATTTCGAAGTAGGCGGTGTAATACCCCCGTGGCTTGGAAGGAAAAGAAAAAAAAAGAAAGAAAATACATTTATTTTGGGAAAACATGACGTATCAAAAAAAAAAGCAAAAGAAAGCACGTTAAGCCGGTGGTTCTGCGCCAGATCCCTCTCTGGTCGTGTCGGATTGCCGTCCCATCGGACTATGAGAGTGAGGGAAGAGGGAGTGCACCTGTGTCTGCGCACACACTTGTGCAATATAATATCTCCCGCGCCGAAAGCTAGTCTCCGTTGAATTGACAACATTTCATATTTTTAACCTGCATGTATTATTACGTTATATAAAAGTAAATTCAAATCTAGGGCACCCATATTTTTTTCGTTTTTCGAAATTATGTACTTTTCATTCATAATTTCAACTTTGAAATTCGGTGTATTCTAAAAAGACGTAAGCGCCAGATGACGTCATGCTTACGGTAGAATGGCGATATTACCTTTGCTTTACTGTGACCCGTCAAAAAAACTGTTAGATGTCACTTGCCTCAGTCGTTGTTTTGGTTCCTTCATTGGCGTATATTTTTCATTGGGATCCATTTTATTGGCGAAATATCAATCAAAAATTGATAATATTAACAGTAAGCAGCGTGTCGAGTTGATAGGAAAAAATATTGTTGAATTCAATTCAGTTTTTTAGTTGTTTTCTAGTTACACTTCTTCAGGTGACATTGACATGTCTTTTTTGATATAATGTTTTCAATCAAAGACATTGGAATGCGCAAAGGTAACTACCTCATTCCGCCATTTATGTGACGTCATCACATGTTTTTTTGATTAAAATTTTTTTTTCTCAGAAATTTAGAAATAAAAATATATTTGAATTTAGGATACGAAAATCAAGAAATAGTATTTTTGTTTTAAGGTCGTGTCAAGTTTGAAATGTTGTCAATTGGCCGCAATGGCCAAAATACGGTCTGGAGGACTATTATACACTACTCGTATGTTACGAGTACTATAGATGGATTGATTTATCAAAACATAAAAAAGGACGAACAAAAATAACTTCAGCAATTTTAGACAACAAAATAAACCATATAAAGCCTTAGGGCGTATATTAAATTACCAGCGATGAACCAAGCGGCGAGGGTTATGAACTGACCCTAATTCTGATTAACTTGTAGCAGGGTTTGACCCTAATAAATAATAACAACATTTAAGTGTTATTTATAACCTACTAGCTGCGCCCCGCGATTTCACCCACGTAAATATCGATCCCGTGGGAATATCGGGATAAAAAGTAGCCTATATGTTAATCTAGGCTGTCAGCTACCTCCATGCAAAATTTTATCAAAATTGGTCCAGCCGTTTGAGCGTGAAGAAGTAACAAACATATGAACACACACACACACTCACAAACTTTCGCATTTATAATATTAGTGTGATATTATATATAATATTATATATTATAAGTGTGATGTGATTAGTGTGATGGTCTAGCCGTTTGAGCGTGAAGAAGTAACAAACATATAAACACACCCCCACACACACACACACACTCACAAACTTTCGACTTTATAATATTAGTGTGATGCCGTAATCGTCAGTGGCTGAACTCGGGGCTCGTGGTAACCAACGATATAAAACTATACTACATTATTAGACTCGCAAAAATCCTAATAATAACGTAATATTTTGATTTAAAAAGAGACCATGACCATAAATATTTTCATACACTTTACTTCCCTGTGGTGTCGTGATGCGTGACGTGGGCGTCAACAATAATGTGGTCACGTTAGAAATTATAAACGCCGCACATTAGCGCACTAATTACCCAGGGCCGGATTAACCATGTCAGGGCCCGTAGGCAATGCAATTCTCGGGGCCCCTTTTCAGCCGTTTGAAGATCATTAGCACTTTTAAAGTTGATGAAGGGAAGTAAAAACAATAAACGAAAGAACATATTTTTGTCAAGTCCATTAAGTTTAAATATGTATTAACTTTTCTAACTTTCTGGACACAAAATCGTTCATAACATCTTGAAAGTTGACCTTTTCCAATACATCATTTTCAATCACCATTATTGACAATGATCCATATTATTAGTTAAGTATACTACTCGATACTAGATAGTTCTATTCTGTAAGTATGAAGTATTTCATCAACTGACAGCAGGCGTTGAAAAAAAAAACAATAATACCTATTGTCATTGATTGGATATTCGCTGTATGAAACATATTCAATTACTTTTGTGCGCGCGCGGGTCCCTTAGCCGATGCGGGGCCCCTAGGCAGTTCCCTAATCTGCCTAATGGTTAATCCGGCCCTGTAATTACCCCTAACGTACCCCTTTCTGGCCATTTTAATTTGTATACAGTCCATCAATCGTATGTTTGGTCTTCCCCTAGTCCTATAGCCATCTACATTCAAACTCAAAACTTTCCACTCATAAGACCTTAATACTGTTCTGTGTAGTTTACCTAGTTTGTACAGATGCCAGCACATCAAGCCACTACAATCTGTCAAATTTCTTTAATAGATTTTCAACTTTATCGCTAAAGTATAAGGTTGAAAGTTGATTGGGGAGACTTGACAGTTTCGTGTAGCTTGATGTGATGGCGTCTGTACGTTGTTTGTCGGTCAATCACTTACTTTCTTATTGTTTTACATGCTTGATAGATAATAATTTATTTCTATACTAGCTTCTGCCCGCGACTTCGTCCACGTGTTTCACCCTCCCCCATTCACCCTCTTAGGGGTGGAAATTCGAAAAACCCTTTCTTAGTGGATACCTACTCACAAACACGTCCTCCAAATTTCATGTCTCTAGGACCAGCGGTTTAGAATGTGCGTTGATAATTTATACCAGTCAGTCAGGACTTGGAATTTTATATGTATAGATAACTAAATTGCCGAACGAACACCAGCAATTAATTTACGCTTGACTACTGTCAATAACAATCAAATTATTACTAACAACGTAGTTCGGACGCAGTCAGTGTTCATAATGACCGTTCATTATTGACATCAACCGGTTAATTACAGGTGGTGCGTGTTTTTGTCATGAAGTTTATTAGTAAATTGGCCTATTTAGTTAGCCGTTTTTATACAGGGTCCCATTAAAATAGATGGACAAATAACACAGTGCTCAGTACGTGTAACCAAAGATATCCAAGCAAAAAAAGAACACTGAATGTAGTGATTTTATTTTGACATAAAATAATAAATTGCCGGCACATTAGTGAATTTTCGTTAGCTGATTATTTTTCTTTTGAGTATCTAATGCGTTTTCCTTATAGATATTTTTTTTACCATCGTCCTTATTTTGGTGGTCTGAATGATTTCTAAAAGTTTGTCCATCTATTTTAATGGGACAATGATACATATAAACAAAAATCCGACTCTGACCGACCCCTTGACAATTCAAAAGTGCCTGTAATTGGTTTAATTGAAATAAATGCTTTGAGTTTTTGAGTTTTGAGTTTGAATCGTGTGTCCATAATACATCATACAGACCCATCTAGTAGGTATAAGTTTTTAGAAGCTCTCATAAAGTTGTCGCCATCTTGGATTTTCTTTTTGACCCTCGAAAACCATGAAAACGACACTCATGATGATAATTTTGAAAATTTTCGCAGCTGCCATCTTGGATTTTCATTTTGACCTCAGTGTTGGCTTCAGGCTTCAGGTTGGCCGAAGCAAGGAAAACCTGTTCAGATGGAGATTAATAGACGACCCGCCTTGGAGTGTAAATATTGTGCTGTTCCGCAAACGGTGGGACACTTAATATCGTGTCCTGCGTGTCCTGTCAACTGCTCGTTACAAGAACTAATAGATGCTGGTAGTGGCGCCAAACAAGTAGCCGAATTATGGGCCGAGTCCATTTATATAAGTTGGAGTCGCGGCACAACACGAACTTCAAGTCGTTCGTGGTGCGTGTTCCGACACATCGTCTCGAGAAGTTCCTCAAGGAAGAGTTCTGGACGAAGGGTGTTGTGTACCGCCGGTTTCGTGGCCGGCTACATGATACCAGTCAGCGAAACACGACGCAGACACTTCGTGTTGAGTTAGTTTTTAGTGTAATTATAATTTTGTATATATTTATAGTATTTTTAAGATAAATGAATATTGTATTGTATGTGTTTTATATGAGCCTCGATGCCTGAAATAAATGTATAAATAATAAATAAATAAATATTTCCAAGAAGAAGAAGCGAATCTAACGATTTAAATGTTTGGTATTTTATTTTCTTCACCAAGTATAAATGGTAGAATACCAATATGTACCTATTGTACACCTAAGTAAGTACAACATGGAGCGACACCCATCTTACCTCTACAACCCAATTAATAATACTGACAGTTGACACATACCTAACTAGCTTCAATAATGAATAGGTATTTAATCCATTTTGCATATATTGACGATGTCTACATGTCCACAACAAGTAGTGGTATACTAATTCACGTAGTATATACCAATACTTGGGCCCGCATGGGCCACAACCCACGACCCACTGCCTTTCAAAGAGAGGAGGCATGTGTCCCAGCAGTGGGAACATTATAGGCTGATAATGCTACATACATATAATCATCACTGCATATCATATCATAATCAGCCTATAATGTTCCCACTGCTGGGACACAGGCCTCCTCTCTGTGAGAGGGAGTGGGCCGTAATCCACCACGCGGGCCCAGTGCGGGTTGGCAGATGTCACATGTCTTCGATTTTTTTGGATCTAGGACATGACGGTTTCCTCACGATGTTTTCCTTCACCGTTTTGAGAGCAGTGGTGATGAAATAATTTACACAAAGTAAAACGCCTGTCTGAGTTCGAACCTACGACCTGCAACTCGTAAGTCGCGGCCGTTACCATTTGGCCACCACTGCTCTTCCCTGCATATAGTTTTGAATATTTCTACCAAAATCTAGTATGTCATGCTTTGTAAATAAGATTATAGTAGTCGGATTGTGCCATAAAAACAAGTTCCCATATGTTGACCTTCGCTTCCTTAAAAGCTTAGTTCCATAGTTCACTCAACTGTCTCCATCAACTCGCGTTCTGAGTTTGAAAACTTTTGTTTTTACCCCTCTCGCAAAGTTTGGGGCTTTCAAATAACTTACACAATCTTTTGCGAGATTATTCGTGTTTTATGCACTGTTTCACAATGGCGTTATTATACAAGGTGCATGGAGATAAAATAAGGCAATCAATTAAACTTCGTTTATCTAATGAAGTTTCTAGTCTGTATACAAAAAATTCATTTAAATAGGTCAGTAAAGCTAGTCAGCTTATCGGCAAAACAAAAAAATTAGTTTGTTTAAAAAAATCTCTTATCATAAATACTAACAAATTTCGGTGTTAGGATTTATTTTATGGAGGTAGCTTGTAGCTAAATAATATCAGCCGCACGTGTCGATCGGTCAGGTTAAGCTACGCTTGCCGCGGTTGGCCCGTGGATGGTTGACCATCTCTACATACTAAGACCCTGTGCCTCGGAAAGCACGTTAAGCCGTTGGTCCCGGCTGTAATTCATGGATCTTTGACAGTCGTTACGGGTCGTCAGAAGCCCGAAAGTCTGACAACCAATCTTACAAAGGGGTTTCGTATTACCCAGTTACTGGGTTGTGGAGGTCAGATAGGCAGTCTCTCCATATAAAATACTGGTACTCAGGTGCATCCGTTTAGACTGGAGGCCGACCCCAACGTAGTTGGAAAAAGGCTAGGGAGATGATGACTTATTCGACAAAAGCGTGAAACATATTTCTTCGCTGTTTTTTTTTCGTTTTAAGTTTTTATCCTAACCAATAGTCCTGTTAGACTATTTTGTAACTACAGACAACCTGAGAAACAAGCTAAAAATAGGCGCATGCTACTGAGAAACCTTTCACAGTTGTATCACTATAATTAGTAACTCGTAAGGTCGGTACCTTCACTGGACCGCACGCACTAATTGAGTTACTTATACTGTAGAGATGGCGCGGTTTTAGTTCACCGGTATTTTGTTCGAGGAACGGGTATGTTTTTTTTTACATCTTCTTCTTTTTGTGTCGATGGTACTCTTCCTCATTGCTTGTTAGAGTTCCGTACCCAAAGGGTAAAAACGGGACCCTATTACTAAGACTCCACTGTCCGTATGTCTGTCTGTCACCAGGCTGTATCTCATGAACCGTGATAGCTAGACAGTTGAAATTTTCACAGATGATGTATTTCTATTGCCGCTATAACAACAAATATTAAAAACAGAATAAAATGAATGTTGAAGGGGGCTCCCATACAACAAAACGTGATTTTTTGCTGTTATTTGTATGTAGAGTTAACTCGCACACGAAGGGTTCCGTAACTCCGTACACTAGTAGGGTGGTACGGAACCCTTCGTGTGCGAGTCTGACTCGCACTTGGCCGGTATTTTAAATCTAGTTTGGCTATACGTGCCTCAGTAATCCCCCACTTCGACAAGTTGTGCTTGGGTTACTTTTTTAGGGTTCCGTAGCCAAATGGCAATAACGGAACCAACGGAACAACTATTAAACAAAAAAAGTAATATTGTAACTAAAAGATGCCCAGCAGTACAAGGCCTATGTCGCAACGGACTGCTATAGGCTGATGATAATGAAAAGGCAAACATGCTAATTTGCATATCGGAACTACAATTAGACAGGTTCATTTAGTTCACTTCAGAGCCGTTCTTTTGAACGAATGTATTCACAACACTAGGCAGTCAATGATGTAGGTTTGTACGATCAATTCTTTGGACGCAGATAAATGCCGCCGGCTCTTGATGATACGGATGGAGATTAATACAGAAGGTCAGCTCCGTATATCCTCAATTACATATCGTTTTCTCAACCATGTTAGGGTCGGCTTCCAACCTAACTGGCTGCGGCTGAATACGACTATTTTACATGGAGCAACTACTTATTTGATGTTCGTCTGAATTTTCCCGTAATCGTCTCACGACACTCGTGGGGGGCCACGGGTGTCGCACAAGACGATCAAGGGTGGGGGGTTCACCAGATGTTGAGGTAAACGCTTCCCTTAGTCGACTTTTACGACCTGCGCGGGATGATAAGCAGCTGATACATTCTATGTTTTTCTTTTGCTCCCAGATCAGCATGGAAGGAGACAGGAGAATATGGAAAGACGGAAGGGAGGCCTTTGCCCTGCAGTGGGACACAACAGGCTCATAATAATAATAATATTAATAGCCAAGAGCCTCGACCAACACCTGAGGAGGCTATCGTTGGGCAGCTGGATCAAGGGCTTAATTCAGAAAGCGGTACTTCTGGACACGGCTCGCATTGTCAGGAGGTTCCTCTCTCTGGAGCCCTGACCGCCGGTAGCTTGGACCCTGTTCCCGATACCGGTGGGCTACTATTTTTTATATTTTTAAATGTTTTTATATTCTAATATTTAAAAATATAATTTATATGTATTATGATGAAATAAAGGATAATAATAATAACTACTTATTTGATCTCCACAATTCAATCACTGGGTAACACGATAAACTTGATAAGACTGCCATAGTTGTCACACTTTCGTAATAACTGTCAATAATCTAAGAATGACAACTGAGACCAACGGCTTAAGGTGCTTTTAAGGGCACAGAGTCGTGTCGGTATGTAACGTATGCCCATAAACGGACCAATTTCGGCAAATGTAGCTTAAGGGGACTACCATGACCTAAAGCGCGGTCACTGTCAGACTGCATAGAAAAGAAAGAGAAGCGCGATGACATAACCCTGGTAATTTATTTCAAAATATGAAGCAATTAGGTATCTATTTACAAAAAATCTATTGTTTGGATTAACAAATTAAAACACTAGTGCTTTAGTATGTTGCTTGTAGAATAATCTGACAAAAATTCAGAACGATTGTATTTGCTTTTATTGTAAAAAATTTTTTAGAGGTATCTTCATGATTTTTTTTCTATTGTATCAAATTAGTTGTATTATGTCTTCAACACACTGTCTAGTGCGGGTTTCACTCTTGCGGGGTGTGTACGCTTCGCTGTACGTGAAGCATGTCTATGTGTGCGTTTGTTTTCGTATGGAGCCGACCTTCTGTTCATTTCTATTTTGTGTGTCAGATAGAGAGAGGATAAAGTAATATGGCGGCAGTTAATTAGTTAAGATGGACGTAAAGGTATCTCTGTAATTTAATGTAATGGAGAGATGTTTAGAATTTGGGCAGCCGCAGTTTTATGTGAAAAGGAACTGAACGGATAAGGTAGGATTAGGGAAATACGGTATTTATATACTGTAGAATGTAATGGAGGAGATACTTTAAGCCAGTGTTTTCAAAATCAGTAGCCGTTAATCAATATAAATTCGTTGACTTTATAATTATTACCTTAATGATAAAATTCAAAGTCCTGACTGACTGATATCAACGCACAGCCTAATCAGCTGGTCCCAGAGACATGAAATTTGGAGGGTGTGTTCTTTGTGAAGAATAGGTATCCATTACGAAAGGGTTTTTCGAAATTCCACCCCAAGAGGGTGAAAGGGGGAGGGTGAAATTTCTCGCAGACGAAGTCGCGGGCAGAAGCTAGTGAAGAATATACTAGACGCAAAAGTAAAAAATAAAAATATTACCCTCAAACTTATTTTAAATTAATTAAGTAATACCTAGCCAGAGTTTGTAAATAACTGATTCGTTTAAAAACTAGGATGTGTCCAGAAAAAAAAACATTGATTGTCTGTAAAGTCGGTTTACGGACGATAATTTTACGTGATAACGCCATAAGAAAACATCCGATCGTGCCTCTCTATCGCTTGTTCCGCGCTCTCGCTTGCACACTCGGCTCAGGCGGAACGTGACAATGAGTCATGCTTTTTCCTGCGTGCAGCCGGCGTTCATCGATTTATAAGACGTTATCACGTCAAAAACATTATTTTAGAAATACATCCCTGTCTATCCCTTCTATATACGCTAGGGATGATCTATGCTTCTTTGTGAAACTCAAGGTTAGTGTAAAAGTCGCGTGCACAGACTAACGAGATAATTAGACGTCAGCGGCACGCGACTATTAATTTTAAATCGTGTGTGCTTGCCTTTATTGTCTTACTATTATCGTGTGTGTGATGTTAGAAAATAACATGCGGTTATAGGTAATTTACTTCGACTGTGAAAGGAAAAAATAAAGGGAATTTGAAAGTATTTCTTACTAGCTGACCTGAGCCCTGATTCACAACCATACGACAGGCTATCGTATCGAAAACCTGACATTTCGATAACCTGATTTGACTTCCCCTCAACAGCAAATAGCTGTTGGAAGAATAGCGGGCGTCTATTTGATTTAAACTGACAAAATTTTCGGGTTTTGGACTTGTGAACAGCGTTGAGAAGACTCCTACGATAACAATGATTAATGTTCGATACGATACGGAAGCATATCGAGTGTTTGTGAATAAGGGGGCTGGTGAGCTTCGTACCGCCTCAGAATTAAATAATGTGACAAAGTTCAATAGACACGTGGCGCCACACTGGTCAACAAAAAAAAAAAAAAAAATTGTTTATTTCCTGTGATCTTTGGTTTCTATCTCAAATTGACGCGTATATTTTAAATATGGCAAATTTTTTTCTCTAACAGATTTTGTTTTTGCGTTACAGCTAACCTCATTTACTATTTTTACTTAGATTTGCGTTTTTTATTGGACACATGAAATATATTTTGCTGTCCTAATGTTGTCAAATCAATGACTGAAGTCAAATCCAAAGCTTGGAATTCATTTGTTTTGGTTATGAGTAATTTCCTAGGCAAAAAGAAATGTGACGACCACGTCGAGCTTGTTGAGTCCATGCTATCGAACTTGCAAGAGCTAAGGTGCAACATGAGCATAAAAATCCACTTCCTGAACTCGCATTTAGACCGATTTTCACAAACTCTGGATGATTTTAGTGAGGAGCAGGGTGAAAGATTTCATCAGTATCTTCGGATAATGGAAGAGCGTTATCAGGGGTGGTGGGACTCACATATGATGGCAGACTACTGAGTTTGCAACGAGATCTACCTAAAGTCGTTCATCAAGGAAATCTTATAAAAGATAATTTGATAGTGCTCAATAGACATTTTGTTAACATAATGTATTAATTTTCTGTATTTTTTTGTCAATATAATAAAACGGTATATTTCAAAAAGTAAAGCTGTTAGGCATCTCCCAGTATTTTTTTTTTTCATAGTCAGGGCCATAGAAATACCCAATAACAAAATTAAGTATGGATTAGGTAGGATGCTCATATTGGTTAACCAAATTAATCATCCTATAATGTTCACCCACTGCTGGGACGCAAGTCTTCCCAAACTCTTATAGCCCTCGACATTCATACCCAAAACTTTCTTCACGATATTTTCCTCATTCCTTCGTATCGCATGCCACGAATTTCAATTATTACACCTTGTTGGTAATAATAAAGTTCGTTTAGTCTTACCAAGGGGTATCGTATTACCCAGTAACTGGGTTACGGAGGTCAGATAGGCAGTTGCCCCATAAAAAATACTGGTATTCAACTGTATTCGGTTACTCTGAAAGTCGACCACAACATAGTCGTGAAAAGGCTACGAGGTGACAATAAAGTTAAAGGAACAGACGCCAGCACATCACGCTACTACAATCTGTCAAATTTCTTTAATAGATTTTCAACTTTATCGCTAAAGCATAAGGTTCAAAGTTGATTGGGAAAATTTGACAGTTTCGGGTAGCTTGGTGTGCTGGCGGCGCGGATTCCCTTGTTCACAAACTAAACTAAATTTAATTTCAGTGCATCTTTTTCTTACTATTTCATTAAGAAAAGGACAGAAGATAAATATTAGTTTAGACCTGCCAAATTAGTAGTCTAAATTGTCTATGGAGTATCTTAATTTGACAGGACTAAACTAATATTTATCTCCTGTCCTTCTCTTAATGAAATAGAAAGAAAAAGATGCACTGAACTTAAATTTAGTTTAGTTTGTGAACAAGAGAATCGGCGCCGGCGTCTGTACATAATGGTCCTTTAAAGATCAGAGAGAAAAATCTGAGAAAAAATTTGAAACTGCGCTTTAAATTGGACCAACTTTAATAAATGCAAACGGAGCGTAGTCGAGTTTCTTGCTCATTCTTCTCCATAGAAATCTACGCTTTAGAACGGACTTAAAGCTTCAACTTTCTGACTGACTCATTGACAATTCTAAAGTACCTTTAAATGGTTTAATTGAAATGAAATGCTTTTGAGTTTAAGTTTAAAGGCGAGGGTAGCAGCTCTCTATCCCTCGCCCCTATTTCGCCTCGCATCATGCTGAGGAAGAGGAGACGTTCTTGAGGAAGATTATTATAAGCTATTTAACCGAATAAGTTTTCAGATACATGAAGAAGCTTCCTCGTGTAGCGCAGTGTGTTCCGCCAGTTACTCAACTGATCCGAGCGTTCGGCGCATCCTGGACAGTCACACTCAACACCTTATTTGACTAGCCAATTCTTCCCTTGCGGTGGTAGGGCTAACGCCCGCCTGGTTTGCGACCACACCCTTCCACCGGAGTCCGGCGTCAAGAAGCGGGATTGTCCGATAGGGTACCGCTACCCCGGAACATAAAGGGCTAAGGAAGGAACACGGGTGGGTTTTAGTCAGTAAGAGTCTGACATTCCCTTCCGCTCCACCCAGAGCGGGAGGAGTCATTCGATGATTTCTCACCCTCAAAAAGAAAAAAAAGCAGCCTGCTGTGTTTCGTCAATGCGTGGGAGTTCCAGTGCCTTAGGCACGCTCGTTCCATCATAGACCTCATCCATCGCTTTCCATCAGGCGTGAATCACGCCTTCAACAATAAAAATAAAAAAGTAAAAGAAAAAAGGACAAAAAGAACGAAATGAAATGAACGTTAATTTCTGTGTAATTTTGTCGATGTCGTGTGAACGTGGAATGAAACAAAATGAACCTTCACTCGAGTAAACCATTCACTCGTATCAGCTTAACGTAGGCTTTAATAAAGATATTTGGAGGTAGACACGCAATGTATTACGTCAGGATATTAGATACTACATCGTTTAGTGACGTCATCGTTTTATGGGATTATTTCTTGTCTCATCCCTGTTATGTCAACAGTTATAATCTTGTCGTAAATGTAAGGGTTTGCTTTGTTTAATACCAAAATTCCCTTGTCTTTTATTCGGTAAACAATCTTCTATATCATCTTCCATATAAATAAAACAAAGACGGGTTAGTTACACCATCTATAGCTCAAGGACGGCTGGACGGATTTTTATTATCTTTGATTTTTTGGATTTGTCTCCGCCCCGAATAGCAGAATAACTACTTATTAAAACATGGGAAAAACTCACGAAAAATTTTTTTGAAGTGTAAACTTCTTTAGCGGCGTTGCATACTTTTAGTAATGGGTAAAAAATGTTAAACTCGCGTCAGGACATCGCGTCAGGACACGTGACCGTCAGGAGAGGTTTCCCCCCCTCTCTTTCTACGGCGTCGCCTACCGAAGTGAAGTGACACACGGACACAATGGATGGATGGATGGATGGATGGATGGATGGATGGAAGTGGAAGTGGAAGAGGAAGTGGAAGTCGAAGTCAAAGTCGAAGTCGAAGTGGAAGTCGAAGTCGAAGTAGAAGTGGAAGTCGAAGTGGAAGTCGAAGTGGAAGTCGAAGTGGAAGTCGAAGTGGAAGTCGAAGTTGAAGTCGAAGTGGAAGTGGAAGTGGAAGTCGAAGTGGATGGATTGTTGGATGGACAGCTGATGGCTCGACTGTCTGTGTAGTAGCCACACTGCTGTGTATTCGTAAAATTCGTGTATATAAAGTGTTTAAAATATGGAAATTGAACAAAGTGAATCTATTAATGAAAAAAGTGACGCAGAAATAGTGAAAAAAAAATGAGTTATATTAATTAAATTAATAATTTATTTATTTGAACGTTAATATTCAAGTTTTCACTTCTGCCGGCACTCCCGGAGTGCAACCCGTCTTTTTTTTTTTTTTGATAATCACTTTCTCATACTTTTTTGATGATTCTGAGGCGGTGCGAAGTTTTCCGGGTCAGCTAGTTATAAATAAATTAAATTATACTTTATTTCAGACTATGGTCCATATTAATATCTACTAGTTCGACTAACTGCAAAAATACTGCGCCATAATTCGTCAAAAAATACTCAAATCTGTATAAAAAATCTGTTTACATAATAAAGATAAATCGCCAGACAATTTACGACCATCAGCATTGCAAGCCCATCTGATATTAGGTACCTATCTTGTAATATATTTTGATACAAAATCAACATATGCGAGTAAAAACCTGCGCTTTTATTATCAATATGAGGCGGATATTTTGATCAACCATATTTTGAGAAATATATCTCTGGACACAAAGAAAATGTACGATAAAGATATTTTTTTAAGATAATGAAAGCCTATCCAAAATTTAAGTCCTTCTATAATAATAATTACAGTGTCATTAATAAGAGCGATTTCGCAATACATCCGATCCGAATCCGAGAAATACCGGTCCGAAGCGACCGTAGTCCTATTTGAAGTCCTATTTGAATGAGGGGGAAGTCTATCCGTCCGAATTTAGAACATTCCCAATTCGGTATGAAGTCGGATCTTTAATTCGGATTCGGATCGGATGTAGTGCGAAATCGCTCTAAGGCTTAAATCACACCAAGACGGCAGCGGCCGGCAGCAAAGCGGCGAGCAGTTTCAGTGTCATATAATTTTAAACTACTAATTCCCCTAAGAAATTCCCTAAATAGCCTTCAAGATAAATTAAAAGCGAATTCTACTCATATTCGTATACGGACATAAAAAAAAATCCATATTTAATTTTGTAAAACATGAAACGTTTATTTCCTCTTGACAGTACTTACCTGTCAAAAAGAGTATATTAGCATAAAGTGGATAAGCCAGAGATTAAAACAGAAGACGAACTAGCAGGGGATCGAGAAGAGGGTGACGGAGGGGGGGGGGCTCAGGGAATCAGACCGGGACAAAATATGTTTTATTTATCATTGTATCTAATCTTAAATAAGTACGTACATTCAGAACCCATCCCCTCAAGTCACTTCTAGTAAAGTTAATCCATTTCCTTAAGAGCCTATACTACCTCAAATGGCTTAGCATGATCCTCCGCTATGTCGAAAATACTGCACCATTAATTTTGAAATAAATATATGGTAAAGTTGAGGATTAATGCTAAGTCTTATGTTAGACGAAAATACGATTCAATAAAATTTTCTCGATAGAAAATAAATCCAAAGTTACCTCTAACCCGAACAATAAACCACTGGTATTCAAAAAATACTTCAAATTAGATCATGAAACTTTGCATACTAACTGAGCTTACTTTAAAGCAGGTCTTATGCCATTTACTTTTTTATAATTACTATTATTTTCACTGTAAAAAGCAAATACCTAAACTATTGGCGCTGCCTGCCGCCCAGCACCGCACTCTGTCTCGCTCTCACTCAGTCAGCGAGCAGTATCGTATGAGCGAGATAAAGAGTGAATTTTAGCTGAGGTAGTATAAGGCTCTTAATTCTCGTCCTCGATAAACATGTCTAAAGGGTAATGTTATGTCGTAATAATTTTCTTCCACAATATACTCTGTCTCTTTTTTCTGTATAACGTCTCTTTCGCACTGAATGGTTAAGGGCTAAGGGTGTCGTGCAATTTGGGCGCATTTTCGGGAATTATGTTACGGCCGTCTGCGTTTTGTGTTTTAGCGAAGTAATTGCGTAACACATTTACAAAGGTAAATGGGCCTTTGACAGATCAACAACATTTATTGCATTATTTACGTATTTTTCAAACATATAAAGAAATGGATTAGCATTGCAAGTTAGGGTTTGATTCTCGTCAGTTTTAGGTAGTTAAAACTTTCGATCTTGCTTATTTGGCTTGTAGTAATATGTCTACACTAATAACGAGACATCCCTATTCTGACTCAAACCTGCCTGATTAATTCACAAAATAAAAAGTACCTACCTAGCCAATAAAAGCTGCCTGCCTCTGAATATTTAACCCATTTAGTGGGTTAACAGGAAAGGGCTCATTATCCTAATTTTGAGGTACATCCTGTCTCTGGAGTAAAACGTTGATAGCGTAGCTCGACAGTAGGTAAAGTCAACCTCGTAATTGTTTTATCAGTTTTAACAAAAATTCCCGCCACAAACTCAAACTCAAAACTCAAAGCATTTATTTCAATTAAACCAATTACAGGTACTTTTGAATTGTCAAGGGGTCGGTCAGTCAGAAAGATGAAGCTAGTTGCCCATTCCAAAGCGTAGGTACCTATGGAGAAGAACGGGCAAGAAACTCCATGGACACTCTTTTAAATCAAAATAATATAGTTACAAAGTCTTAGTTACATCATTCACGTTAAAAATTGTACATGTGAGAACGATGCAGAACGTTAAAAGCGTTCATAATGAAAAGAGAAAAAAAAACAGCAATTCAAATATTAAATAAAATAAATTGAAACTAAATATAGAACTAAGGTGTTATGCGGATATTTTGGCGTCTGAATGATATTGTCAGGGGGGCGTTGTTGGTAAACATCTATGTACCTATATTAAACACTATGGAAATTGTGTTGACAAAAAAAGAAGTGTGGTTACTAGGGCATGTGGATTATCATATAAAAAAACGCAATTTGCACATTTTTCAGAAATTATCAACAAAAGTTACATAAATTCCACTATCGGTCAAGAGATGGCGCTGACCTAAAGCTGTAATATTCTACACCACAGCGCGCAATGTTAAAAGTTCTCTGACGAATATAGGCCTCGCCGATGAAAATATAAAAAACATATTATTATGATGGTACGGAACCCTCGGTGCGCTAATCCGACTCGCTCTTGACCGGTTTTTATATTACTGACTTACAAACAGGTAGACGTTTCATCGAATGGTTAGTTATTGTAACTAATGGCCTGGGCAGAGCAAATGCGTACACATCGCGCGGGTGCGTGAAGGTGCGTGCAAACATTGCGAGGCATGGACTTTTAATTGATCCAATTAACTCATTTTAATGGAGTAAATGGATTGCCCACCCCTAAACATGAGTAAAGTCGACCAATTTTTTTAACCAAGAAATATGAGTACCACAAATTGTTACAATTAGACCGGGTTAAGAATACGACCATCCGTTCCATCACAAAGATAACTGATGTCACTTGGAAAGCTGCCACGCTAAAATGGAACTGGGCTGGACACATCTGCCGCATGTCAGACGAACAGTGAGCCAAACTTACGACCCAATGGGTCCCTCTTAATGGCAAACGACATCATCGGAAATAGTGGGATGAGCTGGACTCCTTCAACAAGAACTGGTCCTTAGCAGCTTTGAACAGAGAGAGGTGGAAAGAGAGTAGGGAGGCCTTTGCCCTGCAGTGGGACGTCACAGGCTAATAATAATAAAAAGAGGTAATGGTTCCTAAGACAGTTTCTCCGTTTTTCCTATGGATCCAGATTTCCCCATACTGTCCCAGTTAAAAATAAGCACCCTATATTTTTCGAACCACAAGATACAAGCGATGCTTTGTTTGTGGCTCACCGAATCCGTCACATTGTATTTTTACATTTTGATGAATAAACTTATTACTTACTTATTTAGAAATATTATTATTCTATCATCATTCAGACGGAGATCCGCAGGAGGACCAAGGTAACTGACATAGCCCGAAGAATTGCCAAACTTAAGTGGCAGTGGGCAGGGCATATTGCTCGCAGAACAGATGGCCAATGGGGCCGAAAGGTTCTGGTGTGGCGACTGCGTACCGGAAAACGTAGCGTTGGAAGGCCTCCCTAAAGGTGGACCGACGACCTCATGAAGGCCGCAGGAACCCTTTGGTTGCGAGAAGCACAGAACCGCAGGGAAATTGCGTAACACTTTATCAATCGGAATCGGTTTCATTTTGACAGTTCAACAACATTCATTGCGTTATTTACGTGTTGAGCAGACACATTTTGCGAACTTATGAAGCAATGGATTAGCAATTGGCTTCGAAATGATTCTGATTCCGATTGATAGTGTGTTACGCAATTAGGGTGCCGGTCGAAGTGGAGGTGCTTGGAAGAGGCCTATGTCCAGCAGTGGACGTCTTTCGGCTGAAATGATGATGATTTAGCTGACCTACAAACAAGTGAGTTAGAATAGTATCCTATCTAAGCCTCTATCCTTCAATCAACTCAAACAGGTCTTGATTAGAACCTAGATTTTTAGGTACCTATCGTATTCTCGTATCCCACTGATTAACACAGCTGACACTATCTTTAGGTGCTTCTCCAGATGTGTACAGTCACGAGCACCAATATATCAACACTTGGTAAATTTCAATTGCGATTTTTTCGTGAAATAACGAATGCAACGTTGAAATACGACACTTTACATAAGCCTATGGGTTCGAAAATACTATGTTCGCAATAAGATAAAATTTCATTCAAAAATAAAGGAGAAAATCGCCTTTGCGTAAAGCCAAGTGTATACACACTTATGCTCTTGACTGTACAGACGCCAGCACATCAAGCTACTACAATCTGTCAAATTTCTTTAATAGATTTTCAAGTTTATCGGTAAAGCAAGAAAAAATTCGAAAAAAAATTTGTACCCGTGCAAAGCTGGAGTGGGCCGCTCCCGATAGTATGAAACATTGCACAAGCTATAAGGAAGGATTTTTGTAAATTCTTCTCATAAATGTGTTAAATAGGGGATGAAGATTCATCGCCATCTTTTTTTTTCCCCTTTCTCCTTCCCACACATACTCTCTCATTTACTCACCGCTGCGTTCATATTCTATTATGATGCGTTCTGAATTAACATCCTACCCCCCTTACTAATAAACGTAATATATCACATGAATCCACACACACCGATTTCTCTCATTCAGTCGCCAGTAATTTGACTTTCGAAAGAAGAAGACAAAGCGTTGTGTAACTATACAGACGCTATACAACGTTTATTAGTAAGGGGGTACATGTATACATAATATATTATACCCTATCATGCGTGGTATAACCCGCAAGAATCTGTCTAACCCAAAAATAAATAATTCACCTTCCTCTCCCATTTATCGTATATATTTATACCAATTCCGTTCGACCTCGAAAAAGATGTCGGAGCGCATTTGAATAATCTTAAATGCAGGATCGTAAAAAATAATTTCGTATATGATAAGCATATCAAATGATGTTTAAGCGATTTTTCTTTTGTAAATATTCAAATACTAGCTGTTACCCGCGGCTTGGCCTGTGCGGAGTTCGGAAAACAACAAAAATAACGTTTGAATTATCCTACGAGAACGGGAACCGATAACTATATCCTATGTCCTAATCCAGGTCATGCATCAAGATTACGTCACACATTTTCAATTTCAACACGAGGGTTTTTAAGAAATAATTATCTTCACAGGTTTGAAAAATTCGTCTACTCAACAACGTAACGCAATGAACGCAGTTTAACACATTGCAATGAATTGTCGTTTTATGTGTTACGAGACTACCCCGAAAGTCTACCCGTAAGTACCTATGCCAAACATTCAAATCCGTAATGGCCCGAACAAACATTCAAATTCATAAACTCACAAACATAAAAATTGTAACATTTATAAGATAAGTAAAATTTTATTTCTTTTTCTCGAGAATTCTTGACGGGGTAGTCCCCCGAAATCTCTTTGGGGGTATATAAGACCTACGTCTTCGTCTCGGGGGATTATTAAAGATTAATAGGGGATTTCAACCCCACCTGTGCTCAAGAAGACAGCTGTGGCAGGCGGAATGCTTAATGTACGGCGTTTATAAGTACTCACGCAACGTGTATGATGTACATTATTATGCTGATCGCTGGCTTTATTTTGCCGTAAAGACGAGGCATTTTATATCTATGTGATATATAAATAAAAATGAATCGCCGAAATGTATGTGCGCGCATCACATCTGAACGGCTGCACTAAATTGGATAATTCTTTTTTTTAACCGATTTCATTTGTGTTCGTTATTGCCTGGACAAGGTTTGTATGAAAGAAAGGGGTTTGAAGATTTTTGTATGGAGGGTGGCCCTAAGGTCGGCCGCCATTTTGATTTTTTTTCAGAATCGCGGTGCACAACAAAGGTTATATATTTAGATAGAGGACACGTCTTATACAAACAAAAAATGTTACATAACATAATACCCTAAAGCGTCAGGTTTCGGAGTTATTCACCGAAGTATAAGTCGAAAACAACAAGGATTTTTTTTTTGTTTTTTTTTTCCTACAGGTAAGCATATTGAGGATAGAAACGTTATAAAACCTTTATGGAGAAGAAACAAATGAAGAATAGATATTTTTTAAATAAATAATTAAACACGGCAATTTATTGTTCCTTTTTTTAATCCCAGAGACTAATCAGTCTCAGTCGTGGGAACGTTATTGGCTGATTATGCTATTATGCTACAGAATAACGTGGAATAACTCCTTTAGTTTTGCTAACATTTTGAATTTGCTCTCATATTTTGTTTTACCCGCTTCTCTTTTTAAAAATGACGCCGACACAATACGGCACAAACCTAACTAAGCACAAATCAAATATTAAAATTACTGTGTTCATCAAAATAATTTGAAGCCTTATTTGGATTAGCTGTGTAAATCACGTTCTATTTTACATTTTTCATTCATGCCTCCAATCGTTTGGAAAATCACTCAAACGGAATAACGACTTGTAAAGCGCTTCTTTTGTTTTTTTAGCTAGGCAAGCAGATACTTAGGAATAAGTACCAGTTGTTTCAAACAGTTGGTTAACGTAACTTACGTACGTAAAATAATAACGATTACGTAACCGTAACCCCCTTATTCATAATCCTATTTTATCTCTATTTTAGCTAAAATAGGTTTATAGAACGTTTGTCTTTATCTGTCACGTTGTCATTTCTGTGTGTAAGAAAGAGACAAACCCCATTTTAACTAAAATAGGTTTGATAAGTTTTATGAATAAGGGGGTTAATGTTTGACGTACATCAAGGCCATAGAATAGAATAAAATAGAGTACTCTTTATTATGTACAACATATAAATTACAGACATAAATAAAGAAACTGTACAATGGGTGACACAATGCCATAATATTGTCATTGTAATTTGAAACATCATTTTTCTTGGTTTGACGATAGTTAGCGCCATTTTTGACGTATACGCGTGCGTGAAGTGGACGTGAAACAACCCGCAGCCTAATTGCGGAACGCCAAATCGTCAAATGATTCTGATCAGTTGGCTTCATTTCTATCACAATTGGCTTCATTTTACGATTTTCGAATTGCGAAACTCTAGTTTCTGCGCAGGGCCTTAACGTTCATAATTGGTTTCATAATAAACTAGAGTTTCGCAATTCGAAAATCGTAAAATGAAGCCAATTGTGATAGAAATGAAGCCAACTGATCAGAATCATTTGACGATTTGGCGTTCCGCAATTAGGCTGCCGCTCTATGACGCATCGTGAACAGACCGCCATGTAAATAGTGATCTTGACATTGAATTCTCACATAACTGAGCTACTTAGTTGGTTTAGTGGTCGCAAACACTACTACTAAGCATGAGTTTCTGGGATTGATTTCCAGGTTGGGTCAAGTGTTAATGGGTTTTCGCATTAGAAATTTCTGAGTAAAATTTATCTCTTATCTAATGTAATAATAACCGTAATTCTTCCCAGATTAATAAAACATAACCTCAAAAATAAAACACCTAAAATAAATGTTCCAGCTGCTAATACTTCCCTAACACCTTTCTAATCCTTACCGGATCCAACGCGCGTATCAAACCGGAAAAATATCACCGTTTATGTTGTGAATACACAGTGTCATATATCCCGCCGTTCGCGGGTAATCCCCGAGGTGCGGGAAATGGCTGCGCCTATTAAGTGATCGGGATTAAGGCGGGGATTCAGTAACGGCGATAACGGCGACTGTTGGCAAAATAAAAAACCGGCCAAGTGCGAGTCGGACTCGCACACGAAGGGTTCGTGTGCGACCCACCGTGCAATATTTAACACTACATATTAAAATCATGTTTTTTTGTGTGGGAGCCCCCTTAATTTATTTTATTTTAATTATTTATTTTTAAAGAATATACAACTAAGTACCTATTCTGTAAATATTTCAAGCGTCTATCTGTTGCCGTTATTAAGAGCCTATACTACCTCAAATGGCTTAGCGTGATCCTCCGTTATGTCGAAAATACTGAACCATTAGTTTTGAAATAAATATATGGTAAAGTTGAGGATTAATGCTAAGTCTTATGTTAGACGAAAACACGATTCCATAACATTTTCTCGATAGAAAAGAAATCCAAAGTTACCTCTAACCCGAACAATAAACCGCTGGTATTCAAAAAATACTTCAAATTAGATCATGAAACTTTGCATACTAACTGAACTTACTTTAAAGCAGGTCTTATGTTATTTACTTTTTTATAATTACCATTATTTTCACTGTAAAAGGCAAATACCTAAACTATTGGCGCTGCCTGCCGCCCAGCACCGCACTCTGTCTCGCTCTCACTCAGTCAGCGAGCAGTATCGTATGAGCGAGATAAAGAGTGAATTTTAGCTGAGGTAGTATAGGCTCTTAATAACTTCTGCCTGCGACTTCTTCCGCGTGAGATTTCACCCTCTCTCCATTCACCCTCTTACGGGTGGAATTTCGAAAAACACTCTTCACAAAGAACACACCCTCTAAATGTCATGTCTCTAGGACCAGCGGTTTAGGCTGTGCTGGCTGTTTATATATCAGTCAGTCAGGACTTCGAATTTTCGTTGCGTCGGTTTATTGGAGCGATCGTCGCGCGAATATACGTTCATCGCGGTCATTTGTCGCGCGAACACGCGTTTGGGTACGATCGATTTCTATTAGGACACCGCCTGACCGTAGACATATGAAATATTACAATATTAAAGACAGAACTTTTCTCATAACCTACCGAATAGCTTGTAACATTAAAATAACATTAATACTTGGAGCCACAATATAGGTACGGTCGCACGCACCCACGTTTTAAGCACGTTTTAACCACCTTATAGCTACGGAATAAAGGCGCTGTCGAAGTCAAATTGTGACAATGGGCGTGCGGCTGACTGTACAAGTTTCAGTGAAACAATCACACAGACTCAAGAATGCGTTAATCAACGGAGTTGAGTTGTAATTGGATTACCAAGTTACCTACATTTAAATTCGTATATTTTAGTGAATTATGTTTAATCTTGAGGAAAATACGAGTGTATTTGGTAATTTTCGGAGGCGATGACAAATTCCTTTGGAAGGTATGAAAATTTGAGCCTATTTACATTATGAATGTGGTACCGGGAATTGTGTGTCAAAATAATCTACATATATAAGGTGCTATAAAAATATCTGGCACGGCTTCAATGGGAGACAGTATTTTGTATATAGATTACAGTAGTGAAGAAATTTTCTACCCCGGAATAGTTAAATCAATTTGAGAAAATAAAGTAATTAAATAAACATTTACTCTATTCTGCATAACGTGGTTCACAAACTACGCGTGATTTGTCGCATTTTGCGAAATGAAATGACGGTGCGGCAACAATTACTATGTGACGGTTTCATGCAACTAAATCAATTCAAATTTATACGCACATTTTTTGTATGAAAAAATTTATGACATAAGATCAATAATGTATCTTTACTATTGTAATCTATATACAGAATACTGTCTTCCATTGAAGCCGTGGCAGATTATCTATGTAAAATTCAAAGTCCTGATATATCGACACACAGCCTAAACCGCCGGTCCTAGAGACATGAAATTTGGAGGGTGTGTTCTTTGTGAAGAGTAGGTATCCACTAAAAAAGGCTTTTTCGAAATTCCACCTCTAAGAGGGTGAACGGGGGAAGGGTGAAATTTCACGCGCACCAAGTCGCGGGCAGAACAGTATAAAAAATTGATGCTCTGCACGGCAATAATCAGTTCAATATGTTTAAAAAGTTGGGGTGACGAGCCAACATCCTACTGTTCACAAGGTTAAAAACAAATGCAGTATGAAACTGCAGTATGATCCGACAACAATACACTAAAATATCTTACTGATGATCGACGTGTAAACAGTTCCTCTGGTTTGTATTCTGAAACCCGAAATGTTGCGAAATAAAAAGTTTTAATGAGAAACTAGAGCCTCGATGCGTAGCGGGTAGACAATCTGCTACGACGCCGTAGCCCGCGTAGCAAGCGTGTGCTACGCCGTAGCAACGTACGCCGTACCTAGAACGTGCTACGAGCCCCGAAAAGGTATAATATCTATTTCTACAACATTATTATTATATCTATCTATACATACATAGTATAAAACAAAGTCGATGTTCGTGTTTGTCTGTGAGACCGCGTTGTTCTTCCGAACTACACAAAAAAATTTTGATGCGGCTGTTTTCAACATAATTTAGAGAATTTTTATTCCGGAAGGTTCATGTGAATCATCATCTGCCTAGCGTTTTCCCATCTATTTTGGGGTCGGCTTCTAGTCTAACTAAATGCAGCTGAATACCAGTACTTTTTATACAACAAAGAAATCTGACTCAAAGTCACAGACCGCATTCGGAACAGTATAATTATATCGTTCCAAAACACAAATCGCAGACGTGGGCAACACAGCCGCCAAACTAAAGTGGAATTGGGCAGGCCACATCTGCCGCATGTCGCAACAGAATTGGGCAAAACTAGCCACTGACTGGATTCCGAATAACAGGTATCGGCGACGCGGTAGGCCCAGAAAGAGATGGCGTGACGAATTGGACACCTATCTAAAGGATTGGCCAGATGTAGCAAGAGACAGGGAAAAATGGAAAGACGGAAGGGAGGCCTTTGCCCTGCAGTGAGACATAACAGGCTCATAATAAATTAAAGGAATCTGGAAGTTTTCTCAAGTCGTAAAAACCTTGCGAATCAGGGGCGGTTCGCTAGAAGATTATAATAAATTCGTTCCTAGATGTCACTTCAACACGGACATTCTATCTGTTGTTCTTTTTAATTGGCATTACATTACAAGCTAAAGCAATTCATAAAACAGCATCACTCAAGCGGACGCTCGACAAGATTGAATAGCTTTTCTCGTTCAGACAACATCGCTGAAAGCGCTGGATTATATAAAATAAAACAGACAAAGCAAACTCTTAAGAAAACACGATTTACTAGTTCGCTTAATTAAATTCAAGTGCCTTTTAAGAGGACTACATGACCTAAAGCGCGGTCACTGTCGGACTGTATAGAAAAGAAAGAGAAGCGCGATGACACAACACTGGTAATTTATTGCAAAATATGAAGCAATTATCTATTTACAAAAAATCTTTTGTTTGGACTAAAAAATTAAAAAAACAACCGACTTCAAAAAAAAACACTACAAAGTGATAAATAACTTTAATTTCGGAAGTCGGTGTCGTTGGTTCCGCATTTTCGTTTTTTGACACCGACTTCCGAAATTAAAGTTATTTATCACTTTGAAGTGTTTTTTTTTGAAGTCGGTTGTTTTTTTTTTGTAAAAAAGTTTTTATTTTTCACTTTTTAGTTGTACCCCACAAAAAAGTAAACAAAAAGATCGTTAATGTAGATATTTTTTTACATTTTTGTTGATTTTTCAAAAACTGCTTATCCGATCTCGATAAAATTTTCATGGGACCATTCGGAAAGTATACCCTTTCCAACAAAAAAAGAATTTTTCAAATCGGTTGGCAAGCAATTTTTTACGTTTGTTATGCGCGAACAAACGTAAAAAAAAAAAATCCTCCTCCTTTTTTAGAAGTCGGTTAAAAACACTAGTGCTTTAGTATGTTACTTGTAGAATAATCTGACAAAAAATCAGAATGATTGTATGTATATTAGTATGGTTTTTAATTGTACAAAGGAAGTTCTTAGAGGTATCTTCCAGATTTTTTTCTATCGTATCAAATTAGTAGTATTATGTTTTCAACACACTATCTACCTAGTGTATATCCAAAAGAATATCATATATTTTTCTGATTTTGTTTAGTCGATCATGTGATCGACTAAAAATCAAAATCCTGAGCAAATATTTAAAAAACCGCATGTTTTGTAATGCCTAAAAGTATATACTTTTAGGCATTACAAAACATGCGTTTAGGTCCTGTAATCCCCTTAACACTAATATTCGCAATTTTATTTGTGTTTGAGACAGCGTTTAAGTTTTAAATTAATTCTTGTTAACGCTTAAGTGTGGTTAAGTTAATTAAGTTTTTGTTATGAATATATTACCTAGACAAGACTGTTGTTTAAATTTTTGCTCAGGATTTTGTAGAAAATGTCTGATTGGCGTGGAGGTTATGGACCCCGAGTAACAGGGGCGTAACAAACTGACAGTAGGAATACAGGAGGGTAGGAAAACAGGTTTCCACCCTGCTTTATGTTTTGTAACAACAAGAATAGGCGATTTAAAAAATTAACGTCATCTCCCTCTAACATTAGGACCACACCACCAAATCTGTCGGGACAAAATACCGTGCCAAGCTAAAAATAAATGGAAGATGTGTGTCATCAAAATGACGCACGCAGCAGCCCGCTTTTAGGGGATAATATATTTTTTGGTATTTTTCCTAAGATGACCCTTTTTGTATCAAGACTTGGCAGGTTTGTATTTTCTCAAAATACGCTTCAGTGCTCAAAGAGGTTGCGTTTTTAATCAAAATTCTGAAATTGAAGGGTTGTATAGATGTGTGTTTGTGTCCGATATTTGAGAGATTTTATAAAGAAGAAGATTACTAGTAAAGTATTCAACCAACCTGCCCCATATTTACTTATGTAACGTATCAGTATATACAATTGCAATTAAATGAAAGAAAATTTAAATCTCACATTAAACGTACACTTTGTAAACAAGCATACTATAAATTAGAAGATTATATCCAAGATAAGAACGCTTGGAAACATGCTGGTCCTGCTCCATAGGACAATCTAGAGTCTAGACAAAAATCAAACTGGTTGCTAATTTAATTGTATTTTTTTTTTATTAGTTTTTACATTCATTACTCACACCCTGAGTTACTTGTATTTTTTTTTTTTTTTTAAATGAAAATCGTTTTGCTTGTACCATGTTTGTAAATATGTGAGCACCATGTATCTATCAGATAATTAATTTATATGTCATGGTTTCGTTTTTAATTCTTTTACCTATTGTGGTATAGTAATTTTATTTTAGGTGCATCGTCCTCACATGTTATTATATAATTAATGTACCCATGCAAAATATTGTACCTAAACATTTTAAAAGAGTAACGGTGGAGTTTCTTGCCCATTCTTCTCCATACGAAAACTACCTTTTGGAATGGGCGACTAGAATCAATTCTATTTTTTAAGATAATTTTTGACGTTCAAAAGTGCCTTTTATGTGCCTATTTGAAATAAATGCTTTGACTTTGACTTTTACAACATCTATGCTAATATAATAAGGAGGTAAATTTTTCGAGTTTGTATGTATTGTTAAAGATATTTATTACTCGAAAGAATTACGAAATCCACTTATAGAAAAACATAACTATGTTATAACAATATTGTGCCATCAAGCGTAGCGTATCTTAAAACTAACATTATAATAACAATTTTACTTTTTACCAAGAAAAACAAATCTGAAGCAGGTAGTTCTAGGAGTCGAGATCCGATTCCCGGCCACCGTAGGCACGGGCTTGCGGACGGTGAGCAATGGGTAGCTCGCCGTCCGGTAAGGACCAGGCCCGGGTCGAAACCGCGCGTTGTGTCCCACGCGCGCCTCAAAGTGATGTCAGGAGATTGTCATGCCGCTAGGGCCGATGCCTGCCAGGGTCGCGGGTTGTTCGAAAGAGCTACCGTAGCCCCTGGCACAGGCAACTGAAGGAACACGCGGTAGGTTTGAGTCAGTAAAAATCTGACATCCGCCCAGAGCGGGAGAAGTTATTTGATAATTTCCCACCCAAAAAAAGCAGGTTCTACGCAAGGGGTATGTGGAGTAATATTCAGAACTACTGATTGGATTCCGAAAATTCAATCTCTAACTTGCACAAATTATACGGGAATGAACAAGGATGGCATACCATAACGATTACAACGACATAACTTTTATATATAGGTCCCAAACAAAACTTTAGAGATATCGTCATTTTATTCACACGCGCCGATATCGCGGCCGACCACCATGAAGTCCGTCACACACGGGGCGATTCGCGAAAAATGGCCGCCACAGACGAGACGATAAGTAATAAAAGACTAATACATACATACATAGGTACATATATATACTCACGCTTTCTTCCCATCGAGTTTGGCAGAAAGTGCAGAACGCCACCTACTACGATCCTTACATACTCCTTAATAAAAGAATAACAGTACCCTAATGTCCTAAACTAAAGAAAAAAAAAATTTATAAAAAAAAAAACAACCGCCTTTCAAAAAAACACTAACAAGTGAAAAATAACTTTAATTTCGGAAGTCGGTAGCATACAACGACAATACGAACCCTATGACACTGACTTCCGAAATTAAAGTTATTTTACAGTTTGTAGTGTCTTTTTTATGGACGTCAGTTGTTTTTTTTTTTTGAATTTTTTTTTTCTATACTAGAACTGTCAGACGTCAATTTTAATCCACGGATAAAAGATATCTGACTGGTATGCTGGGGCCAGACTATCGCGATAACGCGAAGATTTGCGCGATAAGTTGATGCTCATTGGCTGGACCTACGATGTCAGCCAATAAGAAACAACTTAGCGCGATTTTCCCGTATAGTGTGGCCCCGGCAGTAAAATAAGCCCTAATACACAAATTTCTGGGGAAATACTATACTTACTATGCTTGATCATTCTCTTCGCAAGTTACTGTGAAGCAAAACAATTCAGCACTTACCTGAAACAATAAAATATAGCATTATTAATAAAATATATTGGACAAGAAACTGGTTTAATTTAAATTCTCATCAGGCCATTTTTTTTGTCAAAAATTTTGTGACCTACACTTTACTTGTACAGACACTAGCACATCAACCTACTACAATCTGTCAAATTTCTTTAATAGATTTTCAACATTATCACTAAATCATAAGGTTCAAAGTTGATTGGGAAAATCTGACAGTTTCGGGTAGGTTGACGTGCTGGCGTCTGTACATACCTTAATAATTTTGGCGTCTTAAAAAAAAGTAATTTAAAAAATTAGATCGACTTCAAAAAGAAATTAAATCAAAGTTATGAAATAACTTTAATTTCGGAAGTCGGTGGCAAAAAACTAAAACTAAAATACAGACCCTAAGACACCGACTTCCTAAATTAAAGTTATATCATAACTTTGAGTTAATTTCTTTTTGAAATTGATTTAATTTTTTTAAATAACTTTTTATTTCGTAATTTTTAGTTTTAAGTAAAAACTGGAATATATTTGTTTGTAATAAGTAGGTAATAGTTTTGTTGTAAAAATTACTAGAATTTGACCAAGGTTTTGAGATGTTTTCCGTTTGACACTACACCCGTAGCTCGTATCAATAAGCCAGACCGTCACACTTAGGTACCTACACGTATTAGTCCATATCTTGAAAAATACTGAATCGATTTTGATTAAACTTGCACTGTCCTATAAGTTGAAGTAAATATAAGCCAATAAAAAAAATGGTCACGATCCGATTAATGGTTACGGAGAAATGCGTGGACAAACATACATCTATAAAATTTTGTTTATTTGTTTAGTAGCCCTAATAGAATAGATATGTAAATATATTGCAGTTCCAATAATATAACATACATACTTGTCGAATTGACAACCTCCTTTTTTTTGAAGTCGGTAAAAAAGACTACTATTTCGAATGTAAATTAACTTTGTACAATTTCACCAAACTACTTTTATTTGTATTCAACTATTCGGACCCTTTTCAACTATTCGGAGTACAAACCTTTTATTCAAATGTAATTTTTCGGTTCACATATTTGTATTTCAATTTATTTACTACCCAACACCCCTCACATCAATCAAGATGGCAAGCTATTTTTTTATATTATTTTGAAGAGGTATGTAACACTGATCTTAGACGCTTATAGAGGTATGAGAAACAGGGTGTAAAGTTCACTCATACTCTATAGAAAAGGGAGGATCCTCCGACCAGACGAGTGTTGTGTCTGGCGGGCAACTGCCCGATGATTCATGTCGGGCTCTTGTATCTATGCTAGTTACGCGGTAAACTCTGCTTGCGAGACGCAGGATTTGCGTGACGTCAGTATGACGCGTTGTTCGCATGTGGCGTTGTAGATACCGCAACACGCTTCATTCAAGTGAATATTAACTTTTGTTTCAAGCCACACTCACACGACAGCGACAAGTTATAGAAACTAGCTGTTGTCCGCGATTTCGTCTGCGGACCAGGATGAAAAATAGCCTTTGTCCTTCTCTAGTTCATGGTCTAGCTATGTGCCAAGTTTCATCTATATCCTTCCCACTGTTTTAGCGTAAAGAAAGCGTAACAAACAAATAATCAATTACTTTTTCTCTTTATAATAATTTTACTAGATGACCCGGCGAACTTGGTACACGTACCGCCTCAGAATTAAATAATCTGACAAAGTTCAACAGACACGTGGCGCCATCTTTTATCATAATAACGTTATTGTTGTTTTCCTCGGAAACAACACTTTTTTTCGAGATGTAAGATACCCTATGTCCGTTTCTGTACACCTGACAACGTATAAGCAAAATTTCAGGATGATCGGTTCAGTGGTTTAGGCGTGAAATGTAACAAACAAACTTACTTTCGCATTTATAATATTAGTTTGGATTAGTTTAGATTTTAGATGAACGTTCATCATTCTGCTCCTTTCAATTCGTTGTTCAATCATTCGGTAGACGAAATTCAACATCGTTATATCAGTTCACTAATGAATTCATTTTTCAGTTTTGATTCATTTTTTGTTCAGACGTTTCACTTCGAATGAAAGATGCCGAATGAAAGACAAAAATAAACAAAAAGTGAAGCGTCTGATATCTGCTTTAGCAGCAGCTGTCCCGGAATTTCAACAGGAATTGTGTTGTAGTGTATTAAATAAACACCAACCTACTACGTATAAAAAAATTGGTAAGTACTGCAGTCTCTGACTAAATCCAAAAAAACACTGTTTCCTACGACATTTAGCGCACACTGAGGTTTGGGAAGTTCTAACAGTCTCAAAGTCTCAGGACACGAGACAACTCACGAACAAAGTCCCGGAACGTCCCTTGACTTCGAGACTTCTCAGTGTAAAATTAGAATCGATCACCCAAAAGTTGACTGGTAGAAAATGCGTGCCTTAAGTCCGCCTCTGTACATTTATGTGCTTGAGGTATTAAATAAATAAATAAATCGAGTTCATTTTGGACCAGATTTGATCAAAAAGCAATTTTAGTTGTTTTATTGCGTTTAAAGCTTTGTGAAGTAGTTTCAGACTTTCAGTACGTACGTTTTTCAGTTGCTTCAAATAACTGGAATTCTTTTTTACCCGACTGAACGACAGCTAAGTTAGGGTTATTAATGAAGTTGCTCTAGATTTTTTGCAAGAATTTCGGGTACATTTTCTTTGATTGCCTGTACCATTTGACTTTGAATATTAAGTAATATTAGTCGTTAAGATGGCGGTTTTAATGACAGAGAGCGGAAAGCTTATAAAGTTTAATAAGACATTTCGAAATCAACGATCATGTCTCGAGACTCGAACCGAAAATCTTGGGAACCGAAACAACTAAATTTACAAAAAGTCCCGGTACTTCGAGGCACGTGACGTCCCGGAACCCAAACCCTAGCGTACACGTTTCTAAAGAAAAACAACCATCCTTTCAACCCAACCCTCGTTCATATAATTGCAAAATACATCCAGCTTATTAGTGCGTAACATTCCCCCGAAATTACCCTTTAAACATTGCCATAAAACGGGTAGAAAAGTATATTTTATGTGAAGACTTCCGCAGTCGTTTCTTCAACTTTAAATGTCTAACTTCGAGTCACAAACTACACCCTGGAGACGCGGCACGAGACTGATTCGATAACAAGGAGTTACGATCGACTGGAGAAACCATTGCATTGCTGAGATTTAAAAAAATTAAATTAGGAACTTTTAGGAACGTATAAGTTTTTTTCAAACGACTTTTGATTTTTTTTTTGACTTGATGTTTGCGGGTCCAGTTGACCAAATCACTGAATTTCTATATTTTTATTGGTCAACTGGACCCACATTCAAAATTTAAAAAATCATCTATTGTTTAAAGCTACCCGTGGATACAGTCGAAACCAAAAGACAATGGCACGAATCTGGTACAGAATCTACCTCAAAATCCAAGATGGCGGATGTGAAAAATGTTCAATTTTTCATCATGAGTGTTGATTTCTTGGTTTTCTAGGGTGCTGAAACCGACGGTGAGGTCAAACTGAAAATTCAAGATGGCGGATGTGAAAAATGTTAAAATGTTTCATCATAATGGGTCTTGACCCGTGCTTCACCTAGTTTCTCCACATGTGGGGACTAGGGTCCCGAGCTCGGGTCCCGAATATCACGCCTATACGAGGAGTACAGGGGTGATTGTATGAAGGACTAGCAGCGCCCCGCCGTTTCACCTGCATAATTGTCGATCCCGTGGGAACATCGGGATAAAAACAATCCCATGTCCTTTCCCGGGACTCAAACTATCTCTATACCAAATTTCATCTAAATCAGTTCAGCGGTTTAAGCGCGAAGAGGTAACAGACAGACACACTTTCGCATTTATAATATTAGTATGGATTAGGCAAAGGTGTTCCTTAAGTCGCATGTAATAGTGGCGAGCCTTTGTCATCAACCCGGGCACAAATCCAGACTTCGGATTGATACTGAGAAATTCCTGATGGAAATACCTAGTAACACTTTGCCCGACCTGGGAATCGAATCCAAGCACCTCCACTTCGACCGGTTTTGTGCTTCTCGCATCCAACGGGTTCCTGCGGCCTTCACAAGGTCGTCAGTCCACCTTGAGGGAGGCCTTCCAAGGCTACGTCATCCTGTACGCGGTCGCCACTTCAGAACCTTTCGGCCCCATTGGCCATCTGTTCTGCGAGCAATGTGGCCCTGCCCACTGCCACTTAAGTTTGGCAATTCTTCGGGCTATGTCACGTGGTACAGCAATACGCTGATATTATTATGACATTACAAGAAATGAAAACTTCGCAACTAACCATAACATAACCTGTCCATAAATACTTCACGTTAAGCATAAGGCATACATTTAGTATCAATACCATAATGACCATCGCTGGACTGAATAACTACTTCCGAGAAATCTATTTCCACTATTGAAAACAACTCCAATTATGGGCTCAATCAGTCTTCAAACTATCCGCATGCCATAATATTATTGACTAGGCTATGACCAATCAGACTTCTACGAAGAAATGCCTCTAATTATAATCAGCCCTACGCTGGCATTCGCAGAAACAGAGCCGCTGAAATATGAACTGTATTCGGTGAACCAGTGAACTTCGTTACGATAAGAAGTCCAGTTGCGAAGACGTGGATATGTAGAGGCAGATTTAGGTCAAAAACTTGGAAAGATTTAGTCCTAAGCTAAAAGTTGGGATGCTAAAAGTTTGGATGCTAGAAGTTTTGGATAAACCTAATCGTAAGTTACTTCGTCGGATTTGAGTGAACGTGTTTTGCCATGAGCTAGCTAGAGTTTTATGGCGGAAAGTTGTTCTTATGTTAGAGCATGGGATAATTATCTTCATACCAGAAAAGAAAGAAAGAATAAAGTTACCGTTGTTGTGTATGTATGTTTATTTTTATGTATGTAAGTATATTCTCGTAATATTTATTTAGTTTTATTAAGTCGGAAAAAATCGGCTTCTTTGCTGCAGTGTCTGCGGGGTGCTAAGAATGGTGTTCTGAAAGTCATTGCTGCTCGTTTTGACTGCCCCATTCAAAAACACTGGGTAAGGGTAGTGAATGGTTTTACATAGTAGTCTACATAAAGATAAGTACTAACAATACTAATATAATTGTAAGCTAATATTTTTGCTTATATACTAACAAGATGCTGATTATTATGCTAAGTTAATACCTAGACTAATAAAGTATCTGCCCTAAAATTGCTTAAGAAAATCAATTCAAATGTTTATGCATAAATACGAATAAAAACATTGTTGTTAGACCTTATAACAACTTACGTTCCGAAAGGAAACAGGTATCTCAAATAAATACATTATTAAACAAGGACTTACAAATGTTCAATTTGCCAGCAGATTCGACCCCTATATCTATACTTCTATAGGGGTCGAATCTGCTGGCATATTCGAGGCAATGGCAAATGCGAGGTCATTTAAAATTCTAGTGTTTTCGCAGTAATTTCGAAATGTAGGAGCTGTACCAACAGGGAGGATGGCCGCCATTTTTCATTTCTTTAGTTTATAGACGGGAGATAAAATGTGAAATTGGTTTTTGTAATCGCCTGAACATTGTATGAATTATGCCAGTTAGTACTTAGTTAGTGTGTAAGTAATTAGAACTCTACGTTTGACAAGTCTGAAACCTGACAACTGAAATGTTTATTAACTACGACGAATTAACGAATGTTTATGACGTACAGACGCTAGCACATCAAGCTACTACAATCTGTCAAATTTCTTTAATGGATTTTCAACTTTGTCGTTAAATCATAAGGTTCAAAGTTGATTGAGAAAATTTGACAGTTTCGGGTAGCTTGATGTGCTGGCGTCTGTACTTAGTAGCTGTTGCTCGCCACATCGTCTGCCTGTATTTTGTACGTCATCATTTTTAAATACAAATATCTAGGATGAAAAGTAGTCTAGGTATGTCCTTCTCCTGGCTACCTATTTGTCTCATAATGATTGGTTTAGTTATTTAGGCGTGACAAGGTAACAAACAGATAGAGTTACTTTTGTACCTATTTATAATATTAACGTTAGGATCAGATATTATATAAGGTCCCATTAAAATAGATGGACGAACTTTTAAAAATCATTCAGACCACCAAATTAAGGACGATGGTAAAAAAATATATAAGAAAAACGCATTAGATACTTACAACAAAAATAATCAGCTAACGAAAATACACTAATGTGCCGGCAATTTATTATTTTAGGTCAAAATAAAATCACTTTAATCAGTGTTTTTTTTTTTTTTTTTGCTTGGATATCTTTGGTTAGACGTACTGAGCGCTGAGTTAAAATTTGTCCATCTATTTTAATGGGACCCCGTATATTAGGTATTAGATTACAAAGTATAGATTTCTCAGTAGTCTGAAATTTAAAACGACGGACGTAGTAAGACTGTTTTCCAGTATAATCAATTTAATTACGCTCTTATTTGTTTATACTCAACGAAAACCTCAGCGATTTCGCAACTAAATAGTATTCCTCAAACCGCTCATGTACAAACATCAAAGACACGGCTCTATTTGCCGAAACAATTCGGTGTTCAACTCAAATGAAAACAAAACTGGCTTCACAGCAGGTCGTCGCCCCGGGTATCGCGAGAATTCGGGGAAATTCCGAGAAACACCTATCGTTTTGGTACAAGTTATTGAATAAAGGCGATTTTGAAAGATAGTTAAAAACTATTCAATTAACAAACAAAACAACAAATACACACCTTTTTGCAAACCTCTCTATCGCAATGAGGTTTGCTGCTAAAGAACCCAATACTGGGTGAACCTTGCCTATAAGCTGTCATTTTATTTTTCAATTTATGGTTACAATAAAGAATAATAACATGGAGCGACTGCCTTTCTGACCTTCACAACCCCATTACTGGGTAATCCCCTTAAGACTGATTGTCAGACTTTCGTGTTTCTGACTAGGGTGTAACGACTGTCAAAGATCCACGAATGACAGCCGGGGCACAAAGAGCGATTCAAGCAATAACTATAAATATTGTCTACATAAAAGTGCAGTTTTGTTGACCGTACCTTGCACTTGTACACAGGAAATCGTCTTCAAAGCGAGTAGGTAAATCCTCTGATATTTTCCAAACAATATTTGTATCGAATCGAAATAGAAAAGGAACTGATTTCCTATCGCCTATGTCAGACTGAATCCGCTGGATGCAAGCAAAGGACCGGTCGATGTAACGATGCTTTGGGGAGGCTACGTATGTGTATGTATGTAGATAGATAGATAAATGTATGTGACTACAATAGTGTGTGCCTCACGGTGCACCAAAAAGTTTCGACACATGCTGTCTGACGTTTTTTTTCTAATGAACCTTTAGGGACAAGTGACGGGGAGTACAAACAGTTTCAACATACCCAATACATCTTTTTTATACTTATATAAATATAATTACAAAAACCAAAAACGCGAAAACAACAAGAACTGTCTCAGAAAAACCTGAAGGCCAATTCTCGTAATTTAAAACGTTCAAAATCTAGTCGCAGTCTTATCTCAGCGACAGTCAATGTCAAAAACTTGTCAAAAATGTAGGGAAATTAGAGGTAGGTATTTTTGACAAATTGAGACCGAGATCAGACTGTGAACGTTCTTAAAATTACGAGAATTGTCCCTCTGTTCTTAGCAATTAGCCTGATTGGTCCGTATCCGCACAAGGGATGACTTATATTAGACCGGGCCGTGCCCGGGGCATGCCGTGTACGTGGCCCGGACGGGGCACGGGTTTGAAACGTTACATACATTTTGTATGAAGCAGTTTATATTACACAGTACATGATCCGTGTCCCGTGCCCCGTCCGGGACACGTACACAGCACGCCCCGAGCACGACCCGGTCTAATATAAATCATCCCCAATGCATTTACAAAGCGATATTTAAAAAACAAGTTACAACTCAAAATCGCGGTCAGTTTATCCCTTGCACGACGTAATCTAACACACATACCCACATCGCAGCCACACGGAGCGCAGGCGCAGGGCTCATCAAATCCACGCAATTTACTGAACTACACGAAGACTCGTAAACACACGATAAAAATGTGTAAATCATTGTTTTTTCGCTGAAACACTACTATTATCTAAGTGTTGTTTTTCCATCGAGCTCGGTGAGAGGCATTGAGTAATAGCATATTGATTAAGTATTCAATGGGTTTGCTAAAATAATTGTTTGGGTTTTTTTGTAAGCCTACGTTCACACGGCTTTGAACTTTAGGATATCGACGGTGAAGCGGAACCCACCTGACATTTTTCGAGAAACTCAGTGGGATATATATATGGGATGCATGAACTGAAGAAGTCTCCTCGTGTAGCGCAGTTTGTTCCGCCAGTTACTCAACTGAACCGAGCGCTCGGCGCATCCTGGACCCTCACACCCAACACCTTATATGACTGGCCAATTCTTTTCTTACGGTGGTAAGGCTAACGCCCGCCTGGTTTGCGACCACCCTCCCATCGGAGTCTGGCGTCAATCAGCCTGCTGTGTTTCGTCGATGCGTGGCAGTTCCAGTGCCTTAGGCATCTTCTGGACACGCTCGTTCCATGATAGATTTCATCCATAGCTTTCCATTAGGGGTGATCGAGGTAAGAGCCTTTAAGGTTGTGGTACCTACAGACCATTTTTTCCAAGGGACCAACATCGTAATCACAAATAAAATTCAGCCGTCCCATACGTTTAGGTCGAGTAGGTAGGGATTGAAGTTTTCTATGGGACAGTTGATAAATTTTTCGTGATTACGATATTGGTCCCATGGGGAAAGTTGATCAGTTTGATGGTCTGTACCACAACCTTAAAGGCTGGTCTTTGAAAACTAACCCTACAAACCCCTACTACATGCTACCTTGAAGAGGTACAAACAAACAACTGAAAACATATCACCATTCCTTCTAAAATCGTATTTTCCATTTACAATATTGTACTTGCAGCAAGCCGAAAAGAAAAACAACTTGTTACTATTTGAATACAAAACCACTTTTTCAAGATATGTTGGAAAATACTGCAAGATATTCCAAGACGGCACGAATCTTAGGAAAACCTGCACAAAAGGCATACATGTAGCTTTTGCCCCGCGGCTTCACCCGCGTAGAGGTCAGAAATTATCCCACGGGAAAGTAGTACCGGGATAAAAAGTATCCTATGTGTTAATCCAGGTTATAAGCTATCTGTGTGTTAAATTTTATCCATATCCGTTCAGCCGTTTTTGTGTGATTGAGTAACAAACATTTACATTATAATATAAATAACTTTTGCCAGAGGCTTCGCCCGAAAGATGTCGAAAATTATCCCAAGGGAACGTGCTACCAGGACAGCATCAAAATTAGTCTATCAGCTATCTGCCAGTGAAAGCCCCGTCAACATCATCGGTCTAGCCGATTCGGAGTTTACCCAGAACAAACACACAGACAGACAAATGAATTGCTAGGTTTTACGATAAAATGTTCTGTATTTTTTTGATAGAAGTGATTGAATAAGTAATTTGAAAGTGTAGATAATAAAAATAAAAACATTGGGAACATTTGATGCGCACACATAATTTTTTTTTATTTTATGTAAGTGCTGTATAGGTATACAATGGATTTTGACATCAAAAACAGACACTTCAATTTAATTTATTTGTATAGTATGATGATTTCAACATACAAATGTACAGGTACACACGGCGACACATCAAGCTATACATTTCTAGTTTTAGCTGACCTCGCATTGTATAGGTTTTTCCTACAATCTGAAGTCAGCTTATACTGGTTATACAGGGTGTTACGGAAAGGGTATATCAATACAAACCGGTTGAAGAGTGTATCTGGTCTAGAATCTCTGTACAAAATTTCAGCTCAAAATCATTAACTTTGAAAATGCTCATATTTTTTTATTTCGACATCACGGCGCTGCACTGGCGCGCGGCGGCGTGATGTGCGTGTACTAGGCGCACAGACACACTACAGATAATGGGTAATGACCCTCGTAGTGCGGTGACACGTTTGTTATGATTTCAATTTAATAAACTATCGAAATAAAAAAATATTAAGCATTTTCAAAGTTACTGCTTTTGAGCTGAAATTTTGTACAGAGATTCTAGACCAGATACACTCTTCAACCCGTTTGTATTGATATACCCTTTCCGTAACATCCTGTATACAACTTGATGTGTACCCGTGCGTACATATTAAACATATTCTTCCAAGAAAAACTTGGAGGTAGGTAAGAAAACACAATGGGTTTCAAGTGCCTTTTGTACGTGTGAGCGCTGCTTATGAAAAGACTTTTAACGCACTACAAAATATGCTAGAGAATATTTCTCCTCGCAACATATCGAATTGCGATTCAACGTCGATATATTGCTACAAAGGAAAATGTTAAAACAAGACATTTCAATCGAATAAAGTCACAGGTTTTGCATTTTAATTACAGGGTGAAATTGAATTCATGGGCATCCTTTTCAGGGGTCAAATTACTCATCATTATAAACAACTTTTACTATAGGAGCAAACCTGAAGTCGCGAAAAAAATTAGCTGCTCCCTACATTTATGTTCGCATAACTCGTCAAAATGTATGGAACGGTTGATTTTTTTTTTCGCAATTTCAGGTTTGGTCCCATAGTAAGAGTTGTTCATAATGATGAGTACAATGACCTCTTAAAAGGATGCCCATGAATTTAATTGCATCCTGTATATTTTCCGAGTCTATGCATGTCAACTGTCCCATAGGTATCGTGGTCGCAATTAGTCGCAAGCGCGACTGCTGAGCCTGAGGTCTTGGGCTCAATCCCAAGGTCAGTCAGTGTTATTAATCCAATAAGGAATTTCTTAATAACAACCCGAAGTTTGGAAGTTGGCGATGTGATTCCTAGACGCAATCTCATCTCAGCGATAATCAATGTCAAAAACTTATCAAAATGTAGGGTAATTAGAGGTATTTTTGACAGATTGCGACTGAGTTCAGACTGTGGACGTTCTTAAAATTACGAGAACTGCCCCTCTGGTCATACACGCACGCCGTTTGCGAGTACAACGCACCTGAATTTTGTGAAGATCATCACCAACTCTAACAATAGTTTTAAAATAACAGACACCGCTTAAATTTCCATTTTAATTGTGTCTTCCTTGTGTTTTTTTTTACATTGTTCTCACATATAGAAGCAACAAGAATAATGTACCCAGGGTTTAGTAATATTCCTTATTTAAAAATGTGTCCATGGAGTTTCTTGCCCGTTCTTCTCCATAGAGATCTACGCTTTGGAATGGGCAACTAGCTTCAACTTACTGACTAACTGACCGACTATTTAATTTTGACAATTCAAAACTGCCTGTAGGTACATGGTTTAATTGAAATAAATGCTTTGAGTTTGAGTTTGAATTAAATATGGCGAACTAAGTGATAAGTTCCACTAAAGTGCTTAATAAAGTGACGAATTTCAAGTGACTACATATGCTAATGACAGCTACCCCGCTCAAAGTTTATCTACAAGACTAACTACCCACATTCCACAACTGAATAAAATTAAACATGGACGACAGCAAAATGGCGACTTATTAAAATATTTAATTTCACTATAATACACACGGACGGTGGACGTGGTATAAAAACGGGTGCACTTATTTTTATGGCCTAATTTTTTCGACGAACTTGTTGTTTATAGTAATGTGAACATTTTATAGTTCTTGCTAGTTATATATCTACATTTTGTCTTCTTAGAAAGAGAAGAATACTTTTTAAACTTCATTTACATATATCTAGTCTCCACATGGACAATACGTGATTCGTGTATGTACGTACGTAAGTTAGTAGTCATAAAAACTTTCCACTTTTCTTGTTGGACAATCTAGAGTGAGGCTACTCGATGCGTTAACGGTGCGGTGCGGCGTCGGAGCGGTGCCGCAACGTCATCCTACATACAATTCACTATGTCATGTCACACGATGCGTTGGGCCGCCGTGCGGCGTCGCACCGTAGGCGCGCCGCGCATGTGACCTGCGAGACGAGGCAGGGAGGGATGAACATCAGATAGATGCGTCACAAGCCGAACGCTTAGGCCGATCGAGCCTCTCTATCGCTTGTTCCGCGCTCTCGCTTGCACGCTCGGCTCAGACGGAACGTGACAATGAGTCATGTTTTTTCGTGCGTGCAGCCGGCGTTCATCGATTTATAAGACGTTATCACGTCAAAAAGTTCGGTAAGTGTTCGGTGTTCTGTAGTTTGCAATAAATCACACAAAATATACGAACGTGATGTAGAAGGATTTTTGTATTGCTTAGCGGCCAGTCTAGATCTGCGTCCGCCTTTACTTACTTTAAAGATGAATCACTCAGCTGTAGAGGTCTCAGACGCGTCTAGCCACCGGTCATTTAGGTAAGTTTATAAATAGTTAACAGTTCCAGCCAGGATTTACGTCACGGCGTTTGTTTGTTTTCTCGGAATTGTCTGATGCATAGGACTGGCTACAACTGGTGACAGTGTTTTGTTTTCCTTTACTTACATAATGATATTATACAGGGTTACTTGTAACTCGACGTATATTCGTCAGGAGCTGATAGGGGGGCCAAAATGCAACAATCTGAACCCCCCATATGTATGGCCGAAATTCAATAGTTTTCAAGATAAGAGAACAAAGTTTTTATACAAGTAGTACGTTCTCGCTTTTCGTGTCTATGTGATCGGCGGATAGTTCTTTTAAACTACACACTGGATTTTGATGTGGTTTTCACCATCATTTAGAGAATTTATTCCGGAAGAGTTATGTGTATTAAGGTGCCACTATTCGATATTTTTTCCATACAAATTTCGGGAGAGTATTACTCAACTGTTTGACATTGTACATCCAAAGTTAAACATTGTATCGTTTTGTCTAATTATTAATTGTGTCTTTATGGAAGCAGAATTGTAAAATAACAAGCCATTAAAAAGTTATGAGCCAACAAAGATTCGTTTTTCTTGCTATTTTTAACGTAACTTTGGGTGTAAATAAGTAATAAAAGAACTGAAAAATATTAAAAATTAAATCCATACCGACAAAGATCAGTTATCGAAGAGTTCAAAAAATTTTATTTGTGATTGATTTATGTAGTGGCTTTTTCATAAAACTCGATTTTCCAAAGCACTTTTCAAATATTTTTATGCGCCTATCAGTTCGGAACGGTGTTTCTGTGCGCGAGAACTAGATGTTGTGCGTGTAGATTAGCGTCTAACTGCTCATCACTGATACTAGCTCCGTCAGACACGAAGCCAAGTTAGACAGCGTGATTTTGGCAATGACCACCAGTGAGTTCGAGCTCGCGGCTAGTTTACTCTTAAGGCCGGTTGTTTCAAACGGTTGGTTAACGTATCTTACGTACGTCAAATAATAACAACTAGGTAATCGTTATTATTTGATGTACGGTAAGGCCGTAATTTTGTAATAGTAATTTGATACAACGCTTTTTTTTGGTTTGACGATAGTTCGCGCCATTTTTGACGTATACGCGTGCGTCAAGTGGACGTGAAACAAACCGCCATAATTCGTTAATATTAAACTTACATAAAATAAAGAAATTTTGATCTTTTGTCGAGTCGTCAACTGTGAGAAGCAGGAATGGGTCATTAGATAAAAATTTAAATTCTTTCTATTCTCGTAGCATGTACTGTATCTATGTCTATATCCTGTTTAGTATAATATAATTCAATTAATCACATTTAAATTAAATTATTTCTCTTTGAGTACGCTGTGCCGGTACAGTGTTCTAATAATTGTGTGCTGCACCGGACGACGTCATTACGTCAGCGCCGGCTGTCGCTGAAAACCAGCGCTGGGGCTCTGTCTTGCATAGGGTCGCAGCATTATGCTGAGCGATAGCCGTTTTGCGTGGATGTGACGCATGTTTCCCTTACCTTCTTTTTTTTTGAGCTTATATTCTTTTTTGCGTCATTTTCACCGCAAATAAACGTATTTTCTTTCTTTCTTTCTCTTAGTTAATAAGCATTATCTTATCATTTCATTTGTGCTGTTATTTACGTTTCCTTATAACAATCGTAGTCCTTCACTAGTTAGAGAATTAGACGCCTCCAGTAAATAGGAACTAGACCATTTGAGGACATTCCGAACCCATTAGATGACCTACGAGTTTACCACACAATATGCAGTCAAACTAACCCTTACACAAATCACAATATGACTGATTTTCGATTGTCTCTTCACCTTTATAACTTTGTAACGATTCCCGAGTCAACAATTTTACATTTGCGTTTAATCCAGTGATGTTTTAGTAGAATTAGTGAGGAGTTTCGAGTTTTGGAGACGCATTTAGTTAGTTTGTGCCGTCAATGCCATTTAGATGATATCGGAAATATCCGTTTTGTTATCGCATTTCTAACCTAGTTCGGTTTATTTACTAGATTTAGCCTGAGGCTTCGCGTTTCGTAATGAACACTGGTATATCTGATAAGGGGAATCACTTCATTGGCGGTGTTGTTCATTAGAACAGTACCTACTCAGAACTATGTATAAACATTATAGGTAGGTTTAACTGAGGTCGATATATTTATTAGTTAAGGCGGTACCCCGACCAAATAACCTTGAGCATTGCGACAGAGATAGAGAGCGACACTAATTCCTCGTACAAAAGGGATGCAGCGCACCCTGCGCACGCCCTTTTGTCATAGAACTCGCACAATTTTTGGAATTATTTTAACAAAAAAAGTATAGTGAACTTTTTAAATAAATTAAAACATGGATTATTTAGATTTTTAAATTATCTATCCATTGGTGAAATCCTCAAATTAATAGAACGTCAAATTTAGCAAAAGATGCATGCAATCAATAGTTTTAGTCACTTTTTTAAAGGATATTTTAAATGTATTAGTAACAAATAATAACGTGCAATGTGATGATAGGATATCGAACATTAATAATGTGCGTTCAGATGTAATTTATTTCTCATAATTATTGAGTTATTATGAACGTTCACAGTCTGGTCTCAGTCTCTATCTGTCAAAAATACTTCTAATTTCCCTACATTTTGACAAGTTTTTGACATTTGTTTGTCACCGAGATGAGACTGCGACTAGATTTTTAACGTTTTAAATTACGAGAATTGGCCTTCTGGTCCCAGATTACCAATATGTCAAATATAACGGTTCTTTCAGGCGTTTCAGCGTGGAGCGGTAATGCTTAAGCGAATACCGCACCCCCGGCCATAAGTAGAGGTGGAACACCGCGGTGGTTTTAGCCGGTAAGAGTCCGGAATGCCCCTCGGTCACCCCCACGATGGAGGAAGCCCATGAGGATTTCCACCGCGAAAAAAATACAAAAAAAGGCGTTTTTGCGTACCAAACAAACTCACATTCGCATTTATTTATATTATAATATTAGTTAGGTTAGGTTATCAAAACAGCAAAATATTTATTTGACAGTAACTATTTGCGCCGTTGCCAACTTTCTGAATGCATCATTAAAAAAAAGTAACAAGATAATCTTATCGTCTTCATCAATCTGCATTTGTGCCCGTTTGATGGCAATAGGCGGGACTTAAACATAACTGGCGTAATGTGAGAGGTACTATAGCCCTAGCCCTAACCTAACCCACTTCTGCCTAATCCTTCGTGGAACCTAAGCGTGATATTATGTTATTGTCTTTTGTAAACCAGGAGGGGCTTGTAGCTAAGTAATAACAGCCGCACGGGTCGATCGATCAGGTTAAGCTACGCTTGCCACGATGGTTCCGTGGATGGGTGGCCATCTATGCATACCAAGACCGTCTGTGCCTCGGAAAGCACGTTAAGCCGTTGGTACCGGCTGTCATTCGTAGATCTTTTACAGTCGTTACGGGTCGTCAGAAGCCCGAAAGTCTGACAACCAGTCTTACCAAGGGGTATCGTATTACCCAATAACTGGTTTGTGTAAGTCAGATAGGCAGTCGCTCCATGTAAAATACAGGTATTCAGCTGCATCCGGTTAGACTGGAAGCTGACCCCAACATAGTTGGGAAAAGGCTAGGCAGATTGATTTTTGTCTTTTATAAACCATCTTAATCCCTTTATTGTCATTATACTTCAACACGTTATAAACCAATGATTTTCTATCAAGTCCCAATCCATACTTATCACACTATCACACTAATATTATAAAGGCGAAAGTTTGTGAGTGTGTGTGTGTTTATATGTTTGTTACTTCTTCACGCCTAAACCACTGAACCGATTTAGATGAAATTTGGTATAGAGATAGCTTGAGTCCCGGGAATGGACATAGGATACTTTTTATCCCGATATTCCCACGGGATCGAGACTTATGCGGGTAAAACCGCGGGGCGCAGCTAGTAATATTATAAATGCGAAAGTGTGTCTGTCTGTTACCTCTCCACGCTTAAACTGCTGAATCGATTTAGATGAAATTTGATGTACAGATGGTTTGAGTCCCGAGAAAGGACATAGGATATTTTTTATCCCGATATTCCCACGGGATCGAGACTTATGCGAGTGAAACCGCAGGGCGCTGCTAGTATTTATTAAAAGTTTTCTTCAAAGAACAATTCACACAAATTCTCCCAATCAACTCAAATATAAGAGAGCTTAATACCGGTCTCTATTGCCAACAAAATTACAATAGCGTGCCGATTATCAGCACTAAGAGGAACATTAAGCTTTGTAGAAAACTATCTAAGTGCCATCTCTCACGAACTTGTTTGTTTTCAGGCCTGAAATATCAACGGTTGCGACAGCACGTCTGAAAAGTTTATGTTTGTGCTGTCATACTTTTGTTTTAAAGGCGAGCGTACATTAGGTGGCCCACTGGTAACGGCCGCGACTTACGAGCTGTAGGTGGTGGGTTCGAATACAGGCAGGCTCTTTGTGTAAATTATTTCATCACCACTGCTCTCAAAACGGTGAAGGAAAACATCGTGAGGAAACCAGTATGCCCTAGAACCAAAAATTTACAGATATGTGACATGACATGATTATGGCCCAGTCACCCTCTCAGAGAGGAGGCCTGTGTCCCAGCAGTGGGGACTTTATAGGCTGATTATACAGTACATAAGAGACCATAGAACATGTGTACTGTAGCGGTATCTAAAAAAAAAAACTCCACATGCGAGCAACGCGTCGTACTGACGTCACGTGAAATCCTGCATCTCGCAAGCAGAGTTTACCGCGCAACTAGCGTTACTACGGCCCGACATGAATCATCGGACAGTTGCCCGCCAGACACGACACCCCTCTCGTCGGAGAATCCCCCCCTTTTCTATGGAGTATGACTGAACTTTAACACCCTGTTCCTCATACCCCCATTGTACATACACGTAAATTCTATCAAAGGCTTTCTGTGTTTTGCTAATCAGAACGATACTACCCAAATGTATAAATAAATAATTATCAAAATGTTACCTACTGCATATTCCACGAATGTTTTCATTAGCACTGCAAAGCGCAAAGTGCAAAACGCAAAACACGAAAACTAAAACACACCAGGCCTACCTAAAAACCATAAAAAACGCACATCAAAAACTCGTATATCTCAAATGCTGCTACGAGCAGTATTCACAGACCGTAAACAAAATATCAAATGTATGAAAATTTCACATTTCCCTACGGAAATGTACGGACCAAGTGCGGGAATAAAATCCTTTGAAAATGGCCTTGCTACTCTACTTTTGCTATCTGATTTCGGAATAGGCCTGACACGAACTACATGGCTACAGAAGGCCGACTCCATATAATCCGCCTATAATGTTCTTACTGCTGGGACACAGGCCTTTACTCTGTGAGAGGGAGCCGTAATCCACCACGCGGGCTCAGTTGGTAGATGTCACAGGTCTTCGTGAATTTTTGGTCTTATGAGATGCCAGTTTCCTCCCGATATTTTCCTTGACACGATGTCTTTCACGAGGTTTTCTTTTCATCGGTAGCGGTGAGCAAACGACCATAGACACGCTTCACGTACAGCGAGTGTAAGCGCAATCCCGACCGAAATTGTTTGAGATCTCTGCGCGTATATGTGTGTGTGTGTGCGCCAATTTCGCTCGCTGTATGGAGTCGACCTTCTGTACTATTCTGTGGTACTGGGTGCTCAAAATGCTTTAACATTCAAGGTCGAGTTTATGTGACTGTAGTGGTATCTACAACGCCACATGCGAAACGACGTCACGCAAAATCCTGCATCTCGCAAGCAGAGTTTACCGCGCAACTAGCATATATACAACAACCCAACATTAATCAGTGGGCAGTTACCTGCCAGACACAACACCCGTCTGGTCGGAGGATCCTCCCTTTTCTATGAAGTATGAGTGAACTTTACACCCTGTTCCTCATACCTCTGTAATTATGACTATGTTGATTGGTTAGCCGTACCTATGAGCAGTTTTTGATCGAAACTATGTCTATGCTGTCAGTGAGCAGTGGTGGCCAAGTGGTAACGGCCGCGACTTACGAGTTGTAGGTCGTAGGTTCGAATCCGGACAGGCGCTTTACTTTGTGTAAATTATTTCATCACCACTGCTCTCAAAACGGTGAAGGAAAACATCGTGAGGAAACCGGCATGTCGTAGAACCAAAAATTCGAAGACATGTGACATCTGCCAACCCGCACTGGGCCCGCGTGGTAGATCAAGGCCCACTCCCTCTCACTGAGAGGAGGCCTGTGTCCCAGCAGTGGGAACATTATAGGCTGATTATGTATGTCTATGCTTGATTTGCTTTCGGGTCGAGCAGTATCACCTAGGGAATACAGCGTTCAAATGTTGAGACCTCATCTTTTGTATAATTTGGGACCATTTGCCGTAAGGACTTTTCATTTTATGTTACATGTAGGTAAGTAAATAGGTATGATTCAGGTATGATTTTCATTTCCATATCCACGATCTCTGGTAGGTTTTGCATATTTATTTATTTACTTATGAGCTCAACTGTGACTAATGGGACACAATTACTATTTGAGACATAATTACAATATTATTAAGAGGTAACGGGAGAACCAACAACATAATAATATGTATGTATATGAGACACAGAGCCCATTACAGGTTCGGTTCGGGTTTTCTGGCTTCAGGGTCTTAGAATCGAATAAAATAAAATAACATAACACCACGACTGTAATTCCTAAAGGAAAAGACAAAGGGTGCACATAAGTATAGAAAAAAGTAAAAAAACAAATGCCAAAAAAAAGTTGAATGATTGATGATGTAATAAAATATTCGTGTGAAATTGCCTTATGTAATTATTTTTCGACACGGCTTTAAAATTACTCTATTTCAACGCACTAACACCGCGTCTGTAATTCCTAAAGGAAAAGACAGAGGGCGCCACATATAGAAAAAGTAAAAAAAAACAAATTCCAAGAAAAACTTTAATGACTGATGATGTAATAAAATATTCATGTCATTGTGAAATTGCCTTATGTAATTTTATTTCTTGCTTAAACACGCCATTTTTCGACACGGCTATAAAAATACTCTATTTCGACGTACCTACCCAATACCGTACTTTTCAAACCATTGTTGGCCTAGCCCTCAAAAACGCAAAAAGATACTTTATCAAGTAGTCCATAAAATTATCTACTGTCGAACTGCACGCTATCCTCTTAACCCGCTACCGCTAAGTAATAGCGTTGCCAGTAATAGCTTGCAAGCATGTTTACCTACCACACTAGCTCAAGCTACTTACAAGCTATCGCTCGAGCGCTGCGATGGCACTCCACTTCGAGTTTAGCATAACAAATTGCGTTCAGGCTAAGTTCCATAATTAATGTCGGCGGGTGCAATAGTAAGCCTTGTGTTCACCAACATTTTAATCTAGTGATTAAATATTTAATCAGTTCTATATTTTTCCTTAGGAAATTTGACATAAACCAACTGTTTAGTTTGTGTATAGTTTTAGTGAGGTATTCCACTCAGAGCACTGATTTGAACCGCACTTGGTAGGTTTTAATTTTTTTTTTTAATTGATCATTATTGTAATTCAATTTCTTTTATTTCAATTATTAAATTATATAATAACTAAAAATCATTCGAAAGAGCAGTCCATCGATTAATAAATATTCGATGAATCGTTCAGTCGAAGTAGCGTTTGGCGATAAAAGGTCGTTTCGCAATCAATTCCATTCGAACAAACGTTCAGTCGACTTTCTATTAATCGAAGATATGACTCTCGAAGTAACGTTACGGACCCCTTGTAACTTTAGCTGTTGCATCTTCAATTTAACAGATTACGAAGTAAATTGCATTTCGTTTAAAACAATAAAGCAACAATAACTGTTTAAATACCTAACCGCTGGTTATAATGTTGGTGGACTCAGGCCTAAAACGGTAGCAGATGCAGGGTTATCTAAGCGGAGACTTGGCTATGCATTTTAGTTAGGTTAGCGTTAGTTTAAGTCAAAATTAAGATCATCCTGACTCAGTGGCATACCGCTTGTGACTAGAAAGGAAGTGTTTTTTTTTTACTGGAGGCTACAGCAGTGGTTAGTTTTTAGTTTATCCACGCGCGCCTCAAAGAGATGTCAGCATAAAAGAAGGGGCCTGTTAGGGTCGAAGCCTGCCGGGGATGCGGGATTGTCCGAAAGGGTTACCGCGCTACCCCGGAACATAAAGGGCTAAGGAAGGAACACGGGTGGGTTTTAGTCAGTAAGAGTCTGACACTCCCTTCCGCTTCACCCAGAGCGGGAGGAGTCATTTGATGAGTTCTCATCCACAAAAAAAAGTGGTTAGTTTAATTTTTGCAACTCACATTGTTATTAAAGCAACATTTTTTACACACAATATTTTTATTTGTATTTTCAGCTAGTTTTTTATGTATTTTTGTTAGCTGTCGCTCAAGCTCTGCGATGGCACTACACTACGAGTTTAGCATAAGAAATCGCGTTCAGACTAAATTCTATAATGAATGTCGACGGGTTATAGTAAACTCGGGTAGCAGATGCAAGGTTATCGAAGCGGAGACTTGGCTATGCAATTTAGTAGGTTAGGGTAATATCAAAATTCAGCTCAGTAGTACAACCTGTCGTTAGCTAAGTGTTGAATATTTTGTGTCCTGGAGCCAATAATTTCAGTAGTGACCAGTTTAGTTATTGCAACTCATAGATTTAAATAGCTAGATTAGCCCGACCACGTCAAAAGATGGTCACGTTTCTGTTTCGTTCACGATGACATTTGGATAGTATTATCTCGCTCACTCCGTATTTACCGTTCCATGAGTACATGCGGGTGCTCAGTCTTCTCAGTATGGACACCTTTTTGCGTGACGTAAGTACACCGAGAGCAAATCTAAAGATTTAAATCTTTGTAGCAATTCAAATTGCTAGTACAGACGCCAGCACATCAAGCTACCCGAAACTGTCAAATTTTCCCAATCAACTTTGAACCTTATGCTTTAGGAATAAAGTTGAAAATCTATTAAATAAATTTGACATATGCATAACGTAGCTTGATGTGCTGGCGTCTGTACCTTTCGCTTTAATTTAAGGCGAATGCCCGAAGAAGGATTAAAACTAATGTTGTCGTTAAAAATTATGCTGTTTTTAAGCAAACGTAGATATTGTCAAACAAGGCTCTGGTACAGTTGGCCCATAGTCTTTAAGATAAGCCTATTGGTCCCCTGTTAGAAATTAGTCCCTGCGATGATACTCGGGAGAGCGGTTAATAGCGTCTTACAGATTAACCCCCTTATTCATAATCCTATTTTATCTCTATTTTAGCTAAAATAGGTTTATAGAACGTTTGTCTTTATCTGTCACGTTGTCATTTCTGTGTGTAAGAAAGAGACAAACCCCATTTTAACTAAAATAGGTTTGATAAGTTTTATGAATAAGGGGGTAAATGTATTAAGACAGATGGTCAACCACTTGAGTGTTGCAATTCTTTTCACCTCGTTAATATCGTAAAATACAGGGTGAAACTAAATTCATAGGCATCCTTTTAAGGGGTCATTGTAATCATCATTATGAACAAATTTTACTATGGGACTAAACCATGAATCGCGAAAAAAAATCAGCTGTTCCTTGCATTCCTGTTCACATTACTCGTCGAAATGTAGGGAAGAGTTGATTTTTTTTCCCTTGAAAGGATGCCCATGAATTCAATTTCACCCTGTATGTGTTGATTTTCGTTAAGGCTGTGAATTCTAAAACTCAATGATAGCAAATACCGGTCAGTGGGTTGTCTTAGGACCAGTCAAATATTTCGCTGTGTCTATAAATTAATTAATATTACGTAATTTATCAGCAGCTCACAAAACGGTGAAGGAAAACATCGTGAGGAAACCAGTATGTCCCAGAACTAAGAATTCGAAGACATGTGACATCTACCAACCCGCACTGGGCCCGGGTGGTAGATTACAGCCCACTTCCTCTCATAGAAAGGAGGCCTGTGTTCCAGCAGTGGGAAAAAAAGGCTGTTTATGCTACTAAATTAAATTAAAAAATATCACTCCGTAGTGCAGTTAAATATTTATAATGAATTGCAATAGATATAGAGGATAAAGACTAGAAAAGAAATCAAAATAGTTTATTCTTCACCAATAAAACGCACATCATAAAAATTAAACAAGATAATATTAAAGATGGAAGGAGTGGAAGGAGACCTTTGCTCAGGAGTGGGACAACGTAGGCTAGTAAAAAAAAATATACTACAGATAAAAGCCAGTATTCGAAAGAAAAATTTAAAATTACTCAGAAAGTATTAAAGTTAAAAAGTCGTCTAGACGTTGGAAAAAAAATATGATTTGAAAAATAATGTAGGACTCAATCTTATTACTCGTATACTAAAACATGTACCTAAACCACTTAGGAAAATAGATACACTTTAAGCTTAGAAGCATATTCACGTGAGTGCCAATAACGGTAAATTACCGGATACAATACATTATAAACTCTCCCCCACATTGAACATTAAAAGTTATAGATCCACGTATGGTTTGTGCTATGAAAGCTTATGCTTAGTTACTGACAATGGGTAATAATACCCAGTGGGTAGTAGTAACAGACGGTAATAGTACCCAGTGGGTTTGGGTAATAGTAACAGAGGGAAATAGTACCCAATGGGTATTAGTAACAGAGGGTAATAGTACCCAGTGGGTACTGGTAACAGACGGTAATAGTACCCAGTGGGTAGTAGTAACAGAGGGTAATAGTACCCAGTGGGTTTGGGTAATAGTAACAGAGGGTAATAGTACCCAATGGGTATTAGTAACAGAGGGTAATAGTACCCAGTGGGTACTAGTAACAGACGGTAATAGTACCCAGTGGGTAGAAGTAACAGAGGGTAATAGTACCCAGTGGGTAGTAGTGACAGAGGGTAATAGTACGCAGTGGGTAGTAGTGACAGAGGGTAATAGTACCCAGTGGGTAGTAGTAACAGAGGGTAATAGTACCCAGTGGGTCTGGGTAGTACTAACAGAGGGTAATAGTACCCAGTGGGTACTGGGTACTAGTAACAGAGGGTAATAGTACCCAGTGAACACTATCAACAGAGGGTAAAAGTACCCAGTGGGTACTAGTAACAGAGGGTATAAGTACCCAGTGGGTAGTAGTAACAGAGGGTAATAGTACCCAGTGGGTATTAGTAACAGAGGGTAATAGTACCCAGTGGGTAGTAGTGACAGTGGGACGCCCCCAGTTAGATGGACGGACGACTTAAAGAAGGTGGCTGGGGTAGACTGGATGCGGAAGGCGGAGAACAGGGTGTTGTGGCGCAGTCTGGGGGAGGCCTATGTCCAGCAGTGGACTGCGATAGGCTGAGTTGATTGAGGTAATTGATAATAATACTATTATACAGAATGTTATTGTTCCACTGCTTCACATATAGAGAAGGCACGAGCAGTGATCACCACGCATGCTCAAAACGGGTTGGCGATTTCAGACTTATACAGGGTTATATTTTTAATTGGCAGGGTTATTTTTTTTCTAGCTCACCGTCCGATCAGGATAGCTCACCGTCCGATGTTCCACGCGCGCCTCAAAGAGATGTCAGCATAAAGGAAGGGGCCCGTTACAGTTAGGGCCGAAGCCTGCCTGTCCGAAAGGGTTACCGCTACCCCGGAACATAAAGGGCTAAGGAAGGAACACGGATGGGTTTTAGTCAGTAAGAGTCAGACACTCCCTTCCGCTCCACTCAGAGCGGGAGGATTCTTATTTTATTTTATTTATTTGAGAGTCATTTGATTGATTTCCTATCCAAAAAAAAAGACCATGGTAGCTAGGAGTTCTCTAATTTCCGGAACATGGGCCTACCTACTAATAAAAGTCTTTAATTAAGAATTCCCAGCAAATACTGGCATAATTACCAAACGCGCGGCTTTAATTGTACGAGACGTTCCACATTGAGTTGGGTACACACATCACGCCTCTGTACCCTGAAGGGTTTGGCAGGGGTTCATAATACAGGGGCAAATTAAATCCAAACTTCCAAACTAATATTATAAATGCGAAAGTAACTCTGTCTGTCTGTCTGTCTTTTCTTCACGCCTAAACTACTGAACCGAGTTCGATGAAATTTGGTATAGAGATAGTTTGAGTCCCGGGAAAGGACATAGGATAGTTTTTATCCCAATATTCCCACGGGATCGAAACTTACGCGGGTGAAACCGCGGGGCGCAGCTAGTTAGCTAATATTATGAATTGTCAGTTTGTGACCATTTTACGACTTTCATTATGATTCATAATATTATCCTTTTATGATTCTGCCAAAGTGGCCCCCTGGTGGCCTAAAATACAGGCTTCGGCTTAACTTAGGCACCAGTCTCCCACAATACTTTTCTTTAAGCCCATGACTGGACAATATTGTTTTTTTTTTGTTATTATTTTATAAGGATACTAGCTGCACCCCGCGGTTTCACCCGCATAAGTCTCGATCCCGTGGGAATATCGGGATAAAAAGTATCCTATGTCCTTTCCCGGGACTCAAACTATCTCTATACCAAATTTCATCTAAATCGGTTCAGCGGTTTAGGCGTGAAAAGGTAACATACAGACAGACAGAGTTACTTTAGAATTTATAATAATAAGTAAGTATAATTAATAATTATGGATTGTGGTGAGAAAAATTAATAAATTATTATTGTTGTGTATTTAAACTTTAACATAGTAACTGTAGTCTAAGGGTTCACATGTAACGGTTAGGTTTGATCCTAAAACAATAATGAGAAGGATCTTCTATTGTCCTAACTCAGCCTTTAATTTACTGGCAGATAGAAATCTAGCAGTCTAGAACAACATAATTAATACCTCGCCTGTAGAGTGCAGAGCAGTGGTGCCCCAGTGGTCACGGACACGACCTAAGAGTTGTAGGTCGTAGGTTCGAACCCAGACAGGCGCTTTACTTTGTGTAAATTATTTCATCACCACTGCTCCCAAAACGGTGAAGAAAAACATATTGAGGAAACCCGCAAGTCCTAGAACCAAAAATTCGAATACACGTGACGTCTACCAAACCGCACTGGGCCCGCGTGGTGGATTACGGTCCACTCCCTCTCACTGAGATGAGGCCTGTGCCCCAGCAGTGGGAACATTATAGGCTGATTATGATGTAGAGTTCGGCAGAGGTGGACCTGTAGAAAACCCACATTTCACCCGTTATCTTTAACTTCCATGTAATAGGGGGTGCATTCTGCATTTAGTATTGAACTAAATGTAGAACGCCACCTGTAGGCTATGGGATAAATACAACCAAATAGGCTCGTATGGAACAGTCGATATTAGTACAGGATGTCAACTCAGGGCGGCGGCTGATGAACATCTAGCACGTCAAAGGCGGCGCCCACGGACCCAGTCAGGCGGTCCACTGTACACCCACTAACCCAATAACACTTTGCCTGACCTAAGAATCGAACCAAAGACCTCACAGTCTAGAAGTAGGTAGACAAATAAAGTTTTTCGGAGTCGCAATTTCAATTATTTTTTAAATCAAGTGAATATTCTACCACGAGATGAGTTTTTGGAAAAACAACTTTAATAGCCGCACATAAAGTTCAGTTTGTTTTATAACGTTTTAAATAGTGCCAGTCATTCCAAAATCAACATAATTTACACTGGAATGAAGTTGATATTTGTTTGAAGAGGAAATAAATAACATCTATTGGAAAAAAGGATTGAAGAAACAAAGGTTTCCACATTTGTTTGCAAACAAAAGTTTAGAATTCGTGAACTCTGTAAGTAATGCTCTTTTCAATGTTGCTATCATTGCTCAAATGCTCGAAACCGAATGCTCGAAACCGAATGCTCAATACACGAAAATTTAGACAACTAGCTGCGACAAGTCTATAACACGGGAGAATGTCGGGATAAAAAGTATCCTAATCTAGGTCATGGTCTACCAATATTCCGAATTACATCCAAATTCGTTCTGCTGTTTTAGTGTGAAAGCGTAAAAAACAAACATACAAAAAAAACTAAATATTTTCTAATATGTAAATAATTATGTAAGAAGACAATAAAATCTCTGACTAAAAAAAAAAATTATCCATAAAGTCAAAGTCAAAGCATTTATTTAGGCACATAAAAGGCACTTTTGAACGTCAAAAATTACTGATTCTAGTCGCCCCTTCCAAAAGGTAGTTTTCGTATGGAGAAGAATGGGCAAGAAACTCCACCACAACAGGTATAAGTATTTGAAACGAAACCATGACATATAAATTAATTATCTGATAGATACATGGTGCTCACATATTTACAAACATGGTAAAAGTAAACGATTTTAATTAAAAAAAAAAATAACAAGTAAAAAGTCAGGGTGTGAGTAATGAATGTAAATCAATGTAAAAAAAGAATAAAATTTTACAATTAAATTAGCAACCAGTTTGATTTTGTCTAGACTCTAGATTGTCCTGGAGCAGGACCAGCATGTTTCCAAGCGTCTTATCTTATAATATTAGTTTGTAGACAATGAATATAACACATACACAATGCAGTTTCAAGCACCTATTTTTTCAGTTTCCTTGCTCCTTCACTGAGTACCTACTTTAAGTATCATGTCGTACAAACGACGCCCTTAAGGGACTATTTGTGTATCACCGGGACGCGATCACGTGTTCCGAAGAGATGCGTACGTTTATAGCTTGCAGAATTGCTGCTTATAAAAAGGGTATTTTTTTAATAAGAGCTCTGAAACAAATTAGGTCTTAGGTTTGTAAAATATGTGTTGGTTATGTGGTTTTTTTTTGGGGTTAAATATAATGATCAGCAAAAAAATATATTGAACACCAAAAAATGAAGTCTAAAATTACAATAGTTCTAGCTGGGTACCCCGAGGTTGGGTTTGGCTAGGTTACTTTAAACCCTTTACACAGAAATAGGAGCCCAGCGAAGCGGGGGCTCCGTCGACATAGGATGCAAGAGCGAGCTAATGAGAATACAAATACCTTTATCTAGGTATCTTACAATAAAATGGAGTTTTAATTTTGGTGATCATTTACTATTTTTGGCAGTAAAAAGAGTTTTTTTGATGTTATATTTTACTTTATCTGGTGATAAGTTAAACATAAGCCTTTTTTTTTTCGCAGGAGCAGCCTAGTAAAATATACATTTAAGAACACCTACCAAGTCACCAAACGACGTGATCTACCAGAGAATCAAAATAGAGTAACCGAGTTGATCTGGCAATTGGCCGGCTATATTAGCCGTGGAGACGATAAACGTTGGCATGTCTTGTGACTGCGAATCGACAAACGTAAAGGTGGAACGCCCTCAAGCTACGTGGAGCGACGATCTTCGCAGAGTAGCTGGTAGCAGCTGGATGCAAGTTTCCGACAATTGAGATGAATGGCGTGCGATTGAAGAGGTCTGTGTCCAACAGTAGACTCCTATAGGCTGATGATGATGACGAAGTCGCCCATACAAAGTGAGCAAGTTGCGATGATCAATACTCATTTTTGAGGTGCGTTAAAATCGCCTCTTCGAGTAGTGACACCTGAATTCAGGTACCGACACCAGCACATCAAGCTACCCGAAACTGTCAAATTTTCCCAATCAACTTTGAACCTGATGCTTTAACGATAAAGTTGAAAGGAAAGTCTCCTCCCAAACCACTCCTGGGCGATTTAAAATTCGAATTTCGGGTTCAAGTATTCACAAAGACAGTGACACTACAAACTGGCATCCACAGTTATGTTCTCTGATTCATTTGTTTACATTTTCGACATATACTTTTGGAACAGACCATACTTGAAAATACATCGGTATTTAAATTCCACATGTAGCAGAGATTGATTTGACACGACACAGCGTTAATTGACTCCCCATCCCTTAGGGAAGCCATATAACGTACAATTTAATCCGCAACGTAAGTAGAATGCTACAGCGCCGCGGTACCGCGACTCCACCCTGTTACAATATAATCTGTATATATTACATTGGAATGGTCACCGCTGTTTTGCCCTTGGAATCTAATCACAACGTTACCATAAATTAGGTGTTAGGTTATCTTTTCGGGAGAGGAAAATGGAGCAAGGACACTAATACCCCAATTATTAGCCTTTAATGGTCCCATTGCTGGCCATAATTTCTTCTGATACCGAGAAAACATTCTTTTGTCGTATTGGCACCAACTTTTATGTTAATAGTTCAAGCCATAGATAAACTATATTTGGTCAGTCAGTAATTCAGTGGTGGTGCTGACTAACCAGGGTACTCGGACGTACAGATGCCAGCACTTCAAGCCAATACAAACGGTCTTTCTTTAATAGATTTTCAACTTTACCACTATAGCATAAGGTTCAAGGTTGATTGGGAAAATTTTACAGTTTCGGGTAGTTTGATGTGCTGGCGTATGTACTTCGTCTTCGCATAATTATAATTAATGTATGTAAAATAGTAACTATTAAACTTGTACATTCCACTCCATACGAAACTACCATTTGGAAGGATCGATTTTCTTGTAAATGACTTCAAAAATGCCTACGAAATAAATTATTTGACTTTAAAAGTTTCCAAATTGCTGACGTTAACCCAATCCTTCAAACATATTTCGCCGTGTCGAATAAAGTTGTAGCGGTATCTACAAACGACACATACGAACAACGCGTCATACTGACGTCACGCAACTCCTACATCTCGCAAGCAGAGTTTACCACGCAACTAGCATAGATACGACGCCCCGACATGAATCATTGGTCAGTTCCCCGTCAGACACAACACCCGTCTGGTCGGACGATCCTCCCTTTTCTATAGAGTATGTGTGAACTTTACACCCTGTTCCTCATACCTCTATAATCTTCCAAAACCTAAATTCTGTGATTCGGTTCAAACCAATTTTCTTGGAAATCAATACAAACTATCGATATAAGTGCTGTTGCGTGCTTCACTGCTTACCCCTAAACAGCTACTATTTATTACGCTGGGCGAAGGTGACGTCGTAATCGGACTAATTAACTACTAGAAAATATTTTATAGGCTTTACGAGGTTTTAATGAACAGCATAATATTCTGAGTTTTGTTTTTTTCTTCTTTTTATAAGTTTTTAGCCTTTGGTGTTTTTGAGGTTTTTTCTTTGTGTTGGTCTTTGACCTGCAGTGAAGCAGTTTTAAGATTAAGCCCCTTCGTACACAAGGCTACTCAAATCTTAGATACTCAACGATTTTAGTCTTCAAACGACTGCCGCCATACAAATCTATTTAAGTTGAAAATGTCGGCGACGCGACTCGTGTACGAATTTCAATAGATTTGTACGGCGGCAGTCGCTTGAAGACAAAAATCGTTGAGTATCTAAGATTTGAGTAGCCTTGTGTACGAAGGAAGGGGTTAACAAATAACGTTGTCTTTAAAATATTTCTCCAACTTTTCCAACCAGAATACCTACATGAGTATTTCCATAACAATTCACAACATTAAAGATCCTGGAATCCCTATAAACAAGTATGAAAGTAACTCTGTCTGTTTGTGTGTCGTTTTCTTTTACGGCTAAACGGATTTCGAGGAAATTTGGCACACAGTAAGACCATGACCTGGGTTAGGACCAAAAAGCCTATAGATAAAAGTGGAGGCAACACTCTAAATACCTAATTGAGGACTACTGTGGTCGGACCTCTTTTTCTGAATACATACATATGACAAAGAAAACACATATCACTGTCTCGTTCTTATGTGTGCACTTAGAAAGAGAGTGTCCGACCACAGTCGTCTTCACTTAGGTATCTAGAGTGTTGCCACTATTTTTATCTATAAGCTTCTTGGTTAGGACACAGCATAATTTTAATCCCGGTAGTACGTTCCCTTGGGATAATGTCCAACATCCACACGGGCAAAATGTAGTATTCCATAAACATACATAGGTACATAATTATACATTTTACATGGCGCATAATCAGAATTAAACTCCGCACCCTCTTAATTAGAGTAATAGAACAAAATAGAATTCAAATAGAATTCTATACAATAAATATCGTAATAAAACAAATAAATATATAAATTATGTTAAAAATAAATATTATAAAAATGAAATTAGTAAAAACTTCCGTAACTCGAAAAAAATTTGGGGTATCATTAACTCATTATGTGGAAACATTACAAAGTCAATAGAAGAAGTAGTTTTCAAGGCATTTAATCATAAGGAAAAAGACTTAGCCGATAAATTTGCAAATGAATTCCAACAAAATGTCGACAATATAACAAAACCTTGTAACACCACCATATTAGACCCGCCGACGTACTCTAGTGACTGCGGCATGTCCCTGCGAACTAACAATATATCATACGATAAAATTTATAAAATTATAAATAACTTAAATATAAACAAAAGTCCTGGCTATGACGAAATACGAGTCACCGACTTAAAATATGCATCACAAAAAATCTCTCCAGTTATAACACATCTTATTAATACTAGCCTAAAAACCTGCACTTACCCTGATAAACTAAAAATAGGTATTATTCGCCCTATTCACAAAAAAGGATCCTTAAAGGAATTCAATAATTATAGGCCTATCACAATTCTATCAAGCATTGACAAAATAGTTGAGCGTTGTATTGGTGATAAAATAAACCACTTTCTATGTGAGAACAAAATAATAAACAAAAAGCAATTTGGCTTTCAGAAAAACCGAAGCGCCGCTCAGCTATTGTGTCAATTTAGCAATGAAATTAATACACACCTTAATGATAAAAAACATATCTTAATTATTTTTATTGATTTTAGCAAAGCCTTCGACACACTTAATTATGAGACACTTTTCCAAAAACTAGAATGCAGTGGTATAAGGGGTCCTCTACTCCAGTGGTTTATGAGCTACCATAGCAACAGATATACGACTGTCAAGCTAGGAAACTCGTATAGCGACATGAAATTAACAACAAAAGGCACGGCGCAGGGGTCAATTATCGGGCCTACTGAATACCTACTCTATGTCAACGATATGTGCAATACCATAGAGATAGGCTCTGTATACCAGTTTGCCGATGATACCTGCATCGTGGTAGCTGACAGAGATACTGAAGAGGCTGAACGTCTTCTCCAAATTAACTTTGACTTATTATGTAAGTGGTCTCACGATGTTGGTCTTGTCATAAATGCCGACAAGACCAAAGCCATGCACATACATTCTTCACATAATCCAGCCACTTACACACCATCCATCAAGGCCCATAACCACTCCTGCCTACACGCAGTTCTTACCGATAGTTGTAGTTGTGAAACGTTAGAGTTCGTCAAGGAACATAAATACATTGGTCTCATAATTGACCACAAATTTAATTGGGTACCACACATTACCTATTTATGTGATAGACTAAGATCTATCCTGGGTCGAATAATCGTACTTAAACATAAAATGCCATACAAAACGTTAAGACTGTTATACCTAGCCCTAGCTGACTCCATAATAAGTTATGGTCTCAGTAGCTATGGGAGAACATACAAAACTAACCTAGATAAAATTTACAAACTACAACAACGAATCCTCAAAAATATTGTACCACTTAAAATTAAAACAAAATACCAAAATGATTACTCTGAACTATTTCATTATTGCAACATACTGCCAATACAAAACATGACCAGACTTTCAATACTAAAAGACGAATATATCAATATAAATAATTTAATTAGGAGAACACGTCATCCTAAATTAAGAACTTTAGCTAATATAAAAACCTTTACCTTGCCTAGATGTAACAATACATATGGTATGAGAACATACACCTACATACTACCAAAACTAATAAATGAACTTCCTACGGACATACAAAATAAATACCTCTGTAACCCTAAAAAAGCAAAATGTTTATTAAAAAAGCATTTTCTGCAAATTAAAAACTATGATTATGTACTTTAGTTTGATACACTTGCTACCATCTCTAATTGTGCTATTAATATATCATATAATAAGTAAAGTCTTAAAATATTCTTTGAATGTAAAACTTACAGTCTAATTTTTGTTAATCTTTAGTACCTATATTATGTATATTTTTTCTGAACTCACTAGCCATATATAAGCCATCAAAGGCTTCTGTGGCTTTTAGTATTTTAAAAAACTCTGCGATATACTTTTTGAACATTAATAAAAAAAAAAATAAAAAAAAAACAACTCATAATCCAATAAAAACACTACCAAACAAAGTAACAGTGATTTATATAATATACCTAGTATAAATAACAGTTATTTTATTCATAAAATACCCGATATAAATAACAGAGGAGTATTCGCTGGAACTGATGCTCGGAACAACGGCACTAGTTCGCATATCGCGCGGAGTTAACCGGTTAATCTCCTAAACCCATAAAAGTGCTGACTATCAACGGAGCTACCATGTGGTATAGATCGGCTCGGATAGAAAGAGGACTAGTTTTTTATATTGTAACTAGTATTTTGGTGGAATGGGGAGAAATCGTTCATCATATTCCTAGCCTTTTTCCCAACTTTGACGTTCGAAAAGAGCTGATTCTCAGCCTAATTTGTATAAATTACTTATGATTTGATTTATATACCTATAAGGAGGAGATTGGGGGACGTACTCGATTCGACTTTTTTCATAAGTATTGGCAACCAACAGCAGCATATTTTACTGATGGCTTGTTGATAAATTAACGCTCTTCCATTGAGCCTAGTTCTGCAAGAATGAGCACACATCACAGATATAGATAGACCTAGATAACGCAAGTATCACGTCCTGTATTAAAACCAAGCGTGCCATTTTTTTGACTACCTACTATGACGTCACAAGCACTATTTAGTGATGGGAAAATCAAATCTATTCAAAGACGCTGCCGCGTGTGGCACGCGTCTCGCCCCACCCCCGGGGCCTAGCGCCAGCGCTCACGCTCACTCAGCTAGCAGTACCTATGGCAGTACTCAGGACTGAGCGCGAAAGTGGCGGCTTACGATTTTTGTACGTATACTGGGCACGCGAAGTGGTTGGTTGGTGGTGGTGGTGGTTAGTTTGTTTTTTAGATTATTTTGGTTTCTTATTTTGTTTTTTGTTTTTTTGGTGTTTATTGTTTAGTTTGTTTTTTGTGTTTTTTTAGTTTAGTTTAATAATAGGGTGGTAGGGTATTATAAGAACCTGACTGCACACAAGTTAGCCAGCTATAGATAGCTATAGCTACCAAAGTGTTTATTGTTTAGTTTGTTTTTTGTGTTTTTTTAGTTTAGTTTAGTAATAGGGTGGTAGGGTATTATAAGAACCCGACTGCACACAAGTTAGCCAGCTATAGATAGCTATAGCTACCAAAGAGTATTTCCCAGGAAGTTCTACCATCTTAGGTCAACACGTTAATGACTGGCAAACAGATCAACAATAGTCGTACTATTATGAATATTAACTGCCCATCTAGAGCTTATCCTAAGGACGTGGACGTTGGGGCTGCCCGGATATAGGCAAAAACCTATAGGTATACATACCTATGGATGCAGGCTGTCCGGATTTAGGTGCCATACATACTTACGTTGTATTTGCTCACAGTCAAATATCTCGAAGATATTGGACGAGCTATTATGGTTCATTTCTGTATTTCTAAAGCAGCTAATAGACTCACTTTTTGTTCATTTCCGTCTTTCACTCGAAGCTACGACGGCGCAGAACTCAAGTGGATGCGATGCGCCTCGAGTGGAGTTGGACAGGACATCTAGTTAGACGAGGAGATTGCCGATGAAGGCCAAAGTCAGGCGAAAGAAACCAGAAAAGTGAGGCCACGATATTCCACACGAACGGAAAGTTTTATCCGAAATAATGGCGCTTGCTAGACCCAAATAATGGCGTCTGAATAAAATATGCTCTCGTAACAGCATTTTAGAGGCAAACCTATCACTTTGTAATACGGGCGACAACGGAGATAAGTGCAAGACCTTTTTGAGTTTTATGAAAAAGGATGTAACTAAGAATATATTGGTTTAGACAAATTGTTTTACCGCCCTAAGGTTGAACATCGCTTGCCCGTCATAAAACGACAAGATCTATTTGTCTATGTGACAGTTCGGTTTTTTCCACCGTAGTGAAGTTTCAATTTACTGGGAAATGTGGTTAAAGGTAAGGTAGGTAGGTCTTCGGCATGTACGAGGACGACTACTTAAAGTTTTTTTTTTTTTACCGGTGTCCACTCCCCCCACTCCTGGGCAAAGGCCTCCCTCCACTCAGTATTTTTTTCTCAAGTATCAGTTTATTGGCACCGCATACCGCAGGTGACATACACTGGCATCCAAAACTAAGTTGACTTTTTTCCACCACAGCTGTGACACACCACATTTATGATTTAAAATTCTAGTGATCCAAATGTTTGAACTGCTATAATTTTTTTATTGATTAATTCAACTACCTTTGACGTATCATAAAAAATAATCAAGTAAACCCTTAGTGCTTGGCCAGACTGGCAGCGCGGGCGCGGAGCGGGCGCTGCACGGTGTACTCAAACATAAGAACTTCATTTGAGTGTCCATAGCGGGCAAGCGGGCGCGGTGAGCGGCGCGGGCTGCTCGGCTCGGGGAGCGCGCGGGTAACTCACGCCATATCTCGTTCACACAAGTGGCCGCAGAGGGAGCTTTTTTCTAGTAAAAATAAGTCTTCTTCATCCATATAATATTAGGACAAACACTGGACACGAAAACACGCAGAACGCAGCCGCGTTCGACTGTGGATAGGCAGATCGCGCGCGTTCCCGTACCCGCCTCGCGCTGCCTGTCTGGACAAGCACTAAGAAGTACCTGATTATTTTTTTATTTTAAATCTTAATGTCGCAGCACAGCTGAAGAGGAAAAATGTCAACTTATTTTGGGGGGGGGGGGGGGGCACTGTAAGTTGGTTAGCAGCAGTACAAAATTTCAGAAAAGATTTTGTATGAATACTTGGCAAATTATTACGTGTTTGTAACAATTAATTGATGGGAGTCTACTCAAAAAACACTGTGATATAAAATTCCAAAATTGATCATCGACTTATGTCGCTAAATGTACAAATAATTACCAAAACATTACCTTCGTCTATGTGCACAGAATTAACAATGAAATTGCCTTTTTGTGCAATTATATTTAGTTTGCAATCGGGATACTTTTGTTTTGTTAGCCAAAGTCTCCACACAATGGATGCCTGAAGATAGACGGAGCCGCCGAGCCCGGCCCAGAAAGAGATGGCGAGATGACCTGGATACGTACCGCGATAGTGTTTACGCACTCTTAATACCAAAGTTTTATGATAATATATGTAGTTTCAATATTGCCGAGCTATTTTCACTGCTTAAACTGGCTAAGCCAAAATTACACAACATTCGTATAATATTGCGATTTTGCGATAAGCCGTCCAATTTCCTAACAAGAATTTTCACGCGGACGAAATTGCTAGAAGCTAGTAAAATATACAGGGTGTTCGGCAGAACGTTGAACACACGACATTGGCAGATAGATGAGGTCGTCTGCTACCTACCACGCCCAAAAAAAAGTACCCAGACCCTATAGTTTTTATTTTTATTTTTTTACTACCGTAATTCATGAGTTTTGAAACTTTGAAGGCCTATAACTTTATGTAAGGCGGTGTCCTGCGTGAGCGACGAATACGACGCGACGCGACGCAACACGAAACGACGTAATGCGACGCGATGCTACACGCGACAAATGTCCTACGTGATTTTGGTCATTACTTCTCGAATCATGGAGAAGTACAGTACAATTTTAACAGGAAACCGTCAATGGGGACAACAGGAATACATTTTAATTATTTTTATTGAGTTCCAAATGGGGACAACGGGAACAGACGGAAAGTTCATATGTAGTTCGTGGTGTCGCGTCTGGTCGCTCTCAAAACAAGCACGCGTTACGTCACGTCTCTTCGCAGACTGCCACATAGGCCGCAAGCAGAGTATGCCGTTGAGTTGATCGCGTTCATCGCATTCGCAGCGTCGCGTCGCGTCATATTCGTCGCTCACGTAGGACACCGCGTAAGATACACGAAACTGGCAACACTTATTTTTGTTTTTGTCTCGACTATTGGTAGATTCATCTAAAATTATTGTTTGGTGCAAATAGTAAAATCGGCTATAAATAATAAAAATAAAACTATGGGGCCTAGGTATTTTTTATTTTTGGCTGAGTAGATAGCAGACGACCCCACCTATCTGCCATTTTCGTGTGTTCAACGTTCTGCCGAACACCCTGTATAACACAATGTCATTGAACAAAACTTAAAATTTTTCAACTCATTCCTTACAAATTACCGCTAACTTAACACCACTTAAAATTCCATCCACAACTTGAACAAAAAAAACTGTTTCAAAAGTAAACAAAAAACTAGGTTTTGCAACGCGACACGAACTTTGTTAATAAGTAAAGTTGTTCAGGTATTCGTAGCTTTGCCGAAGTGAGAGAACTTGAATTAATTCTGAGCTGTTCCAATAACTAGGTTGCCGTACTGTCGCATTAATGAGGGTACCAACTTGGTCCTAGATGAAGGAACCTCATCATCATATTCATTATTACCTGTGAACTCTCTGCGTGGTGCACGGGGTTAGACATTTGTATAGCTTCCAGATATTCTAAAAAATAAGTTTGCCAACGGGCTATGCCAGCGGGCTATGGAACGAAGTATACTAGGTGTCAAACTCACAGACCGCATTAAGAACTCTATACTTCGTTCCAAAAAACAAATAGCGGACGCTGGCCGCACAGCTGCTGGATTAAAGTGGAACTGGGCTGGCCATATCTGTCGCATGTCGGAGCAGCAATATGCAAAAGCCACCACTCAGTGGATCCCCAATGGCAGGAAACGACTGCGCAGCAGGCCCAGAAAGAGATGGCGGGATGTGCTGGACTCCTTCTTAAAGGATTGACCCACAATCGCAGTAGACCGGGAAAATGGAAAGAGGGAAGGGAGGCCTTTGCCCTGCAGTGGGACAACACAGGCTTATAATAAAAAAAAAATTTAATAAAAACTAAAACCCAACTACAGAAAAGGATGAAACAAGAAAGTACCTTCCCGTGGTCGCATGCTACCATAGCTTATAATATGTTAGTACAGCGGCATGCGACCACGGGAAGGTACTTTCTTGTTTCATCCTTTTCAGTAGTCGGGTTTTAGTTTTTAAACTTATTTTTTATTTAATTATTTTTGAGCTTATTTGGGTAATATTTATAATGTGCTAATTAAGCCCTTTCATTTGATACCCCACACGGCATGATAAAAAAAAGTTTTTGTTTTAGATCATGACTTTATGTCCGCTAGAGGGCGCCATATTCAATTTAATGTGACGTCACATAGCCTATAACCAGCGGACGATCAAGACGCTTCCAATGATACCTCATTTGTCTAATTATGACAAATAATTTAGATGTTATAAGGGAACAGATGAACATACATACATACCGGTCATAAACATAACCCTCCTTTTTGCTTCGCCGTAGTCGGGTAATAAAGGACCACGCACCGCTAGCTAGGCGTCACATAAGCAGAGGCTTAGCATATCACACGCAGTGGCATTCATTGACCACAATGATATATGAGCTAGTATTTAGTCTAAGCCTAACTTGACATCGCTAAACAATTACCGCCGAGTAATTGCGCGAACCACTTTCAATGGCAATGCATTTAGATTTGACAGTTCCACAATAATAATAATAATAAAGGTTTATTCACAAAAAAATACAGAAACATTGTACATTACAATTCATTGCAAGTTGCAAAATCTGTACAAAATGTATATAACCCTGTCCCTTAGACTAGGAGAGCCTGTATTCTAAGAGACAGTGTTCTGCCAAATAATTATTTAAACATGATATAATACAACAAATGAACGGTGTCGATGTTATTAAGCTTTTGTAATTTTGTGGTGTGTGTAGTGTAAATGAAGTGAAATGTGTTGTTACACCTTTCAGTTTATGCTAAGTGCCTAATATTATGTGCCTTCTTAATGTAAGAGCTGTAAGACTACTACTGCCTACTGAGTTGGATTACTAGATGATGTATGTGAGCAAGGACTCCGTGTAGGCATAGTCTTTTTGTAGTAGCCACTCTGTTACTGTGTATTTAACTTACAACTTACGACTTAACAATATTCATTGCGTCATTTGCGTTGTCGAGCAAACGGATTTTTCAAAAAATAAAGTAATGGATTAGAAGTGTCCTTCAAAATCCTTCAGATTGTGATTAAGTCAATTAAGTTTCGGGTAGCTTGATGTGCTGGCGTCTGTACTTACATCCACATTTTCACCAGTTATATTGAAGCCTCAGTAATAAGCACTGCCGGCTTTAGGGGGGGCGACCGGGGCGGCTTCCCGGAGTGCCATGTACTACAGGGCGCCGCACGCGCCAGCTCACAATTTAACCACTTTTGAATACCTATTTTTATCCCCCTGTTCCATATATCCCTACTGATATATCTCCACTGGTAGGGATACTTGGAGATTTTTTCCAATTATCGCTACCGGTAGGGATATATGGAACCTTGTATCGATCTAAAGGAAAACTAAACTCAGCGATAAGTCTATAAAGTTAATGAACTTTTATAGACTTATCTCGTAGGAGTGAGTATGAGTATTCTATGTCTAACAAACACGAGCTGTCATTTTGTCACTTATAGTATCTCTCACTGAAATTGCAACTCGTATTAGGCCCCCTGCATTATACATACTTTTCTTTCTTTGCTTTTTACATACTCGTAAGTTCACAAGCAAATCAAGAAAACCTTTTTAGAAAACCTGTACGTTATCCATAGCTTGCATACGAATTATTTATTTATGTACAAATTCAAAATAAGTTTTTTAAGCTATTGCGTAGCTTTTATCGCGGGCGACCGAATCAAGAAATTCCGTAACGAAAATAAACCTAACACCCCCCACTCCGACCGGCACAGCGGTGCGGCGTTGAAAGCCGTGCATCGTCTAACGTCGTTTCAGTTCGGCAGACTTCGGCACGGTGTTTGTGTGCGTGCGAATAGAGGTATGCGTGTAGACTGTACGAAGCTCGCACGGATCGAGACGAACTTCGTAACTTGAATTAAAATCAAAGAAAAAAAAAAATTGCATAAATATTATAATTGCATAAGTTGATAAAAAATGCTATGCAATAGCTTTAACGCGGCAGTCCCCGAGTGCCACACGTATTTTTTTTTTATTGAACTGAAATAAGTATACCTAAAAGGGCGCCAAAGGCATGACTCGCCCGAGGCGCCTGGATGGCTAAAGCCGGCCCTGGTAATAAGGAGGGGGGAGCTTTATAGCTTTAACCGGCTATAAATCTAATTTCGGGACTATTGCCCGTTTTTCCTAATACTATTCGTTGGATTTTCAACTTTAGGCTTCAAGCCCAGCGTTAGAAATCCAACAGAGATAAGAAATTTAATTTAATTGAAAAAACCTAATGAAACTTAGTCTGACCAACATAGCTATTCACATCCATACAACAGGCTCTCGAATCGAAAATTTCACGTTTTCAATTACTTGCTAATTTTCCTTGCCCCCGAAAGCAAATACTCGTAGATATCGGAAGAATGGGGGTCGTCTATTAAAAGCGGAGGTTTCAGAAAACGGTCAAAAAGTTGATTTTTAAAGCAGCGTATCTCTTAAACCGTAAATAATTTTGACCGAAAAAAAATTATGATATTTTCAAGTCTTATTTTAATACAGTGATGGAACTCAAATCATAATTAAATATACATTAATGCATCAAAAAAATGTTCAAATACACCTCTTAATTGTCTTTAAAAGCAGTTTATCTTTTCATTAACAATTTTAATTATAATTAAAAATATACCATTTTTCTAATGCCAAACTGCATTCAGTGATGGATTATTTTTTATTAAATAGTTTTTACAAAGCCACAAGCTTCTCAATTTTCTTCATAGACTCCTGCTTTCAAATCATAAATGTTTACAGTAAAGAAATCTTAGTACGGTCAGCATCAAAAGTTGATCAACACTTCAGTTTTTTTAATCTTAGTTATTGAGCAAAATATTTGTTCAAAATTGCAGCAGAAGATTTTTTTTAGAATATATAGGTACTCTTGTTTATTATGTGAAAAGCTAAAAATCAGTTTATTGAAAAAAGTTGTTGTAAACATGATAGTGTTAATCGACTTTTGATGCTGACTGTACCTACCCCGGATTTCTCAGTCCTGAGTCATGACTTAAACTTACTCGTTTCGCAGCGGAGCAACTGTCAAACTTTGACAGCCGTACGGAAGTCACACTTTCAGAAACTAAGTATGGAACTCGCTAACTTAGTTCTACAGTAGCTGTTTCTTTTATTCTTGGATTTTCTTCATAAGGTAAATGTGTTGGGTATTTAAAGGCTGTACTGTTCTTGTGTAAAAATCTTTCTAATAATAAATTAAGATAGGAAAACGTAACCATTTCTTTTTTTCTATTATAATTTCCTATCGTAATTAAACCTATACCATGACTGATGCCCGGTTTCAGAAGAATTCTTAAACGGAGTTTAAACTTTCATTAGCTGTTGATTCGACATAATTATCTATTCAAGCGAATTTCTTCCTTATGCTCGGTTTTTGAGGTTCTCAGACAAACCCTCGATAATAATTCACTCGACTTTTAAGCTAAATTCTTCCTTAATGACGTGTTCAGAAACACGATATCGAACCAATAATCACTATCAAATGGATAAACTCCGTTTAAAAACCTCAGAAACCGGGCGTTAGTGAATGACTGACAACCAAAAATAATAGTTAGGTTCCTAAAAGGTTTCACATTCGTTTGTTTAAAAAACTATATTGGATTGCATAAAATAAATGTAATAATAATATAATTTATCGCCGTTTAAATGATATACACCCACAGGGTACCAGGGACATTGATGCGCAACTTTTTTTTAATTACCGAGAAACTACGCTAGGTGTCTAGAATCATGTATCATCTAGTTACAATTTGAGCGCGGATGTCTCTGCCATCCTGAATGATATCAATTTTATGAAGCATTTTAATAAACAATTGACAGCTCATTTTCCTCTTCTCGATGTCTGCAAAAAATGAATCCACTTTATTACAAAAAATACGCCAAAAACCCAATTTCTTCACTTCGTAAAAGGAATAATACGTTACGTGAGAAAACATAGGCGTAGCATCCTCTTTTCGACGCCATTTTATTGGACACGAGAGGGAATAAAAGAAACGCTATTTGCCCAGAGGGGATACAAAGGAAGGATCCCATTATTGGCTTTATCACTCATATGTTAACAAAGGAGTGATTGATAACAAGTTGTTAGGAAGGTTGGCTTGGAGGCATATGTCACAAATATTTGGCCAAGGACTTCATTTGGCGTATTTTACCGTTGTATTACTACTTTTTACCTATATAATATGTATTTAGTTATAAGACCTTTTTAGGCTTCCGTTGCCAAATGGCAAAAAACGGAACCCTTATAGATTCGTCATGTTTAGTTTGTCTGTTTGTCCGTCCGTATGTCACAGCCTTTTTTTTCCGAAACTATAAGAACTATACTGTTGAAACTTGGTAAGTAGATGTATTCTGTAAACTGCATTAAGATTTTTACACAAAAATAGAAAAAAAAAAAAAAAACAATAAATTTTGCGGGTTTCCTATACTTAGAACTGAAACTCAATTTTTTTTTTTTTTTCATCAAACCCATACGTGTGGGGTATCTATGGATAGGTCTTCAAAAATTATATTGAGGTTTCTAAATCATTTTTTTTTCTAAACTGAATAGTTTGCGCGAGAGACACTTCCAAAGTGATCCCCCCCCGTAAGAGTCCGATTCGCACTTGGCCGGTTTTTATTTATTCATTAACTTTGTTTTTTTTTTTCGTTTCCAACATAGGTTGCTTCCTTTATTAAAGATTGGTCCTTGGCAGCTGTGGACAGAGAGAGGTGGAAAGAGAGTAGAGAGGCCTTTGCCCAGCAGTGCGACACTAATCTATATATATAAAAATGAAACCCGTTTTCCGTTGTCACGACATAACATGAAAACGGCTGCACCGATTTCGATGAAATTTGGTATAGAGATAGTTTGAGTCCCGGGAAAGGATATAGGATAGTTTTTATCCCGATATTCCCACGGGATCGACATTTACGCGGGTGAAACCGCGGGGCGCAGCTAGTGGCTAATAAAAAAAAACAGGTTGTCAAAAAAATAAAAATGCAAAAAGAACATCGCTTGTAAATGGCATTTTTTTTTTCTATATTCATGTCATTGTTGTCAAAAAACGAAAATGCGGAACCACCGACACCGACTTCCAAAATTAAAGTTATTTATCACTTTGTAGTGTTCTTTTTTGAAGTCGGTTGAATTTTTTTTTTGTAATCACAAGCAGAGTTTGTCGTTTTTTAACCGACTTTAAAAAAGGAGGTTCTGTATTCGACCCGTATGTATGTATATATGTATGTTTGTATGTCCGCGATTATCTCAAAAACTACTGAACCGATTTTGATAATTCTATCATTAGTGTGATCTACATACTTTCAGAAAGGTTTTAGTATATAATACATTAGGTAATTATTCTTATGTACGAAGTTATATGCACAAATGTACTGCATCTCCGGCATTTCTATGTGAATTTTGATGATTCTTTGAGTCGTGTCTTCAATTCTTCAATGCACTAGTGTTAATTGAATTTGTGTGGGGTAGGTACAACTAAAAAAAGGAAAAATAAAAACATTTTTACAAAAAAAAAACAAACGACTTCAAAAAAAACACTACGAAGTGAAAAATAACTTTAATTTCGGAAGTCGGTGTCAAAAAACGAAAATGCGGAACAAACGACACCGTCTTCCGAAATTAAAGTTATTTTTCACTTTTTCGTGTTTTTTTTTAAGTCGGTTGTTTTTTTTACTTATGAATATTGTAAATGCTACCTGATCCTCTTGAACAAATAGAACTATGCTTAGGTTTGACGCGTGTTCAAACGTAATTTACTATTCTTTCTTGGCAACTAAATTCCTAGGTTTTAAAATAGAACAGGTGTAGTGAGATTAGTTTTAACCGGTCAAGCACCGTGCGTCGCCTATTGGCGACGAAATAATAGAAAATCAATTGTGTCTCATTAGCTTGACAGACTAATGGTAATTAAGTTTCATATTTCTACGACTTTCTAAGGCAATAAGCATTTGAACAGCAATCTATGAAAATAGTCTAAAATTATTTACACAAAAGTAATACGATCAGGCTCAGGATTGGAGTCTCTCTGAGGGATCGAATCCGCAACGAGGTGATCCGGCAGAGAACCAAAGTTGTCGACATAGCTCACAGAATAATCAAGCTGAAGTGGTAATCGGTCGGCCATATTAGCCGTAGAACCGATAACCGTTGGGGTAGACGTGTTCTTGAGTGGGGACCGCGAATCAGCAAACGTAAGGTAGGATGCCCACAGGCTATGTGGAACGTCGATCTTCGCAGGATGGCTGGTAGCAGCTGGATGAGAGTTGCCGAAAATTGAGTTGATTGGCGTTCAATAGGAGAGGTCTATGTCCAGCAGTGGACTGCTATAGGCTGATTATGATGATGAATACGATCAGAAATTCTTCATTCTCACTAGAACAGTGACATTCCAGCGTATTTAAAAGCCACGTACAGGTCTACTAGGATCTCTTGGCGCTCGAAAGACGTTATCGGGGAGGTTTTGTAAAAGCATTGAAAAAACAAAAATTATCCTGAAACACGTCAAAGATCCTTGTATCTACAGCTATAAGTATTTAGACTTGAACTAACAATAAGTCCCTGCTCGGAACGTTGACTTAAAATCCTAAGTAATCACACTAATATTATAAAGGCGAAAGTTTGTGAGTGTATGTGTGCGTGTGTGTGTTTATATGTTTGTTACTTCTTCACGCTCAAACGGCAGAACCAATTTTGATAAAATTTTGTATGGAGTTAGCTGATACCTTGGTTTAACATATAGGCTACTTTTTGTCCCGATATTCCCACGGAATCGACATTTACGCGGGTGAAACCGCGGGGCGCAGCTAGTATTATAAATACGAAAGTAAGTTTGTTTGTTTGTTACGACTTCACGTTAAAACGGCTGAACGGATTTGGGTGGAATTTGGCACATGGGTAGGCCTTGACTTGGAAAAGGATCTAGGCTTCTTTTCATCCTGGATCACAGAGAAAGTCGCGGGCAGCAGCTAGTACAAAATAAATGACGCTACAAAATAATACAGTACAAACCCTAGAGTCTACTCATCATTTGTCTAGCCTTTTCCCAACTACGTTGGGGTCGGCTTCCAGACTAACTGTACAGGAAGTTTTTTTCCATCCAAATTTTTACAGGATGTTCTATCCATGAATATGAACAACTTTCACTATGGGACCAACTCTGAAATCACGAAAAAAAAAACCAGCTGTTTAATACAAAACTTCAATACCTACTTGACCAAAATGTATGAAACAGCTGACTTTTTTTTCGTGATTTCAGAGTTAGTCCTATAGTGAAAGTTGTTCATATTCATGGCTAGAACACCCTGTAAAATTTGGATGGTGATAAAAAAATCTTCCAGTATGCAGGGTTACCAGTATTTACATGTACGACTGCCTATCTGACCTCCACAGCACATTTACTGGGTAACACAATACCCCTTGGTAAGAGCCCCCCTAGAGCTTACTCATGTGTTATTATTACAATGTTGTAGGGTAAAGCTAATGTAAAAGTTTAGATGTATATTACTCGTATATGACGCACAAATAGCGGTCTGACGGTAGTTGAAAAATATGTTGTGGAATGTTGGAAGTTGAGTTTTAATAGGCATGTGATAGCACTGATGACTCCCTCATGGTACAGATGCCAGCACAGCAAGCTACCCGCCATTCAACTCTGAACCTTATGCTTCAGTGATAAAGTTGAAAATCTATTACAGAAATTTGACAGATTGTAGTAACTTGATGTGCTCGCGTCTGTACATTGTTGCATATTTAAGTATAGTTGACCTCGTAATTCCGTTATCACCCTAAAGTTGAATGTCTCTAGCACATCATAAAACGTCAAGGTCTATTTTTGTTTTAGTTTAAAATTTATGGGAAGTTTTGGTCAGTGGGTCGTCTTAGGGGCGGTTTTTAGGGTTCCGTAGCCAAATGGCAAAAAACGGAACCCTTATGGATTCGTCATGTCTGTCTGTCTGTCTGTCTGTCCGTCCGTCCGTATATCACAGCCACTTTTTTCCGAAACTATAAGAACTATACTGTTGAAACTTGGTAAGTAGATGTATTCTGTGAACCGCAGTAAGATTTTCATACAAAAATAGAAAAAAAACAATAAATTTTGGGGTTCCCCATACTTACAACTGAAACTCCAAAAATTTTTTTTCATCAGACCTGTACGTATGGTATCTATGGATAGGTCTTCAAAAATGATATTGAGGTTTCTAATATCATTTTTTTCTGAACTGAATAGTTTGCGCGAGAGACACTTCCAAAGTGGTAAAATGTGTGTCCCCCCCCTCTAACTTCTAAAATAAGAGAATGATAAAATTAAAAAAATATATATAATGTACATTACCATGTAAACTTCCACCGAAAATTGGTTTGAACGAGATCTAGTAAGTAGTTTTTTTTTAATACGTCATAAATCGAAAACCGCAATTTACCTTTCACAAAGTTACAACGAACTACAAGAACTTTTATATTATGTTACTTGCTGCTACGGAACCCTTCATGGGCGAGTCCGACTCGCACTTGGCCGATTTTTGTTAATAGTGATAAAAACGAGGTCTTGCAGATTTTGGACGTTACCTACTTAAAACTTAATCAAGATTTTCTATGTGTTTTGACAACCCAGTAGTCGATACTTCATAATCTTATTAATGGTGAGTTTCAAATACTTAAATTATTTTAAAAATGACTTTGATATCGTGGCAAAACCTCTCCAACTATAACATCATCAAAATAAAAACGGTACGTAAAATATTTCCCAGGCATCCCTAGAAAACATAAGTGATAGTTTACCCTTCAATGGAATCCCGAAGACAAATAGCATACCCCGCTTTACTGGTATAGACAGTAGAACTTAACAAACCAAGAACAAAAACAGCGGGTCGAGTGACTGTCCCACTATGCTGGCCCATTGTGAGAACGGCGCCAGGCCACTGAGACTCCGTGCCAACACGTGCGATTAACGATTCTATGCGATATTGGCGGCAATTCTACGAGGAACTACTAACCCTTCCTATCGTGAGGTGAGATGTTTTCGAGAACAGAGGGCTTAGACAAGTAGCATTCTTTTTCATAGCGTTTCGTATTTCTACAACCACTTTAAACAGGATTAACATAACCTTTTCTATAGCTTAAGTCAATCAAATTCATTTATGATCTTTATTGCTGATATAATATCACTTTGTCAAGGCCCTCAGGGCTTAAAAAATTGCTTTATATAAGTGAAATATTAGAGTAAATTGTCACGTGATTTTGTACTATTTACACACCAATTTGAAATGTCACGTTGACCTGCACATTATTATGGTGGACGTTATTATTCTGATAAAGTTTACCTTGAACCTCACTCAAGCGAATTTAATTGTAAAGCGTACTTATTACCTTTTAAATAAGGTTTTCCACGTACAACACCGATTTGAACCGCACTTGAGCGAACGGCACTTTAGCCATTCCACTTATGGCACCGATACAAAATTTTCTTAAGTTTGGTAAGTCATCGCGAATCTTAAATTTTACTCTCACAGGTTTTTTTTTTTTTTTTTTTTTTTTGTTTAAAGACAACTCTTACTTACCTGACTATCCAAGCTAAATGCACTAAAAAAGTTTTAGTTCCTACTTATAAATTATATGATTTTCAGGAGCCATTCTGGACAGTTAGTACGGCCACTAGAAAACAATTTCAAGGGGTAAAGTTGGCAACAGTCTGCACTGCTTAATACCCGGTGCATTGATTATGCATTAGGATCAATGGCCTCCGAGGAAAAGAACCGTAGGACCAGGCTCTATTGAAAACGTTTTGTATTAAGGGGACTACATGACCTAAAGCGCGGTCACTGTCGGACTGCATAGAAAAGAAAGAGAAGCGCGACGACACAACGCTGGTAATTTATTGCAAAATATGACGCAATTATCTATTTACAAAAATTCAATTGTTTGGACTAAAAAATTAAAACACTAGTGCTTGATTTTCGTAGAATTTTTGTATGTATATTAGTATGGTTTTTATTGTGAAAAGAAAGTTTTTAGAGGTATCTTCATGATTTTTTTCTATCGTACCAAATAAGTTGTATTATGTTTTCAACACACTATCTACCTAGCATATATCCCGAAGAATATCATATATTTTCTGATTTGGTTTTGTCCAGTTCCTATATTAATGCATGCAGTGAGATGTCAAAACATTGATAGTCCGGTTAAGTAGTCACGACCTCTCAAGGTCAACTACGAGATGCCATTTCTAAAAAAAAAAAAAAAAAAAAAAAAAAAAAAAAAAAAAAAAAAAAAAAAAAAAATGTCAAAACAGTCGCAATAAAATCATCATTGAGTAAAGACGTTTGTTATTTTTTAAAACACCGTTCCAACATTACGAAGAAAGTGAACCTTAAGTACATAAACATATGGTCGAAATCGAGCCGGATTAATTAGCAAATGGAACGGCTTGCGAACTCGGTGCGCGAATACAATAGAGGACCGCATTCCTTAGATAAGGATTGAAGTTGTTTACAAGTAATTAGTGTGTGAAGACTACTTATAAAAACTTTAATAAAAGAAAAAAGTGGTTAAGACATTTAAACGTGAACGTGTTTGTGCGAGTAATAAATACTACGTGGACTATTCATTTTTAACCGACTTCTAATTCTGTAAAATGGCGTCACCAACTTCAGAACAGTCTAAATATTTATCTACGTTAGAAGATGTGGCTAGTATGATACAGAAAGCACAAGTTAACATAAAAAAGTGTCCGAAACAGCGATTAACCGCGGGTTATGTTAAAGCGAGAATAAAAACCCTTGAAGAATATTGGGATTCGTTCAAACAAACGCATAGTAGCCTTATGAAGTGTACACCACGAGAACAGCGGGGCGTGTTGCCTTACTTTCTTAATGAAGAATATTATACGTACGAAGAAATGTATCTCTGTTTACAAGCGGATTTAACCGATCTCCTAACGAACTTGGAGTCACAACAGAGATTATTAGAAGCGTCCAACATGTCTACTTCATCACAAGATGGCCAGCTACCGTTTGCTAAGCTACCAAGAATACAGCTACCTACATTTTCGGGCAGATATGAAGAATGGCCTACGTATAAAGATATATTTACAGCACTCGTACATAACACTTCTATTAGCGATGTGCGTAAGTTGCATTATTTAAAGACTAGTGTTGCCGGAGAGGCAGAGATGTTATTACGACATATTCAAATTACGGAAAGTAATTATGCGACAGCATGGGAATTACTTCAAGGACGTTTCGGTAGCAAAAAGATGATTGTGTCGTCAGTTTTAAAGAAGTTTTGCTGTCAGAAAAAGATAAGCAACCCGTCAGCTACACAAATTAAAGCTTTGCTCGATAATTCTGTAGAATGCATCAACAGTCTCAATAACATGAAAATAAACACAGCCACTTGGGATCCTATCCTAGTATTTATAGTGGCGCAGAAATTGGATTCAGAGACGTTAAAGTGTTGGGAAGAGGAAGCGTACAAGGAGAATAGCGATGAGTTGTCTACGTGGGAGGCGTTGAAAAGGTTCCTCGAATCTAAGTTTCGTACGCTCGAGCTAATTGCTCCCATCACCACTACAGTTGCAAAAGAGAAGACACAAGGTCACAAAGCGTATCATGTCGTAGCAAAGGATACTGAGAACGAGAAAGGTGACTCTGCGCACACCTATAGCAGTTCATCACCTTGTTGTGTATATTGCAAGGGTGACCATTACATCTTTAGTTGTAAAGAGTTCGCAAAACAAACTGTGCAACAACGACGGGAATTTGTGAAAAACAAAAACCTTTGCTTCAACTGCCTAGTACCGAATCACATAGTCTACAAATGTAAACAAAAGAGGAAGTGCCGAGTTTGCGGAAGAAAACATCATTCTCTCTTACATGAAGTAAAAGAAACAACACAAGAGAGTGACATACAAGAAAGTAACAAACAGGAAGAACAAACAGAGAAGGTGACAAACGCACATTTCTCTAAAAAACAACCTGGTCGTCAAGTGTTATTGGCAACAGCACAAGTACATGTTACATCGAGCGACGGCGAAACACATGTACTTCGGGCATTGATTGACCAAGGCTCAGAGGCTTCATTTGTATCTTCAAGAGTAGTCGAACTCTTGAGATTGAAGAGGACAAGTATCAACGGTGTAGTCTCAGGAGTGGGAGAAGGAAACCTGGTTCCAATAAAACATGTAGTTGACCTGTCAGTTACATCGCAATATAATAGAAAGGATGTTATTCAAGTGAAGGCTTATGTTTTGAAATCACTATCTGCTAGATTACCTTCAAAACACATCGCGATGAACTGGCCAGAACTCCAAAAACTACTATTGGCTGACCCTACATATAACACACCGGGCAAAATTGATGTATTACTCGGTGCAGACATCTTTTGCAAAATTATAGAAGTTGGTTTAGTAAGATGTTCTGATGGCATAGTGGCTCAGAAAACACGTTTGGGGTGGATCCTTTCAGGTCAAAGGGAAGCAAAATTAATTAGCGACGAACACAAAATAACAACACTACATGTGACAAGTATGGTATCAGAAGACAATGATTTATTAAGAAAATTCTGGGAAATCGAAACAGGTTTATACAAGAAAAGACAACTACTTACAAAAGAAGAAGAGATGTGTGAAGAGATTTACAAAAATACAACTAAAAGAGTGAACGGAAAATACACAGTGCACTTACCTTTGCGCCAAGGAATAGAAGAGACGCTGAAATTATGTGGAGATACGAAACAACAAGCTATTTATAGATTCAAACAATTGGAGAAGAAATTACAAAATTCTCAGAGTTTAAAGTCAGATTATACTAAAGTAGTTCATGAGTATATGGAAATGGGTCATTTGAAAAAATCTGACCCAATCGATGACAACAAATCAGTCTATCTTCCTCATCACGCTGTAATACGCGAAGACAAGGATACAACGAAAGTTCGAGTAGTTTACGACGCGTCTGCGAAGGGTTCTAATGGTCATTCTTTGAACGACGCCATGATGATTGGACCGGTACTGCAACCTGATTTACGAAGCTTAATTATCACATGGCGAACACATAGAATATGTGTTGTAGGAGACATAATTAAGATGTATAGAATGATTGATATGACACCAGAGCACACGAATTTACAACGCGTAATCTGGCGAGATAACCCTGAAGAAAAACTAGAAAGCTTCAACTTGATGACGGTAACCTTTGGTACAGCTGCAGCACCCTATTTAGCTGTACGAACGTTACAACAACTCGCCGATGATGAAGCACTTGACTATCCTAATACAGCACCTGTAATTAAAAATTCATTTTATATGGATGATTTGATGTCGGGAAGTGAAACTGAAGAAAAAACAAAGAAAATGTGTGAGGAAATAAAGGTGATACTAAGTAAAGGAAATTTTAAAATGCAAAAGTGGTCTAGTAATTCAGAAGAAGTATTAAAGTATTTAGAAGAGAGAGATAGTACAAACAGTACGAAGGATGGAATAGAGATAAAGCTAGATAAAGTTATAAAAATTCTGGGATTGACATGGGATAGGAAGGATGATACATTTAAATTCACAATTAACTTACCTGAAGTTCGTTGTCCCGTAACGAAGAGATCTATTCTATCTGATGTAGCACGGCTGTTCGACCCATTTGGATGGCTGTCACCAGTGATCATCAACGCTAAAGTTTTGATACAAAAACTGTGGCTATGCAACTTGGGATGGGATGATGAGCTGCCGTCAGAGTTGATAGATGAGTGGATGAGATATAGAGAAGATTATTAATACACCTTCAAAACATTACAATACCACGCTGGTTTAAAACTACACCGATCAATTATACAACCATTGAATTGCATGGTTTTGCAGATGCATCTACGCACGCATATGCTGCTGTTACTTACCTTAAGATTATTGAAGAGGACACAGTACATATCACAATCATCGCATCTCGAACCAAAGTTGCGCCGTTGAAGCAAATCTCAATTCCTAAATTGGAATTATGCGCCGCAGCATTACTGGCAGAATTAATCAATGATCTGGTAGACCTGTTGAAAATACCTAAAACCAAAATCTTTGCGTGGACTGATTCAATGGTCGTGATGTCGTGGTTGCAATCTCAACCAAGTCGTTGGCGTACATTTGTTGCGAACCGAGTGGCAGACATAACACGGATACTAGACAATGACCGATGGAGACACGTGCAGTCTACCGATAACCCAGCCGATATCGCTACAAGAGGCGTAAAAGCAAGCGACCTGGCTTCTTTTGACTTATGGTGGACTGGGCCGGTATGGTTAAAACATAAAAATCTTGATCTACAAACATATAATATCCCTCAAACTGAATTAGAATTAAAGGGCTCATCATTTCACACAAATTTAGAAGTCAAACCAATCTGGGAAAATTTTTCCTCAATTTCGAGAATGAAAAGAATATTGGCCTACTGCAGAAGGTTTACAAAAAGAGAAAGGGAAACAAAGGAAGTATATTTAACAGTTAATGAGCTAGACAAAGTGTTAGAGTTATGTATAAAGTATTATCAAGACTTAGTTTATCAGAAGGATATTGAAGATTTACAGAAGCATGGAAGCGTCAAGAAAAGAAGTTCTCTTATCACACTCGCCCCTTTTTTAGATAAAAACGGGATAATAAGAGTGGGAGGAAGGTTGGAAAATGCCTCCATAGCTGAAACTACAAAACACCCGATTATAATACCATGTAATCAGCATATAACTAAGTTATTAATTCAAGAAGCTCATCTTAGAACACTACATGGTGGGATACAAGCGATGATGGCTTTTGTGAGAACGAGATACTGGGTGATAGGTTTGAAGTCCGCCGTAAGAAAATGTATTCACAACTGTAAGACCTGTATTTTGGATAAAGCGAAGGTAAAAACCCAGTTCATGGGTCAGTTGCCTGCCGTTCGAGTGAATCAACATCGGCCATTTATGAATAGTGGGGTTGATTACGCTGGACCGGTATGGATAAGGACATCGAGAGGCCGCGGACACCATGCAACAAAGGGCTACATCTGTTTGTTTATATGTATGGCCACTCGCGCGATCCATCTAGAAGCGGTCACAGACCTAACCACGCAAGCCTTTATAGCCGCATTTCGGAGGTTTGTGGCGCGCCGAGGCCACTGTTCGAACTTATGGAGCGACAATGGCACCAATTTCGTTGGCGCTGCCAAGGAATTGAAGGACATGTTCCGGAAGGGAAAGAATAATATCGCGAAGGAAGCGGCTGAACTTCTAGCTAACGATAATACAATATGGCACTTCATACCACCAAGGATGCCCACATGTGGAGGCCTATGGGAGGCTGGAGTTCATTCTGCTAAAAGACACCTTTACAGGATAAATAAGGATACAAAACTGACCTACGAGGAAATGTCTACGCTCTTAGCACAAATCGAGGCGTGTCTCAACTCTCGCCCCCTTTATCAAATGCACAATACTATAATGCCACTTACTCCGGGGCATTTTTTAGTTGGGGAGCCCTTGATTTCGGTTCCTGATACATGCTACGAGAACAAACCTGTCAGTCTTTTAACTAGGTGGCAAATTATTCAGAAAATGACTCAAGACTTCTGGCATACATGGCGTACAGAGTATCTTAACACGCTCCAACAAAGATACAAGTGGCAAGCGAAGGTTCCAGAGCCTGCTATTGGAGATGTTGTTATTATTAAGGAAGATAATCTGCCCCCTACTAAATGGTTGTTGGGACGGGTGAAACAATTACATCCTGGAAGGGATAATCTCGTAAGAGTGGTAACAGTCCAGACTACGGGGAACAAGGAGTTGAAAAGACCCCTATACAAATTGATACCGCTTCCTAAAGAACCTATAAGTTAGTAAGCTATGGTGGGCGGTTAATGAATGATTAATAATGAAGTGTTGTTGAAGTAATGATAAAATCAAATGTATAACTTAAAATTTACAGTCCATTCTTTGTTCGATTTGCATGACATGTATTAGTATACAATTAAGTATAGATTAAAAACTAACGTTTTGGTGGGCGGTATGTCCAGTTCCTATATTAATGCATGCAGTGAGATGTCAAAACAGTCGCAATAAAATCATCATTGAGTAAAGACGTTTGTTATTTTTTAAAACACCGTTCCAACATTACGAAGAAAGTGAACCTTAAGTATATAAACAGGTTTACTGTAGTCGATCATATACTTTTATTGTTTTTAAAACTTACGTTTTTTTGTGTTTAGGTCCTGTAAGCCCCTTAAAGGCAGTTGTATTGAAACGGTTTTATTAAACCTTATGCCGGTTATCCACGACGCTACGCAACAGTAACATTAATAAAAATCAAAAGTCATTTATTCAATCTAGGCTCAAAATCAACGCTTTTTGAACGTCAAAATTACATATAAGACAGTTTCCTAAAACGCCCACCCTTTACCACTTCATAACTCAAACTCAAAGCATTTATTTCAATTAAACCAATTACAGGCACTTTTGAATTGTCAAGGGGTCGGTCAGTCAAAAACATGAAGCTAATTGCCCATTCCAAAGCGTAGGTAGTATCAGAGGAAGAACCACTTATGTCACCTAATGAACAAACTGAGATATTACTAACTAAAAGATAAGATCTTAATGAAATAGTGTCATTTATATCCAAAGCACTTTAACTGTAATAGATATTACGGGGTGGGGGTCCGGAAATTGTATGTTTTTTCCCTGTATCGATATTTTAAAAGCATGAAAGCTCGGAGACTATGGATGTTATTGCCCTGTTGTTTTAGACAAAACATAGCGACAGGTATAACCATTCAGACTGCATTGCCAGTTGAAAAAAAATTAAAATGTGACAACTCGAGAACGGATTGACCGATTTCGGTAATGATTCTGAGGTGGTACGAAGTTCGGCGGGTCAGTTAGTTATACAAATAAACATAATTTTCATCATATCATTTTAGCGTCGTGGACGACCGGCCTTAGTTCGGTACAGAATGGAGGATGCAAATTGAGCAGTAAAGGTTTTTACGACCGTGTGTTTAGACGTTGTTTGTATTAGCCGAATCTGGCATAAAGTTAGCTCGATTAAAGTGGGGGACCTCAACCTTTTTTAAACCAAAGCTACATTATGCGAGTTTGGAACGAGGACTATTTTTTTTTGACAAACAACGCATATAACATTGTCTTGTAGGGCTTAATTGTAAAGTTACCCTACCCTCGCTTCCGCTTTAGAGTTATTTTTATTAACCGACTTTAAGAAAGGAGGTTCTATATTCGACCCGTATGTATGTATATTTGTATGTCCGCGATTTTCTCAAAAACTACTGAAACGATTTTGATAATTCTTTCATTAATGTGATCTACATACTTTCAGGAAGGTTTTAGTATATAATACATTAGGTAATTATTCTTATGAACGACGTTATATGCATAAATGTACTGCATCTCCAGCATTTCTATGCGAATTTTGATGATTCTTCTAGTCGGTGTCTTCAATTCTTCAATGTACTGTACTAGTTTTAATTGAATTTGTAGGTACAACTAAAAAGTGAAAAATAAAAACTTTATTTACAAAAAAAAACAACCGACTTCAAAAAAAAACACTACAAAGTGAAAAATAACTTTAATTTCGGAAGTCGGTGTCAAAAACGAAAATGCGGAACTAACGACACTGACTTCCGAAATTAATGTTATTTTTCACTTTGTAGTGTTTTAGCAAGTTATTTTAGATGACTAAAGTTTAGATGGTAAAAACAGACTTGAAACTTAATTAGCTTAGTTAGCTTTGACTATATTAATGGAGTGCAATTTTGTCTTTGCATCATAATCAGCTCTTTCCTGCAGGTCAAAGGTAAAAGAGACAGAAAAAAATAGAATTTTTCTACCTGCTAGTCAAAAACAGCAAGAAGTGTATTGCATTCTATTTGAGGAGTCTGAAAGCTCGCAACGTCGCAAATAGCTGTCAAATATTTTGTAGATTTCATTAATTTGTCAATATTAATAAATTTTGAAACATGGATCTACTTATTCACAAGCACTCGATATGCTTCCGTATCGTATCGAACATTAATCATTGTTGTCGTAGGAGTCTTCTCAACGCTGTTCACAAGTCCAAAACCCGAAAATTTTGTCGGTTTAAATCAAATAGACGCCCGCTATTCTTCCAACAGCTATTTGCTGTTGAGGGGAAGTCAAATCAGGTTATCGAAATGTCAGGTTTTCGATACGATAGCCTGTCGTATGGTTGTGAATCAGGGCTCTGTAATGCATTAGAATATTCATTATAAATTGCAATAATTAATATCGCAACACCGAATATTTCGTTTTAGGTGTAAAAAAAGCATGAAAGGTTTTAAATGATTTTTTCGCACCTAAAAAATACGTCATAATTCCATTCAGTACCTAACATTGATAAATTAATCAGAACAGTGAAATATTTGACAGGTATTTGCAACGTTGCCAACTTTCTAAATACACACTTAACTAATAAAATTATGGAGCTCTTGGGAATCAATGTATGGAAAGAAAATTTTTGGAGAACAATAGATTTGGAGCTCCTGGGAACAAGCCCCTCTCAACACACAAAATGCAAGATTAGTAGTTCTTTCAAAACCTACCTGAAATCTTTATATATTGTTTAACCTCCCCAGACAGGGCTAACGCCTTATCTAGATCATTCGTGACTAGCGAGTCTTTGGTCAACTGGACCCACTCGAACTGGACCCGCGGGTCCAGTTGACCAAAGGAAAAATTTTCTATATTTTTATTGGTCAACTGGACCCACTGTCAAAATTAGACAAACATCTTTTGTTTTAAGCTACCCATGGATACAGTCGAAACAAAAAGACAATGGCACGAATCTGGTACAGAATCTACGAGTACCTCAAAATCTAAAGATAAAGATAAAAGATAAAGATAATTTATTTGTGAAAAATGCGTTTACATAACATTTTTCTGTTAGTAGATTTCGGATCTTATTTTTAATTTGTTTTGTTGTCATGGCTTTATATGACTGTGGTATTTTGTTGTATATTTTCGGGGCCATACAAAAAAAGCTTTTCAAATTCAAATTCAAAATGATTTATTGCGGACAACTAGATCCACCGGTTAGTATACAATAACTTAGAAACTATTATTAGTACTTAAAATACAATAACAAAGAACAACACACATCCATCAATAAACATCACAACACAATTCACACAAAAAAAAAAAACACACAAGGCACCTGTGCTGAGACACCCCGCCCCGACAAGATAACCAACAGGGAGATACCTCCCTACAAGATCATCAGACGAACGAAATGCCTCAACACAGGTGCACGCACATCTTCAGCTATAGTTTTCAAAATGCTGTTGTGACTCCCCCGCACCCTCCTCATAAGAGACCCGACTTTTTTCCGAATGACGGCATAAAAACCGTCAGTGTGAGCCTGTGCGAACATTTCGGAGGCACTGCAGAAACGAGGAAGTCCCAACATCATCCTGAAAATATTATTGTATTGGACGCGCAGTGTGTCCAGGGATTTTTTGGTATAACTAACCCATAGACTACCCGTGTACAGACCCTGACAATACGCTTTAAATAGTGTGATCTTGACTTGGTCCGTACAGCGGGCGAATCTACGGGCCAGCATGTTGCCACGGACTGACAGAGCCCTGCGCTCCCTCTCTATGTCAACATCATCCTTAAGGCTGTTGGTAAGGTAATGTCCAAGGTACTTAAACTGCGACACCCTATCCAAGTTAACACCATTCAAAGTAATATACCCAAAATATTATATCGTAGCGTAGAAGTGATGCCACCAATCCATGAAAGGCCATCACTAAAGCATCTGGGTTAACTTCTGAGGACAGTTTGTACAAGACATACGTGACTGAGCTCAGTTTTTTGTTTATATATTCAATGTGCGCTTTCCAGTTCAGTTTTGCGTCTATCATTACACCAAGAAATTTTGTGTCGTCGACTTTATTTAATACTGTGTCATTGTAGAGGGCTTTAATGTCAATATCACCATGTACCCGTTGACTAAAGTAAGATTAGGGTCATGTGGTAGTCAATAGCATCAGGCAGGTCATTGATATATAGGATAAATAATAGAGATCCAAGCGCGCTCCCTTCTGGGACACCGTAAATAGGCGTTCGCTCGCCAGATATGTAAATTGGTGGTGAGGTCAAACTGAAAATCCAAGATGACAGATGTGAAAAAGGTTCAAATTTTTCATCATGGGTGTTGATTTCTTGGTTTTCTAGGGTGCTAAAACCGATGGTGAGGTCAAACTGAAAATCCAAGATGGCGGATGTGAAAAATGTTCAAATTTTTCATCATGGGTGTTGATTTCTTGGTTTTCTAGGGTGCTAAAACCGATGGTGAGGTCAAACTGAAAATCCAAGATGGCGGATGTGAAAAATGTTCAATTTTTTCATCATGGGTGTTGATTTCTTGGTTTTCTAGGGTACTGAAACCGATGGTGAGGTCAAACTGAAAATCCAAGATGGTGGATGTGAAAAATTTTCAAATTTTTCATCATGGGTGTTGATTTCTTGGTTTTCTAGGGTGCTAAAACCGATGGTGAGGTCAAACTGAAAATCCAACATGGCGGATGTGAAAAATGTTAAATTTTTTCATCATGGGTGTTGATTTCTTGGTTTTCTAGGGTACTGAAACCGATGGTGAGGTCAAACTGAAAATCCAAGATGGCGGATGTGAAAAATGTTCAAATTTTTCATCATGGGTGTTGATTTCTTGGTTTTCTAGGGTACTGAAACCGATGGTGAGGTCAAACTGAAAATCCAAGATGGTGGATGTGAAAAATTTTCAAATTTTTCATCATGGGTGTTGATTTCTTGGTTTTCTAGGGTGCTAAAACCGATGGTGAGGTCAAACTGAAAATCCAACATGGCGGATGTGAAAAATGTTAAATTTTTTCATCTTGGGTGTTGATTTCTTGGTTTTCTAGGGTACTGAAATCGATGGTGAGGTCAAACTGAAAATCCAAGATGGTGGATGTGAAAAATTTTCAAATTTTTCATCATGGGTGTTGATTTCTTGGTTTTCTAGGGTGCTGAAACTGATGTGAGGTCAAACTGTAAATCCGAGATGGCGGATATGAAAAATGTTCAAATTTTTCATCATGAGTGTCGATTTTAGCACCATCGGTGAGTTAAGAGGTATGACCCAACTGCTTCGCCGGGAGTTCTTAAATGATCCTAGAGAAATAATTGAAGTATAACAAATCCACCCCAGCATGGGAGCATAGCAAACTAATGTGGAAAAGGGTTGCAGGTTGCAGAGAGATAGTATTTTAGGGCCCCCTGCATTGATCTATTAATGAAGTTGTATTATAGCTAAAAAAAAAAACATATTATCATTTAAAATGGTCGATTTTTGAAATAAAGTTTAACCGGGATCACGAAATCGTAATAAAAAGAAAATGTTTTGATAATGCACTCAATTGATTCAATTCCCGATAAGGTCGTCAGTGTAATAAATACGTGTATTGAAGCGTATTTAACGATTTTATATAATAAAAAAAAAACAAATTATAATTATACCTAATTACAGTTGGAGGTGGTAACCAAAACTATTTTTATTAAGTAGAAAAATTTACCATTAACGCTGCAGTAGGTCCTCCTGTATTTAATCCCATTTTTAAGTTTGCTTACTCTCGCGTAAAGTAGTTTAAAAATCAACGTGAAACGTATTGCAGTTTTTGGTTTCTTGTCAGTTTGGACTCTAGTGTTGTTACTCTGTAATTAACGGTCAGGCACTCGATTGGCTCGATCACAGAACATAATTATATACCCATCCCGATTATGTAGTTCGAAAACTCAATTCAAGTTGAATTACCTACCTTAAATTCAAACCTAGCAACTGTGTGTTTGAAAAGCACACAAAAAAAATTAAAGGAAAGAATAATAGCAAGATCCAGAATAAAGCAACCGTTCTATATTGGTACCTAAGTATTTCAGTCAGTATCACATGAAATATATAATATCTATTCCCTGGTTTATTACCGACTAGTACTACTACATCAAGTGGCAAATCGAGAGAAAATAAAATCGAGGCTTTATTTTATTTAGAGTAACGAGTTACATATAATCAAGCCGCAGCACTATCTGACACTATTAAAAAGATAAGTGTCAAGACTGTCATGTCAAGTGACAACATTTCATTAATTTATTTATTCCGTTTCTTTCGAATTGCATGAAATTGATATTTCTGTTTTCCTGTGTGTAATTGAAGGATTTTAATGAACATGGAATCTTCAAGACGGTACAGCATGTACTCCAGAAGAATGTTGTGTTAATTGTTGAGTAAGATTTCAACTGAACTGTTCGCGTTGGCTGTTGTGCACATGTTAGAGCTCTTGGACATGGTATCAAGATGAGAAGTGGAGCGACCTGCATAATTTTAGATGAAATACTATTTACTTTTATGTCGTCAGACGTTGAAATTGATATCCTACATAAAGTTATAAAAATAATTTGAAAATTATGTGATTTTTGATTTCATGAACCGTTATTCCTACTATTTATTACTGAACAGTGCACTATTTTACTAAATTATAAAACCGAGGCCAAACTTCTCACTAAACAAGAGTTATTTTAGTGTGTTTTAGGGTATGATGGTATTTCTCAGCTAAGACATCTAGGGAACATAAACATGGGGCTTTTAAGCCTCTGTGGCACTGAATTAAAATTGTGCAATGAGTGGCGTGGGTCATCCTGTAGCTTCGCCCTCTCGATGCAGCTGGGTATAGTCCTGCGAATTTCTGGAGGCGCGATGCGAGTCAGTGGATACAGCATTCGCAACGGGGTCGGTTTTAAGCAACCAGTAGTAATCATTAATGTCTTATTTAGAGCTGTATCCACTAACTTATCGTGGGCTGATCGGTTCCATACTGGACAGGCCTGCGGAGAAACAAAGCGCCATTCCAGTTGTTCGCAGGACTTGAGCAGATGCCACCCATCTGGTGGAAGTTAGGCGACGGAGTAAGTGATTTCTGGTAGGTATGCACTTTTTGTTTGACATTTTCGCAGTTTCTCCGGAAGTTAGGGGACCTATCCACTCCTCGGGGTAGGTCTTAAGTAAGTATTCCTTGAGCCACCTGCTCCAAAAAATCTTAGAGAGGCGAAGAGCCTTTTTCCACTTTTTTCTTAACGAAAAAACTCCGTCGTCCAGAGATGTAGGTAATTGCTGATTTGATGAGCTGCCTATTAAAAAATGAAAAGGTGTGAGGCTTTCATATTCACAGCTGCAACATACATATATGTCAAAGGCCTCGAATCGGACGTCTGCGTTACCATGGACGATATTCTTCCTACGATACGTCGGTGCGGGCTGGAGGCCAATTCTCAAGCATCTCGCATTCGTTATTGTCGTTCGATTCGAACTTCTCTCGAAACAATCAAGCCGAGCTATTCTCGCAGGAAAGACACGCGACATGCCTTAGTTTACATGCGACATATTTATGTAAAAGGAATTTTGTCACCTGATTATCATATTATGATATACCTATTATTATTGTATTACAACAGGGCCATAAAGCATGATGGGGTTTTCGAAAGCATTTCAAACAATAAAGATTTCAAACGATATTTTATTTTTTTCAATATAAAACATAACTAACACAAACAATACATTATAATAATCACTAGTGTATATGAATGGTCGGCGTCATGAGTCGCGCGCTGTCCGCGAGCTTAGGAATCGGCGGACCATTTCACCTCTCGCCCAATATCTTCATGAACTTGAATGCGGCAATTTGAACACAAATAAATTTGAATTAATGATGTGACGATACTCCTAATGCGGCCCTCAGGGTAAAAATTGTTTTCGCAAGGATTTCTCAACAATCTTTTAGGATTTTGTAAAGTTATGTAGCCGGGTCACGTAGGTATAGCCACGTCATTGGAACAACATGCAGCAGGACGGTCCAGTTGGTTCAGTACCGCACTCTTTACGACAACCACAATTCCTCTTCTTCTTTTCCGTCTTGATAAACCTTGATGTTATTGTGGTAGTCATCAGCTTACATATAACATTTGCAGTAATTCTGTTTTATTTTATTATTTAATTTATGTAGATAACCAATGTAAACAAACTACAATTTTGACTTTAATTTGATGTGACAAATATAATTGACATTGACAAATCAGCAACGGCCATGCATTCCGTTGTAACAAATACTAAGGAGGACTTATTTTAATGATAATAGTAAAATAAAAAGAAAGAAAAAATTAGAAAGCTACATTATCACAGAATAACATAGGCTATAATTTATTTTTTCTGCACTAATATTATAAAGAGGAATAAAATTCTATTACATATTATATTAGTAATTGATATCTTCCGGACCTCACTACGGCATCTCAAAATCCTGTAACGTTGTTTTAGCTCATTGCAGACAGTAAGTAAGTAAAAATAAGTAAATAAAAATTAAGTGTACCTAATTGAATAATATTATGTATATTTTAAGTCATAGAAATAAAACTAAAAGATTCGGCTTTACTCCTTAACTGTACTAATGATGAAATTTGACAGCGGGTCCAGTTCGAGTGGGTCCAGTTGACCAAAGACCCGCTTTTGACTGTATGTTTGCGAATTGAGCACTTCACATTTGTTATCAAGCCACCAGACTCGGCGATCATTGTGCCGATAGTCGTTACAGCCAATGGTTTCATATCCAAGAGCCTCGACCAACACCTAAGGAGGCTCTCGTTGGGCAGCTGGATCAAGGGCTTGATTCAGAAAGCTGTACTTCTGGACACGGCCCGTATTGTTAGGAGGTTCCTCTCTCTGGAGCCCTGACCACCGGTAGCTTGGACCCTGTTCCCGATACCGGTGGGCTACTAGCCACTTTGTTTGTTTTTTCATATAATTGTACATATTATTATAGTTTATATGTTAGCTTATATTATGTAAATATTTAATTTTTGGAATAAAGCCACTAGTAGATATTTACTTTAATTCAAGTCAGCTCCGGAAACGTTAATTATTTCAATGGTATAGAGAAAACCTGCTTCGTTAGCTTTTTCTTTTATTTCGAGTACCGTGTCGTTGTTTGTATGGCGGGCACATGTCGCAGACAGACCGGCATTAGGTGCCGGCTAACTTTTCACTGGCAGGACTCGGCAGATAAAAAAGTAACTGTCGAAACGTCCCCGAAGCGGCAATGTGTAGAATGTTACAACAGCGGAATGAGGTAGGTATGTATGTACTAGTATGATCGTGACTTTGGTCGCATAAAAACTTCAATTGTTTATCGTTGATACATAAAACAGGATGCTAAGACTAGAAATCTAGTAAAAAAATATACAGCACTAGCCTTTGCCCGCGACTTCGTCTGCGTGTATTAGTATTTCATCATGATTCGAAAGACACGTGGCGTCATCTATTATCATGATAACGTAATTGTTGTTTTCCTCGGGAACTACACTTTTTTTCGGGATGAAAGGTACTCTATGTCCGTTTCTGTACACCTGACAACGTATATGCAAAATTCAGGATAATCGATTCAGTGGTTTAGGCGTGAAAAGGTAACAAATAAAAAAACTTAGTTTCGCATTTATAATATTAATAGTTAGGATATCCAAAACTTCAATACCTACTCGACCCAAATGTATGGGATCCAAATCTAGAATCAGAATGCTTTATTTGTAAACATAGGTCGAGTTACAGTGTGCGAGATGTTACAGATAGGTAGATCCTCTATGTTTTGCCCAGAGGCGTACAAATGTATCTATTTAATTAACATTGTCTAATTTTTTACTTTTAACACAATTTAACTTTTGAAATATCATTAAAGTGGTAGAATTACGTAAAATTACACATTTTCACATTAATAATAACATCAATATTAATAGGTCATGCTTAACAATACAAATTGGAAATAGAATCAATTACAATATAATATGTCAAATAGATTAAGTTACATGTCATAATAATGCTAATGTCAAATAAAATTCTAAATCGTCAAAGGAGGTGAGGTGATGTACAGTAGGCTGTAAAAGTGCATGGGTAGTATAGAAACAAAATCGTATGAAGCGAGAAATGACGCCATCTAGCGTAAAACCAGTTAACGACTAACAAAATTTACTTATGCTGTTATTAGATGGCGTTGCTTTGCTTTATATGATTAAATATTTTTGCAGTTTCTTTTTGTCTCTTAAAACATTCAAACAATTTATAGTTAATAGCTTCTTTTAAAGAAAATTGATCCTAATTATTAACCTACTATGTTAAAATTGAATATCAATTTATAAGTAGGTAGGTATCTGATTTTCTAAGTTTTAATTTTCAAACTTGAGAGGGTAGGTTAAATATGGATTTATAAATAATTGGTAGGTGGTATGAATAATACTTAGATCGAAAATTTATGACAGCTCAATTGATCGTTCGCTAAGTTCATTTCGATTACCTCGTTCGAGTGCCTTTTGTTCAGTTTTTATTTATGATCAGGCGGATTACTTATTTTACCAAAACGAGCACGAGTTATAATATTGATTTCGTTACAAGAGCTCAAATAATTGCTTTGAATAATCAAGCCAAAAACTTGTCAGAAATAGCCAGAGACCGGTGTAAACGTAAGTAGTTTTATTTTTACACTTTTATATTAAAAACTGCATTTTTTTTTTTGTTACTATACTACATAATAATCATTATTGGGTATTATATATTTCTGTTTTATTGTTGCAGAGAAAAACAGTTGTTCTTTGAGTAAGACGATTTGAAGAGGAGGGTTCTTTGAAACACCATCAAAGAACTGGTAGACCACGACTTATAAAACACATTGCAGCATCAAACCATGATAAGGCAGTATGAAGAAAATGGATTTCTGCCGCCGAACCACTATGCTGGTTTATTTGACACAAGTTTTGACACGGAGCCGCGTCAAAACTTGTGCCGCGGAGGCATGCTGTGAAACCCTTGCTCACGGAAAACCATAAAAGGGCAAGATTACAGTTCACTTTGGATCACATAAACTTCGATTGGAGTAATATCATCTTTACAGATGAAAAAACTTTTAAGTCCAGTGAACACGGACGCTTATGTTTGTGGCGTCGAAATAATACGCGATACACAAGTGGTTACGTAGCTACGAGCTAAATAATTATACTTAGATAATATTATTTATATTGACTGGAGACCTGGTTATGTGTGTATAAACTATAACTTACGTATTTTTAATCATTTAAAAAGTTATGAATACTTTAAGTTTAAACAACATAAGTAGTTTTTAGTTTTTTATGTTGCCTACTAACCATTTGATATGTTTTTGTGCAATTTTGTAGTTATTAGCCTACTTATTTAGTATCCATTTAATCCGTTTGACCTTTGTAATAAAATAACCTGGTCTCCTGTTTGTTTTTATTGAGGTTACATAAGCTTCAATCCTCTTTCCGATTTTGGAAACGAATACTTAAGCTATCGCCTCAATAACTTCATAATATTATAATGTTATACCTATAATATTTAATAAACTGACTATTAAATTTGAATAATAAACTGTAAGAAATAAACCTCTATGATTTTTTATAGTGCCTTTTTTTGCGAGCCCACAAGGCGAGCCTGTTTACCTGCGATGAATCTGCTCATTTTTCCTGTTGCTAAGTAACTACCTACCAATTCGAATATTAAATTAATTATTAAAATACCCACTCGTTAGCTTAATAAATATATTCCTATCGGTTTCTATTATTATTTTTATCATTTAAGCTACGTATGCTGGTAATTATTAGATAAATGTATTAGCCTTGTAATTCCTTCGTTTCTTCCTAACTCCTTACTTACGTTTCGTAAATTAGTCATAGTTGTGAAGAAACCAACGCCATCTAGTTTATTTTCGAAAACTTGAATTCAAACGTTCACGGGAAAATAGACACTAAGGTACCCATGCAATTTTGCTGGCGACTGTACAATTTTCTGAAGCAGTAATCATAGAATTATCGTCAAAATATTCCTGTAGTGAGATAGGTTAGACCGGAAGCCGACCCCAACATAGTTAGGAAAAAGGCTAGGCAGATGATGATGAGGTAGCTATTGGGCGGAGAAAGGTTTTGCAAACGCTTCATAGCATAAACAGCCTATAATGCTGCTGGAACACAGGCCTCCTCTTTATAAGAGAGAGTGGGCCCAGTGCGGGTTGGTAGATGTCACATGTCTTCGATTTTTTTATTCTAGTATATGCTGGTTTCGTTACGATGTTCACCGTTTTGAGAGCAGTGGTTATGAATTAATTTACACAAAGTAAAGCGCCTGGCTGGGTTCGAACCTGTGACCTACAACTCGTTAGACGAGGTCGTTACCCACTACCACAACACCACTGCTCTCGTTGCATAAGCTGGTTTCATAAACCAAGTTGCATAAGCAAAGGATTCAAGTTTATATGTGAAAGAAATTGCAGGCAAGAATAAAAACGTAAGAATTGCAATTAATTTTACGTTATGCTGAAAATTACTTCCTACTATATCACACTAATATTATAAAGGCGATAGTTTGTGAGTGTGGGTGTGTGTGTGTGTGCTTATATGTTTGTTACTTCTTCGCGCTCAAACGGCTGGACCAATTTTGATAAAATTTTGTATGGAGGTAGCTGACACCCTGAACAAACATATAGGCTACTTTTTATCCAGAAAATCCCACGGGATCGACACTTATGTGGGTGAAACCGCGGGGCGCAGCTAGTAATATTATAAAGGCGAAAGTTTGTGCGAATTGACGGATATTTGTTACTCTTTCACGCAAAAACTACTGGACGGATTTGGATGAAACAAACATGATATATAGTAGATTATTCACTAATGGGATAAAGTAGTGTGTTGTTGTCGCGGGCGCTATTTTGAATCCTGAACGCAACGAAGGATTCTAAGGTTTGAGTTAACTCCTGACTGGCACACAGATAGGTTATAACCAGGATTAACACATAGGATACTTTTTTTTCTCGATATTCCCACAAGAACGAAAATTATGCGGGTGAAACTGTGGGGCGCTGCTAGTAGATAATAATTAAACACAATATCCTGTAACGGTTGATTCCCTTGTGCCCACTATAACAGATACGACGCTCCATTATACCGAGTATGGGACTTCTAGGTATTCATTACTTAGTTATCTGTGGTTTCTAGGCAGGGCCGGACTAAGCCAGCGGGAAGAGCTGAGCTTGGATTTCTACTCTCTAGATTCGTCAACATATATATAGCTCTTTATTATATAGTGTTTGGCATGTCGGGTCATCCTCCAGCTTCCAAGGATTTGTTTTGTCCTTTTATTTTGTCCATCTCATCTTGCACGTTCACTCACAAACGCATAAAACATTCACAAAACAGTGACACATAACTATTGCATAATACTAATACATCACATTACATCATTTTGGCCATTTTGTAATTTCTTACATCATAATTACTTTGGTGCACGTTGGGTACATTTACGTCAAATTCATAAGGACGCTTCGAAATGTTGCCACTACATAAAGTGTAAAACGTTTATTGAGGATGATATTCTCATAGCATGTACTGTACCTATGACTATTTCCTGTTTAGTATAATATTCTATCACTTTTAAATTAAATTATTTTTCTTTAAGTACACTGTATTTTAATAATTGTTTGCTGCACCGGACGACGTCATTACGTCAGCGCCGGCTGTCGCTGAAAACCAGCGCTGGGGCTCTGTCCTGCATAGGGTCGCAGCATAATGCTGAGCGATAGCCGTTTTGCGTGGATGTGACGCAAGTTTCCCCCTACCTTTTTAATTTATTTTTTGTGTTTATGTTCTTTTTTGCGTCATTTTTTTTTTCTTTCTTTCTTTCATATATTCGGGCCCCTCCGAAAGGCATTGATCCGCCAAAAAAAAGTGTCAAACATATTTTTTCGAACTGGCAAACCACATCAGTATAGGGGCAACTGTCAATTCGTGTTATCATTAATTCTTAGTTCGGGCCCGAACGAATCTTATGACCTTAAGTGATATGGAACAGGAAAAGCCCGTTCCTTCGGCAGAAATTACGGATTTCGTACTTTAGGAGTAGACCCACTGTAGCAAATTCATCTTAAGGGCCTTTGGACGCCCTTGGTAGAACTTGGTTTGTTTTTAGGTTTTAAAATTCAGGTGATAAAATATTAGAATATTTTCACGAAGTAGTGTTTCTCATTGTTTATTAACAACGACGTTGTTTTCCTTATCAGATCCTTGTTTATAACACTGAAGTCATCATCATCATCAATTAAGCCGAAAGACATCCACTGCTGGACATTGGCCTCCCCCAAGCACCTCCACTTCGACAGGTTCCGTGCTTCTCGCATCCAACGGATTCCTGCGGCCTTCACAAGGTCGTCGGTCCACCTTGTGGGAAGCCTTCCAATGCTACGTCTTCCAGTACACGGTCGCCATTCCAGAACCTTTCAGCCCCTTCGGTGATCTGTTCTGCGAGCAATGTGCCCTGTCCACTGCCACTTAAGTTTGGCAATTCTTCGGGCTATGTCGGTTACCTTGGGTCCCCTGCGGATCTCTTCATTTCTAATTCGATCACGCAGGGAACATGGGTGACTTTCAGCCTTCTAATAAGGCCCATTGTGAGAACACTGAAGTGCTTGATTAAATTACTGTCTTCAAACAAAACTTTTTGCCTTTAAAAAAAGTATTAGCATCCCGCCTCGGACAGATTCGACTTCTTCAGACCATTCATACATAATAATATTCCATTGGACTTACTGGTGGTATACGTACCACGACAAGGTTTTTTGTTCGTCCAAGCGCGGGGCTCTCCAAAGCGCGGGGCTCACCAAGGCGCGGGGCTCTCCAAGGCGTGGGGCTCTCCAAGGCGCGGGGCTCTCCAAGGCGCGGGGCTCTCCAAGGCGCGGGGCTCTCCAAGGCGCGGGGCTCTCCAAGGCGCGGGGCTCTCCAAGGCGCGGGGCTCTCCAAGGCGCGGGGCTCTCTAAAGCGCGGGGCTCTCCAATGCGCGGGGCTCTCCAAGGCGCGGGGCTCTCCAAAGCGCGGGGCTCTCCAAGGCGCGGGGCTCTCCAAAGCGCGGGGCTCTCCAAGGCGCGGGGCTCTCCAAAGCGCGGGGCTCTCCAAGGTGCGGAGCTCTCCAAAGCGCGGGGCCCCTAAAGCGCGGGGCTCTCCAAGGCGCGGGGCTCTCCAAGGCGCGGGGCTCTCCAAGGCGCGGGGCTCTCCAAAGCGCGGGGCTCTCCAAGGCGCGGGGCTCTCCAAAGCGCGGGGCTCTCCAAAGCGCGGGGCTCTCCAAAGCGCGGGGCTCTCCAAGGCGCGGGGCTCTCCAAAGCGCGGGGCTCTCCAAAGCGCGGGGTTCTCCAAAGCGCGGGGCTCTCCAAAGCGCGGGGCTCTCCAAAGCACGGGGCTCTCCAAAGCGCGGGGCCTGTAGCATTTGCTACACCTGGCTAATCCGGCCCTGTTCCTATATACAATGTCCGAGTTGATGTGTAACTAGTTAAAATGTACACTATGTTCTCTAGTTAGAATGTACAGTCTCTGTACGTTTTCAACGAGATTGGACAGAAGTTGAGCAAACAAATTAAAACTTCTTTGAGTGGACGTCCAGTGCATAAAATGCAGCCTTTGTTTTTGTTTTAGTGCAGAATTATATGCTAAGAGATAGGCACTTTTAGTTGATCTTGTTGACTTAGAAATAACATAAGTCATCTTTAAGATAATATTATCTAAACTAATCCATTCAAAAAAAAAAAAAAAAAAAAATGCGAAAGTGTGTCTGTCTGTCTGTTACCTCTTCACGCTTAACCTTTTGAACGCCAGAGTATAAACGTATCGCCGTACCCCTGGCGCCAGGCCACTTTAACAACACACACACACTTAAAACAACAAATTTCTCGATATTGGTGGTTTATTTATATTAGTTTCATGCAATACAATATAGACGGAAGCTTAAACTTTTAAATCATATTAATAAAAACACAAAAGTAATGATTAAATTGTTTATTTCATAAATGGTGCGACGTGTATTTTGTCATATATTTGTGACGTTGGCGTTCAAGGTAAGATTTCGTTTGTCACATATATGTGACAATGGCGTTCAAAAGGTTAAACCGCTGAACCGATTTAGATTTGGAATTTGGTATATAGAGTCCTGGGAAAGGACATAGGATAGTTTTTATCCCGATATTTCCACGGGATCGACCCCGCGGGGCGCTGCAAGTATTATATAGAGAAAAGATTTGCTTTTTTGTATGTTTGTTTGTTACGCTTTCAGGCTAAAACGGCTGAACGAGTTTGGATGAAATTTGGCATATGAGTAGACCTGGATTAGAACATAGTATACTTTTTATCTCGATATTCTCACGGGATCGGTCGGGATCGATCGACCGGGGTCGAATTGTATGAAATGACTATTATAACACGGCAAATTAACATAGTGTATCAATTTGAGAAACAATTCCATTGACTCTATATACACCATAACTTCAGAGATTTAGGTACATTCGATTAGGTTATTGTTTTATTAATAAAACGTCATAGCGTTGACACGTTCGAAAAAAAAAAAACACGGTTGGCAACTGGCAGAACTTGGCAGATAGCCATCAAATCTGTCATTACAATCAATAATCAACTCAGTTAATCACTGCGTTACAAAATTACCACCGGTTCCTGAATTGAGAATTTGAAGTTGAGAACCTGTCAAATCCTACTTTAGCATAGCCTACTTAAAGGGATTCCTTCAATATCGCCCGAAATTCAAATTTGTTTAGGCTGTGTACCCACTGACTTAAGAGCCTATACTACCTCAGCTAAAATTCACTCTTTATCTCGCTCATACGATACTGCTCGCTGACTGAGTGAGAGCGAGACAGAGTGCAGTGCTGGGCGGCAAGCAGCGCCAATAGTTTAGGTATTTGCTTTTTACGGTGAAAATAATGGTAATTATAAAAAAATAAATAACATAAGACCTGCTTTAAAGTAAGTTCAGTTAGTATGCAAAGTTTCATGATCTAATTTGAAGTATTTTTTGAATACCAGCGGTTTATTGTTCGGGTTAGAGGTAACTTTGGATTTATTTTCTATTGAGAAAATTTTATGGAATCGTGTTTTCGTCTAACATAAGACTTAGAATTAATCCTCAACTTTACCATATTTTTATTTCAAAATTAATGATGCAGTATTTTCGACATAACGGAGGATCACGCTAAGCCATTTGAGGTAGTATAGGCTCTTAACCGAGGTAAATTAGTGCCTATAGATTAAAACAAAATAGATTAAAGATAAATAATAATAGATTAATAGATTAGATATTAAAAGATTATAGATTAAAAGGAATTGGTTGATTTTTTTAATTTGTAGATGTGACGCATGTTTTCTCCCAAATTGTTATTTTGTTTGTGTTTTTTTTTTGATGCGTCATGTTTGCCGCAAATAAAGTATTTTTTTCTTTCTTCTCTTTTCTATAGCCTAGCGAGTCACCTTGCAATTAGCGAAGTGAAACGAACGTTCTAGAATTTTTGCAACCGGCCGCACTGTGCGCTTAGCGCCTTCGCTAGTCGCCTAGCATGTTTCGAAGAATGTTAAGTCACTAGGCTCTAGGCGCTAAGTAAGTCAGCTATCAGTGTGTACGTAGCCTTATAGTTTATGCAAAGATTTTTTTAATGTCGTGGGTTTCGAGTCCGCGTATCACTGTTCAGTTTCCCTCAGTCGTCAGTTTATTTAATTCGCCAGTTTCGTCGATTCGTCAGTTTTGTACACTCAAGGGTTTTTACGTGTTGAAAAACACATACTTATTGTGGATAATTTATCCTGCTGTAAAGAATATCTAACCTTATTAAGATCACACCTTATTTAAAAAAAATACTTACCTTCGAAGATTACATAACCTCCTTTAGTTATTATTTTTATAGCCAACATCCATCTTGGAAGGTCCAATTTATTTTCTTCCTCACTAAATTCACGACAAACACAATTGGGGCCAATTATCTATTCAGGTAATTCCATTTCATGTATGTACTTCCTTACAAAATCCATGCCAACTAAATTTCAATTCCCTACAACGTTTCTTACAATTCTGTTTACGTGGCCATATTTCCGATAGCCAAACGGCTAACTGATCATTCCTGTCTCCCAATACCGGCCACATCTCTGGCAACATTCCATGGATGAAGGTACGCACGTCCTATCTATTGCCAAAGTTCGGCATAGAATGCATAATTCCATGTAGGTAAGTTTATTTTTGAAGTGAAAACTTCTTTAGACGCGATGGGCATTTTTTTAGATGGGAAAAAACTATAGAACTCGCGCCACTGTTACCGTAATCGATACCGCTTCGGATGTGTTCGGCTGTCCTCGGGATGTACTCGGTTTTAATGTATATCCGATATGTCACTGAGTGATGGCAAAGTATTCTGTTTGTGTTTTTTGTTTTCACTTCTGTCGGCACTCCCGGAGTGCCACTGTTTTTTAGTTAAGTGTATCGTTTAGCGTAGTATTTTGTTGGGCATGGTGTGCATGTTTCACTGGGTCCTGCTCGCGACTTCGGTCTGCGTAGAAGTCTACTATAGATACCTTAAACCGAGTGTCATTCTGATAGAAAGCTACACAATTGTACTGTAGTTTGAACAGCATGGCTGAATATAATTTTACCTCTTTATAAGATTAATAATTCTGATTAAACGATCTAGTTTCTGTTGTTAGTATTGCAATAAGAGAGACACAACGAAGTAAATATGGTTGCAATACTCCCAGGAGTCTCAAGCATTTAATCGAACCATTAAAATTTCCCATTTTATTATTTATTTAATACTTCAAGCGCATAAATGTGGGTTTACTGCTTGATTTCGAATGTCATATGGATGGCTAACTCCCCGAAGGCGGACTTAATGTCATAGGCATTTTCTACCAAAAGCTGTCTTCCCTTCTCTTCCTCTTCCTTCCTCTTCTCTCTTTCCTTTCTTCCCTGCTTTTCTTCTTCTTTCTTGGTGAACGCGTGACGTAAGCGTTACGAAAAGTGTGATCGGGCGAGGCGAACGGGAGTTGAATGGGGGATATAAGCAAGAGAAAGCAGTGTGCGCGCACATTTTCTTTCTCTCTTCCTCTCATAGCCAAATACGTTTGAAGTTTCACTTCAGTCGTGTGGTCATAAGCACACTCGGGTTTTTTTCATTTTGTGTTACTAAAAATATTATTGACCACGCTAATATGAAAGCGGCATCTGTTCTGCGAGTAATGTGCCCTGCACATATATTCACCAGTAAACGTTTACGTAATGTTTGTTTAAAAAAGCTTTACAACATAGGCACCATTGTAAACACTAAAGATTAATGTTTTCTATGCATTTTAATTATTGTGTGAAATACGGCTTTCACTATAAACAGCTATAATTAACGCTGTTTTAATTAGAGCATTAAATTTACATAATAATGATCGACGTCCGTAAGCGCGTAAATTACCTGCATTTAATATTATAGTTGCTGCGACTTCACGCATAGTCAGGGAAATTATTTTTTTATCAAATTGCTACTCTAATTCAATTTGCAGTGCTATGGCCAGTTTATACAAAGAATTACCTACAGTTTTGTATTTTTTTTAATTACAGGTTTTTATTCAAATAGTAAAATAAGAAAATAAAAAAACCCTCGGGCCGTGGGGTCCGAATGCTCATGGTCTTTTTAAGGAAATTTCGAAACGGCTGGTTGACACTTCCTGTGACCCAAGGGCTGGCTTTTACCTTGGTCAGAGGCTAAGCATTGCCATACAACGTGGCAATGCCGCCAGTCTCTTGGGTACATTACCAGTCGACAGCGATGCGGATGAATTTTTCGACGCTATATTTTAGTTTCTGTATCGTTTTAGTTATGTTAGGATTTAATTTTGTTATTTTAATTAATTAATTAGGTATTAGTTATTATTTGCTTGTTTCGTATTGAATATAAGCACAATTTAAATTGGTAGTCGTTTTAATATGGGGGCTTGTGGCTAAATAATAACAGCCGCACGGGTCAATCAGAGGTTAAGCTACGCTTGCCGCGGTCGGTTCGTGGATGGGTGACCATCCACGAACCCATACAACAATACATATCGAGACCCCTCCATGTGGTCCCGCCTGTCATTTTTGAACTTTTAGTATTTTAAGTGACCTTTTTTTTACTTGTCAAGTCATAGAAAAACACATGAGACTTAAAGATTTCTAGTTGGTATAGGTACCTAATCCCCTGCACTGGGCCTGCGTGGTGGATTACGGCCCACTCCTTCTCACAGAGAGGAGGCCTGTGTCCCAGCAGAGGGAACGTTATAGGCTGATTATGTTATGTTATGTATAGGTACCTATATGTATGACTGTTTTTTTTTTAAATGAAATTAGTTGATTATTGTTTTGATCGTATTGAACAGACAGATTGTTTTAAATATAAATATAAACCGTCACTGATTTTGCTAACGCTATTGTTAAATATTTTCGGTATTTTAGTAAAGTGAGTGTTAATAAGTAGGTAATTGATATACAAGACTGATTATGGTCAATCAAATCAGCCTATCGCAGTCCACTGCTGGACATAGGCCTCTCCCAGACTGCGCCGCAGCACCCTGTCCTCCGCCTTCCGCATCCAGTCTACCCCAGCCACCTTCTTTAGGTCGTCCGTCCATCTAGCTGGTGGGCATCCCACACTACGCTTGCCGATACTAATTATAGTAATTTACATTTAATATTCTTGTTGTACACGTTTCAATTAATATATAAGACTGATTATTGTTCTTAACGTTTATAATTCTTATTGTACGCTTATTAATTTATATTTAAGACTGATTATTGTTGATTGTTCTAAGTAATTGTATATTAAACTTTATCTTTTTCCAATCATTCCCTGACTTTTACTTAAATAATATAACCCTAAGGTTTTTCATTCTGACTGTACAAAATTTGCTTTAAAAAAGGTATAGTCCGAAACACTACTCGAAAATATTAATAACTAGCTGCGCCCCGCGGTTTCACCCGCATAAGTTTCGGTCCCGTGGGAATATCGGGATAAAAACTATCCTATGTCCTTTGCCGGGACTCAAACTATCTCTATACCAAATTTCATCTAAATCGGTTCAGTGGTTTAGGCGTGAAAAGGTACCATACAGAGACAGAGATACTTTCGAATTTATAATATTAGTATGGATAATGAAATTCCTGTTCGGACGAAACTCAGCGGCCGAAACGCCTACTAAGCCCTATAGTACCTATACCTCTGCATAACCCATTAGGAACAAAAAGCGTGATGTTATTTTCAAACAACATTCAAGCAGCCTTGCGTTCACCCTAATACGACGTACTATGACCGAACTTCGTCTCCAATACGGTCACAGATGGCACCAAACATTTGACGGCACGTATTTAGGTGCAGATGTTGTAGAAATACTAGTTGGAACTTCGCAAATTAGACGGGTCTAGGCAAGTTGCAAGAATTCTTGTAAATACAGTTGAAATACGTCGCAAAGATGGTGGTTTTTGGGTAAGTGAAAGGACCAAGTTTGTCAATCTATTTATTACAAATGAATGTACAGACGCCAGCACATCAAGCTACCCGAAACTGTCAAATTTTCCCAATCAACTTTGAACCTTATGCTTTAGCAATAAAGTTGAAAATCTATTAAAGAAATTTGACAGATTGTAGTAGCTTTATGTGCTGGCGTCTGTACTTATATTCAGTAGTACAGCGGCGTTATTGCGGAACACACAATGGCAATAGGGTTTAATTTTGACAGTTAAATTCTGCAGCAGAGGAGTTTTTTAAACATAAATTAGGTTTAAATATTTTCATATTTTTTCATTTGAAATTCCTTCAAAATTCTTTGACTTATGACAACAAACAAAAACAACTGTTATACACAATTTAGGAGCTGGGTTTATTACGTGCAGTTTTAGAACGCCAAGATTATATTTCTTACCATTAAATCATAACAAAACAGTACAGTTAACCTTTTGAACGCCAGAGTATAAACGTATCGCCGTACCCCTAACGCCAGGCCACTTTAACAAAACAACACACACACACACTTAACACGTTCGTTGCATTACGAGATCTATCAGATCTCTTGCAGGACTTTTGTATTGTGCGTTGAACATAATCGTGTTGTTTCACTCCTTGCGGGAGGATCTAACGTGTAAAGTTCTTTAGGTATGAGTAGGACAAATATACATATTTGCTTCCTACTTAAAGCTGAATTCAAGGACATTAAAAAAGAAATTAGAGATGGATTAGGTCCCTAACGCACAGTACCGCACAGCGCTGCGTGACTCGTTTTAGTGTTGTCCTAGCATCGACGTGGGAGGTCGCGCGCACGTTTGCGAATTAACACTTTTGGTTGTTTTTGAGATTGTCTTAGCTTAGTAGCATTTCTGGTGGGCTTTGCTACTTATCTCTAATGCTAGAGTGTTTTAATTATGTAAGCATTATACTACACAGGGGGGAGGGGGGGGGGGGTTCACATCACTCTCTGGTAAGTTTCTGGTAGCCTAAATTTCGGTTATTAAAACAAAAACGTTGTTATAGTAAACTTACAAGAGACCTGTGACATCCAGCTTTTATTTAATACCTCCGTATATTTTTTTAAAGCAACAACAGCCTAAGAACAAAAATATACATAAGACACACATTTACTTCACATAGTTGCATGCTGTTTATTTATACAATGCATTTTATTACAGAATTACCCGAAGGAAGATGTACTGATCATGTTTTCCAACGTGGCGACAAAAAAAGACGTTGTGTGGGTTGTTACGAAAAATTACGACGCACATTAAACAGCTCTGACGCTTCTAAAAAAACTAAACGAATTGTTACCATTTGGGCGCAATGAGAGCAATCAATGTGCTTACCATGCTTTAATGAAAAACACTTTGCATAATTAATAAAACTTTTTCAATCGACAACGGAGATATTATTTTATTCCCATCACTACTTACTGCACATATTGAACTATCATCGGTTGCGGTACGAGATACAATCGATATCATTTTTTTTTTGGTATTTGTAGTTTATTCAAATGTCATAACTGCGTGCGAACCTAGCAAAATATAAAGCAATAAGCTATCTTTCACCCACAAAAACTTCAAAATATATTTGATTGTTTTTTTGGAAGATATAAATTATTTTCAAAACTGTATCTTTAGGAGACTGATTAGGTCTCAAACGCACCAAAAGGTAGGTTAGTTTCGAGATCTTTTAGGTCTCCAAAGCACCAGCTGAAAGTTCTTTGAAAGTGATGGCGCAGGGAACGTGTTAAAACAACAAATTTCTCGATTTTGGTGGTTTATTTATATTAGTTTCATGCAATACAATATAGACGGAAGCTTATACTTTTAAATTATATAAATAAAAACACACAAAAGTAATGATTAAATTGTTTATTTCATAATATGGTGCGACCCGTGGGACGTGTATTTTGTCATATATTTGTGATGTTGGCGTTCAGGGTAAGATTTCGTTTGTCACATATATGTGACAATGGTGTTCAAAAGGTTAAGGTAATGAACACATTAATATTCATCTGAAATGATGAACAACAACAAATCGTACCGGCTGAAGAGTTGAATATTTTTCATTAATCGTTAACCCAGGAAGAAATAAAGATATGAATAAAATCTAGGACAGAACCATTCGAACGTGATCTTAGAAAATGTGGAGCCAGGAATATTTGAAATGGTACGTGATAGAAAACTATGAAAGTAAAGGAAGCCAGGAAAAATCCATACATAGATATTGGTTTGCTCATCGGCATTGGTTTTCATATATTTCTTAGAAAATCGAGCGTCTAACCGTAAATTGAGAAAAATGTAACAAGAATTTTCTGATCAAAAATTCTTGGTTGTTGACCCCGATGTCCGGCCTTCCGATTCCGAACAATTTGACGACCGGATCGATTTATAATCGAGTTACTCATTATGATTATGATGACATTGAAAATAATATTACAATACAATGTCAACTAACATCAATTAAATCGGTATTGTTATACAATACAATATTACAAATTATAGTAATTTATCGATAAAAACTATGACTGAAGCATTGGTTTCCTAGGAACACAATTCCGTCATATTATAATAGCCGTCATATAATGACCGTCAGTAGTGATGGCCCAGTGTTTACGGCTGCGACTTACGAGTTGTGGGTCGTAGGTTCGAACTCGGACAGGCGCTTTACTTTGTGTAAATTATTCCATCACCACTGCTCCCAAAACGATGAAAGAAAACATCGTGAGGAAACCGGCATGTCCTAGAACCAAAAAATCGAAGACATGTGACATCTACCAACCCACACCGAGCCCGCGTGGTGGCCCACTCCCTCTCACCAAGAGCAGGCCTGTGTCCCAGAATACCAACGCTTAAACGTATCAATCGTCAAACGGAGAGTAGCACATAAAAAATACATAAACTATTACTATCCTTCACTTCCAAATAAAATAGAAAAGAGACGGAAGATTACAGCGATCCCTTTATACCTCCATTGGTTTCCTCCCATTAATCACTCCAATACCTTTATTTTTTCCTGTTTTACCCCAAAATACCCCAACCTCATGTCCATTTCGACGTTTTTCGTGTCTGTCTGTGTGACCGCGTTTTTCTCCTAAAGTAATCAACGGATTTTGATGCGGTTTACACCATCATTTAAAGAATTTATTCCGAAAGGTTTATTTCAGTAATAAAAAATAATGTAAATACCTGATGTAAAGTGTTTATATTATTTTTTATTATTGAAATAAACCTTGATCCAAATGATGTTAGTAATACACACTATTAGACTTACTTTTAGGTAGGGGACCGTGGCTAAATAATAACAGCCGCACAGGTCGATCGATCAGGTTAAGCTACGCTAGCCGCGGTTGGTCTGTGGATGGGTGACCATCATTACATACCACGTTAATTCATTGGTCCCGAATGTCATTCGTGGATCTTTGACAATCGTTACGGGTAGTCAGAAGCCCGAAAGTTTGACAACAAGTCTTACCAAGGGGTATCGTATTATCGTATTACCCTGTAACTGGATTTTGGAAGTCAGATAGGCAGTCGCTTCATGTAAAATACTGGTATTCAGCTGCATCCGGTTTGACTGGACTGACTCCAACATAGTTGGGAAAATGCTGGGCAGATGATGATGATTAAACTTTCGTATCCATACTAATATTGAAAATGCGAAAGTGTGTCTGTCGGTCTTTCTGTTACCTCTTCACGCTTAAACCGATTTAGATGAAATTTGGTATAGAGATAGTTTGAGTCCCGGGAAAGGACATAGGATAGTTCTTATCCCGATATTCCCATGGGATCGAAACTTATGCGGGTGAAACCGTGGGGCGCTGCCAGTAATAAATAAGTCTCGATGTTTTGTCGACTCGTAAAAACCATGCGAAACAGGGCGCGTTGCTAGTTTCACGATAAACGCAAAGAAAAACATGTGGAACATAATAATTGAAGACCTACAAAAGGTCTCGAAAGAATTATTTTATACCAAGGAGCGTTAAAGCAACCTTCGTGTTATTTTAGATGTGCACGCGATGTTTTAATTTGGGCTTGGATCAATCATGGGTTTGGTGTTACCAGAAATAAATATTGTTTATTAACGTATTTTCTACGTGATTATATAAACAAAATTCAGGTATAGTGGCTACAAGGATCTTTAGATTCGAAATTACATTGACAGGGGGTTTTTGTTGATAAATATTTGTCATGTCGCTTATTTGGAGAAACATTGACGAAAATGTATTTTTTACCCAAAATTGAGTTAAATATGCCAAAGCACTTAAAAAGCGTATTTACGTTAGGAAAGCAAAGACATAAAAATAAAAAACAACACTCCGGGAGTGCCGTCAGAAGTGAATACAAAACACAAACAGAATACTTTGCCATCACTCACTGACATATCGGAAATACATTAAAACCGAGCACATCCCGAAGACAGCCGAACACATCCAAAGCGGTGTCGGTTACGGTAACAGTGGCGCGAATTCAATGGTTTTTTCCCAATCTGACAAAATACCCAACCCGCCTAAAGAAGTTTTCACTTCAACAAGATGGCGATGTTTGTTCCGATTATGGCCACGCTCCAAAAATCCTTGTACCATTGTACTCGAGCTTTCACGGCCCTTAGACATGGCTAGCGACCTTTTCATTTTCATATGTTACATATATTTGACGGAGAAGGTATGTGTGTCTCGATATTATCAGCCATATTTTAACTACTGCGGGCGAACTATGAGTATAGTGTTGGTTATTGCGCAATAGAAAAACGGTTTGCAGTTCAAATCAGATTTTAATTTCACGAACAATTTAATCACACACTATAGGTACACGATACAAGCAGATACGGAACGCGGGACAGTTTCTGAGCACTTGTTGTTCGTATGATGTCCAAGAGAGCCGCTCTACCTCGCTGCACGCTCTCTTGTACTCCCCACGAACTCAGGCTAGACTCTGTCAAGCGCCGCCAGATGGTGTTGGCGTTCCGAATAGTCAAACGAATGACCGGATGCGACATATTTATATATTATAATAACATATCTGTACTAATAAGAAAACTGAAGACTTTGTTTGTTTGAACGCGCTAATATCTGGAACTGCCAGAATGATTTGAAAAAAAAATATTTTTGCATTTAATAGCCCAAACCCATCCCTCTTGGAGAAGGCTGTAGGCTATTTAATGTCACGCTAGGACCATTAGAAGCCGAGTAAAAGAAAAAAGTTAGAATGAACGCGAAGCGAAAACGAAGTAATAATAATAGCACGGACAGGCGATGCGATGCGACGGGGTGGCTTCGGGGGAACAAGAAATTTCATGAGAACGAAGTCGCGGGAGAAAGCTGGTGTAAGAAATTTTCCATGACAATTTTGGACCTTATTGACAGACGGAAGAGAAGCACCACCTATTTTTATGTATCCCTCTTACTTATTATCTAGTCAGTTAATGGACACTAAGACGATATTAACTTAGTTAAACTAACCAACCAGCTTCATTTTTCTGACTGACCAACCCCTTGACAATTCAAAAGTAAAAATTAATCGCCGAAATGTATAATATGTACGCGCATAACTTCCGAAAGAATGCACCAAATTGGATAATTCTTTTTTGTTGTGTTCGTTATTGCCAGGACAAGGTTTGTATGAAACAAAATTTCGGAAATTCGAAAAAAAAAATTGCACCCGTGCGAAGCTTGAGTTTGAGTTTAAAGTAAAAAAATAAAGTCCTAGTTAGGTACATCAGTTACATCACCGTTATTTTGAATCTGCGTCCTTTCAAAATTAACAACACAAAAGCATAAAAATAACTTAAACACACTCCTAAATACTCTTTTCTAAAAGCAGAAGGCGACGACACAATCATAATAAATTACGCTCAACAAACAATTCGGGGCTTTCGTTTGAAAACGTTGAAAAAACCCGCGAAAAATCTCGCAAATTTCTAAATAAAATAAATGAACAATGAAGAGGGGTGAAACTGGGAAGGGTTTATTGCATCTCTTATGCAAAGGCCGGGGGACAACGGGAATAAATGTGTCGTCTCCCATTGAAATATTTGAGATTGTAACCCATTGGGAGATCCGACATTTTTTCAGTTTATCGGAATATATTTTGGCAGTCTGCGATGGAGAATCTTAGATTTTCTTATGTTGTTGTGAAGATAAAGGCGGGTGTCGTGTGGTTACGGTAAATCGATGGGGTTGTTTCTGGGGTAAGATTTCCCCCATAAATGATGGGAATCTTATGTTAAAGAATGTCTCCATTTTTGGTAGACACACTTCTATAATATAAAAAATTAATCGCTGAATGTGTTTTTAAGCGCAAATCTCGAGGCCAGCTGAACCGATTTCGCTAATTCTTTTTTTATAATATTCCTTGAAGTACGAGGATGGTTCCTACGGAAAGAAAAATTTAAAAAATTGCCTGAAAAAAAGTGGGCTACTTTTTATCCCGATATTCCCACGGGATCGACATTTACACGGGTGAAACCGCGGGGCGCAGCTAGTTTGAAATAAATATGTATTTTCATTGCCGACCTCTTATAAACTTCTATAGGTAATATAGGTCAGTGATTTTCATGCATAGACTTTTTTCCTCTATGTAAACTCTATTAAACTTTTTCGAGGGCTCACCTCTAGAGCCCGGCAGCGGAATGTCCGCCTCCTATGCTAATGTCCACAGGTTCGATTTTGTTATTAGGTCAAGTATTTACATAGCCTGGATTTTCTTTACCTGAAGTCTAGATTTTTTGTTTCTAAAGATTCGTACTGCAAGTAGTTTTAAACCTGCATTTTTTTTAAGTTTTTTTCGTAATGTGATTGTTTTTTTTTTTATTGCTGATATGGGCCGCTCTTGACCTAGATCACGCCTGATGAAAAGCGATGGATGAGGTCTACGATGGAAAGAGCGTGCCTAGAAGATGCCTTAGGCACTGGAAGTCCCACGTATCGACAGACCTACAACCATTCTTTAAAATTCCTCTTCTTGTTTTATCTGTTTATTTTCAGATTTGGCCCGAGTCTGTGATTTTGCTGATATTTCTTTATACCTTTTCCGGTCGTCTTAGTTAAATATATTGACACAAAAATACGAAAGCACGCGGTGAAGAAGGTTGATGAAATTTTGTTGACGCCAATATTTTTTCGTGTTTTATGTTAGTAGGATACCCAATGGTTTTCTGTACTAATGCTGTTGGCGTACGTCTCTCTTTTAAATAAATAAATTTAAAAAAATATAATAAACAAGATAAAAAAAAAAACCAGTACCTACGCAAACTGTAACCAATTTCTCGTCGGTTATAAAAAAAAATATTAGTTGCACTCACAGATATAGATACACCTAGATAACGCAAGAGCAACTACTTCGGGTGCCAAAAATTGCACTAGCTTACGTTCCAAAATCGTAAGCCGCCACTTTCGCGCTCAGTCCTGCGTACTGCTGGCTGGGTGAGAGTGAGCGAGAGTGCGAGCTTGTGACGTCATAGTAGGTAGTCAAAAAATGGCACGCTTGGTTTTCATACAGATCGTGATACTTGCGTTATCTATGTCTATCTATATCTATGGTTGCACCATACATTTTGACCTATTGCACTTTTCTATGAAACAGCTGTATTTTTTTTAAATTGATAAGCGAAGAAAAATTTCTACGCTAGGGATCTAGAATCATACCCAAATGCTGAATTCACAATTTGCGCACCGGTTTTAATTTCCTGTATAAACGTTTAATTGACCCCAAAATTCTAAGCCAAACATTCACAATTCACACCAATTTTCTGTCTTACATAGAATTTTGTACCAAAATTCCCTCTAGACTAACGTAAACTGACAACCTACAGCCTCAAACCATAATGTTATAGTGCAACGTCAGTACAAAGCTATTACAAATTTGATAGTTGAGCCGACTCCGAGGCGCCCTGAATAATTTGATTCAAATTAAGCAGTTTGATGCCTGTGGCACTGCTTTACCGTCGTCGTTGGAGATGTATTTTAATGGTTCAAGTTATTCTGAACCTAAGTTATTACGAGTAGTAGTGGTAGTGTAGTTTTAGCCTCAAATAAACCAGTGGGGTGATAGTGTACACACTTACAATGGCAATGCCTTTCATTTTGACGATTCAACAACATACATAGCGTTATTAACGTTATCGCTACTCGTCAATCAAAATATTTTATTTCACATAAACCTATATGGGCGCTTATGAATCGTCAGAAGCTAGGTGCACGGTTCCAATTGGCCGTTTCCTATGGTGAAAGTCAAGTTCGCTCAGCGCGCTAGGGAGCGATCTATGCTTGGAATCTCTTTGAAGGATAAAACCAGGAATGAAATTGTCCGGAAAAGAACCAGAGTTACCGACATAGCTTGCAGAGTAAGCAAACTGAAGTGGCAGTTGGCTGGCCATGTCTGTCGAAAGACCGATGGCCAGTGGCGACCGCGTATCGGCAAGCGTAGTATGGGACACTCCCCAACTAGATAATAATAATAATAATAATATTCCACAACTATCACACAACGCCATCTAGTCCCAAGCTAAGCAGAGCTTGTGTTATGGGTACTAGACAACTGATAAACATACTTATATATTACTAAATACATACATATTATAGATAAATTACACCCAGACACAGAACAAATGATCGTGCTCATCACACAAACATTTGTCCTGGTTGGGAATCGAACCCACGACCTCCGGCATAGCAGTCAGGGTCACTAACCACTAGACCATCAGGCCTAAAGACCTAAAGAAAGTGCGGACTGGATGCGGAAGGCGGAGGACAGGGTGTTGTGGCGCAGCCTGGGAGAGGCAGTGGAGAGGCATGTCCAGCAGTGGACTGCAATAAGCTGAGTTGATTGATTAATATGGAGAAGAGCCAGCATGAAACTCCACGTTCAAACATAATTGGCTTTTACAAAGATTTCAAATTACAATGTTAACAGGTACGGGAGGACAGTGCATGGCTGTCAACAAGTACAGTCAACAAAAGTATAAGTATGCAGGAGCGTCGGATATAATTGAAGTTTAGTAAGAAACCGATGGATGTTCTCGAATGAAATTTAATTTTATTAATAGAAAACAAACTGCTCATTTATCAAATGAAATTCCAGTCGACAACATCCATGGGTTTCTTACTAAACTTTAACTATATCCGACGATCCTGCATACTTATCTCTTTTGTTGACTGTACTAATAAAATAGAAAATGGTCTACAAATCTACAGTCTACAAGGCAAAATCCTTTGGATTGTTATTGAGAATGGGTTACGCAATTTGGGTGCAGCTCACGAAGGATCTCGACGAGCGTAACAAATCGTAATTTATGCGATTTAGGAAAGACAGTTTGACGCTGGAATAAGTTAACTTTTTTGCGTTGAGCAAAGGATTATTTTCATCAGATGCGGAAAATCTCAAACGGCGCAAATACTCCAATCTCTTTGGAACTTATATGTATATTTAAGCCGTTTGGGGTTGAATCTCAAACGGCGCAAATACTCCAATCTCTTTGGAACTTATATATTTGAGCTATTTGGGGTTGAAACACTAGGGCCATGGGGCCCGAGTGCCCACTTAGTATTTCGAGACATCGCCAAGCGGTTGGTCGACTCTTCACGTGACCAGGGGGCTGGCCTATTTTATGGCCAAAGAATCAGCCATACAACGCCATACAACGTGGCAATGCTGCCAGCCTTTTGGGCACGTTTCCTGTTGACAGCGATGCGAACGAATTTTTTGATGCCCTTTGATTATTTCCCCTCCCTTTTTATATAGGTAGTTGTACATAATATTATTATTTTAAGATTGTTAGCTTTTTAAATTCTGCCTAGCCTTTTCTCAACTATGAACAGACAGCTGTGCTGCTGGGGAGTTTGTTGCGTCACTTCATCTCCCCAGCTAAAACACTAAGAAGTGGGTCAGGGTGGCCGTTTTGGGGAACTATCTTATAGTATTTTTAGGTTAAAAAAGTGCTGATTATCAGCCTAGTTTGAATAAATTAATTTTGATTTTTTATGTTAGCTGAGTTGATTGATTGATATGGAGAAGAGCCAGCATGAAACTCCACGGTTACTCTTTCAAAAATAATTGGCTTTTACAATGTTTTCAAATTACAATGTTAATAGATATAGGAGGACAGTGCAGGCCTGTCAACAAGTACAAGTACTAATAAAATAGAAAATGGTCTTCAAATCTACAGTCTACAAGGCAAAATCCTTTGGATTGTTATTGAGAATGGGTTACGCAATTTGGGTGCAGCTCACGAAGGATCTCGACGAGCGTTACAAATCGTAATTTATGCGATTTAGGAAAGACAGTTTGACGCTGGAATAAGTTAACTTTTTTGCGTCGGGGAAGGGATTATTTTCATCAGATGCGGAAAATCTCAAACGGCGCAAATACTCCAATCTCTTTGGAACTTATATATTTGAGCTATTTGGGGTTGAAACACTAGGGCCATGGGGCCCGAGCGCCCACTTAGTATTTCGAGACATCGCCAAGCGGTGGGTCGACTCTTCACGTGACCAGAGGGCTGGCCTATTTTTTGGCCAAAGAATCAGCCATACAACGCCATACAACGTGGCAATGCTGCCAGCCTTCAGGGCACGTGTCCTCTTGACAGCGATGCGTACGAATTTTTTGATGCCCTTTGATTATTTCCCCTCCCTTTTTATAAAGATAGTTGTACATATCATTATTTTAAGATTGTTAGCTTTTTAAATTCTGCCTAGCCTTTTCTCAACTATGAACAGACAGCTGTGCTGCTGGGGAGTTTGTTGCGTCACTTTATCTTCAAGTAGTGCAGGATGGCCGTTTTGGGGGACTGTCTCATGGTATTTTAACGTTGAAAAAGTGCTGATTTTATCGACCTAGTTTGAATGAATTACTTTTAATTTTTTATGTCGAAATCGGCTTTCAGTCTAACCAGCACCCTAATTGCGTAACACACTATCAATGTCAATCTGAATCATTTTGAAGGATATTGCTAATCCATTGCTTTTTATGTTTGAAAAATTTGTCAAACGTAAATAACACAATGAATGCGTGTGTTGGATCATTCGGTTCCCTACAAAATGGTTGAGCTGGATGGTGCTGATCCACGCGTCATGTTCGTGAACGGGCGCCGTCGGTTGAGACTGGTCCCTTAACTGCCAAGGCTTATTTTTAATTTTATTTCTTGTATTGTTTCTTCATTTGTGTATTTTTTTTACATTGTTCTTACATATAGAAGCAACAAGAATAATGTACCCAGGATTTTGTAATATCTTGATTTAAAAGAGTGTCCATGGAGTTTCTTGCCCGTTCTTCTCCATAGAGATCTACGCTTTGGAATGGGCAGCTAGCTTCAACTTTCTGACTAACTGACAGACTATTTAATTTTGACAATTCAAAAGTAATGGTTTAATTGAAATAAATGCTTTGAGTTTGAGTTTGAGTTTATTGTCGATGAACTGTCAAAATGAAACCCATTCCTACTTATAGTGTGTTACGCAATTACCCCGCAGATGCAGCAGACTACCAGTACCCACTTTACATGGAGCGACTGCCTATCTGACCTCCACAAACCAGTTACTGGATAACACAATTCCCCTTGGTAAGATTGTTTGTCAGACTGTTGATTGTTTTTCCGACTACACGTGATAAGTAATTATTGTACAGACGCCAGCACATCAAGCTACCCGAAGTGTGTAAAATTTTCCCAATCAATTTTAAACCTTATACTTTAGCGATAAAGTTGAAAACCTATTAAAGAAATTTGACAGATTGTAGTAGCTTGATGTCCTGGCGTCTGTACGAAATGAAATAAACGTAAATTCGGCACAATAACGTAAATTCTTCTTCAATTATTATAACACAATAAAATCAACAACAAAAAAAAACTATACTTGCTATAAAAGGCAATAAATTCTCAACAACACTTTTTTTTAAACAAGAACACTAAAGCCTTTTTCAAACACCATTTTCTGCACTTAGCCAACCTACATAAAAGCCTGAAAGAATACCCTGAAAGCCTACACCGAACACAATTCCCACAGTGAAGCCACAAATGGTTTCACAAGAGGCGGAGACTATAACGGTTCCATTATAAACTCGCTAATGTACCTAAGGTCCTTAGGGTCAGCAGGAGGACCAAATGAGACCAGCCAGGTGCGAGCTAAGGATTAGGAAAGGGGTTCCGGACACATCATGGTTGTCTAAATAAGGATTCCGAAGTTGTCATTGTTGTTTGGATATAATATAAGTTTTGTGACATAACAAAATTATAAAGTTTTTATTAAATGTTTTTGATAACTTCGGTGGTTGTTCCGTATTTTCATAAACACAAACACAACATCCACCAAAAATTCGAAGACATGTGACATCCACCAACCCGAACTGGGCCCGCGTGGTGGATTACGGCCCACTCCCTCTCACAGAGAGGAGGCCTGTGTCCCAGCAGTGGGAACGTTATAGGCTGATTATGTTGTGTTATGTAAACACAACATAAAGCCTGGTTCACGCTATATATTTTAAATGTATCATAATTATTATTATTTCTTTATTAATCGAGAGAGTTAAAATGAATGTTTCGGTCGTATGGTGGAAAGATCTAGGGACAACATCCATCCATACTTACGAATATTATAAATTCGCAAGTAATTGTCCGTGTGTTCCCTTTTCATGCCTAAACCAATGGACGCATTTCTATAAAATTCGGCAAGGAGTTAGACGCCATCTTGAGGAAGGTCATAGGATCTTTACCCCGATAGTACGTTCCCGTGGTATAATTTCCGACCTCCACCCGGGCGAAGCCGCGGACAAAAGCGAGTATTCCTTTAAAATACATAAAACGGAAGCAGATTATGAACGATGAGTAAGCTGCTCATTTAACTACGGAACCCTGAATACAGGATAAGGGTTAAAGTGTCATGTTCATAATTATGTAATTGGACCCTCTATGCTGAAAGTTTTGTTTAAACGAGGTAAGCGCATATTAATTATGATGATGATAATATTAATATTATGTTTATCCAGGACTTTGTAATATAAAGAAAGAAAAATAGGTTTATTTGTCAATGTAACACGTGCTTCACATAATCACCCTAAAATGTTCCCACTGCTGGGACACAGACCTCTTCTCTGTGAGAGGGAGTGGGCCGTAATCCACCACGCGGGCCCAGTGCGGAATGGTAGATGTCACATGTCTTCGAATTTTTGGTTCTAGGGCATGCCGGTTTCCTCACGCTATTTTCTTTCACCGTTTTGAGAGCAGTGGTGATGAAAATTAATTGACACAAAGTAAAGCGCCTGTCTGGGTTCGAACCTACGACCTACAACTCGTAAGTCGCGGCCTTTACCACTGGGCCACAACTGCTCGTAAAAAACACGTGGATACAAAAAGATACTTAATTCCATAATCACAAGCAGAAATAGTCGGCGGCGGCTGAAAGAGTGTCCATGGAGTTTCTTGTCCGTTCTTCTCCATAGAGATCTACGTTTTGTAATGGGCAACTAGCTTCAACTCTCTGACTAACTGACTGACTCTTTGACAGTGCAAAAGTGCCTGTGAATGGTTTAATGCCATTATAATTAAAAGAGGAAACGAGCAGAGTTTACCTCGCATAACTGACACATAACAGCAACGATTTGTTTACCTATGTACTTTAGAATAACTTTAATTTTAAACGTATTTGTTTTTTTAAATAATTATATTTTTTATAACTAAAGTTAACAAAACAAATTCCAATCGTAATCTCTTCTTTGAGACATTAATAACAATTAATATTTTTATATTTTACTAGCTGCGCCCCGCGGTTTCACCCGCATAAGTCTCGACCCCGTGGGAATATCGGGATAAAAAGTATCCTATGTCCTTTCCCGGGACTCTAACTATCTCTATACCAAATTTCATCTAAATCGGTTTAGTTGTTCAAGCGTGAAGAAGTAACAAACATATAAACACACACACACACTCACAAACTTTCGCCTTTATAATATTAGTGTGACAAGCGTGAAGAAGTAACAAACATATAAACACACACACACACTCACAAACTTTCGCCTTTATAATATTAGTGTGATAGTATGAAGTATGATGATATGATATATAGTGTGAACTGTGATGATATATTGAAGATCTTGTTCATTCAATATCGATTGTTAAATGATTTGTCTCAAAAGTGATTACTTTGTTTTCCTGCTATTTTTGTTTTAACGAAGAATTTGCCTTGTTTCGTTTTGTTAACTTTAGGTATATTGACATTTAATTCGTAGAAGCTAGTTAATAGCAAAAGTAAATGTTTATTATAAGTCATTAATGTAGATATTAGCCTGTGATCTTTCCTAATATCACCCGTAGTAAATACAAAAAATAATATAAGAAATAATACAGAACACATAGGTTGCCATGGTAATTATATTGTTGATTTTTGAGTAGACAAATGATTAGTGTAAGGATTGGATAAAAATTGTGTTTTTTATGATTTTATGTCTGGAGGCTTTTATTTAGGTATTAAGTTTTTATTTACATTTTTTTTTGCTTGAGTAGGTAATATAAATATATGGAGAGCAGTGGAGTCAGGGCTTTGAATTTTATATATTATATAGTTGCAATGCAAGAGACTTGCAAACCCCAATTTATATTGAGAAATTGATGCGAAACAAAAAAAAATATGCTCACGTATACACAAAAAGAATACGCGCTACGAATGCTACGATCATCTCGCTAAGCTACGCACCGCGCTACGGCGTAGCACGTAGCTCGCTACGATCGCGTAGCCTTCACGCCTACGGCACTTTATTTAAGGATTTTACATTTTTTATGTTCTATTTCATTTAAAGAAAGAAAGAAAAATAGGTTTAATGCATTTCATTTATTTATTCATAAAATAATTTTGGAAGCCACTGAATATTAGCCTCAATGTATCATTGCCCTAAGTCCGTCCGAACGGTCAAGATCCATCCTACTTTGACCCTAAACTAATCGGCCGGGTACAATTACAACGGACAGCACAAAATATACCCTCGGAATGGCGGCAGTATGGCAACCACTTACAAACGGTTAGTTTATACCCAAGTTGGTGAACGAAAAAGTTTTATTGGATCCCGACAAACATAAGCCGTAACTTAACTTTTAAGTAGTTTTTGTTTGGCTCACTAATTGCTTAATACCATGCCCATCGACATAGTTCAGCGATTTTTTTTTTCTTTTGTTTTTCGGTTTTCGTTCCCAAAGCGTGTTAAAGAGCCCTGTTACTAAGGCTTCGCTGTCCGTCCGTCTGTCTGTCACAGGGCTGCATCTCTTGAATCATAATAGACACTTGAAATTTTCACAGAGTATGTACTACACCCAAAGGATAGCAACGGGACTCTATTACTAAGGCTTCACTGTCGGTCCATCCGTCGGTCTGTCACAAGGCTGCATCTCTTGAACCGTAATACACTTGAAATTTTCACAGAGTATGTACTACACCCAAGGGATGGCAACGGGACCCTATTACTAAGGCTTCGCTGTCCGTCCGTCCATCGGTCTGTCACAGGACTGCATCTCTTGAACCGTAATACACTTGAAATTTTCAGAGAATATAACTATGTACTACTTTGACCGCTTGGCTATAACAACAAATAATAAAAATAAAATAAAGTTAAAAATAAAAGTAACGCTACAACTATCTTTGTTTTACTGCTGGGACACAGGTCTCTCGGTAAGAGCGCGTGGGCCGTAATCTACCACGCGGGCCCAATGCGGGTTGGTAGATGTCATATGTCTTCGATTTTTTGGTTCTAGGACATGTCGATTTCTTGACGATGTTTTCCTTTACCGTTTTGAGAGCAGTGGTGATGAAATAATTTACACAAAGTTACGCCTAAGTGCCTGGGTCGAACCCACGACCTATAACTCGTAAATCACTGGGCCAACACAGCTCTCCTCCTTTCGGAAAACCGAGCGTGATGTTACGCAATGTTATGCATATGAAAGAAACTAGATTACCGATCACATCGACTCATTTCATTTACCTACCCATATTTATTTATTTATTAAAACTTTATGCACAAGTAAAAACTGTACAAAGGCGGACTTAATGCCTTGGGCATTTTCTACCAGTCTACCTTAGGGTGATGCAGAGACAATACACAGTAGGTGCAATAACAGAAAAAAAAAAAAGAAAATATTTATAACTAAGATATAAGAATCATACTAATATCACATCAAACTAATCACACTAATATTATAAAGGCGAAAGTTTGTGAGTGTGTGTGTGTGTGTTTATATGTTTGTTACTTCTTCATGCTCAAACGGCTGGACCAATTTTGATGAAATTTGGTATAGAGATAGCTTGAGTCCCGGAAAAGGACATAGGGTACTTTTTATCCCAATATTCCCACGGGATCGAGACTTATGCGGGTAAAACCGCGGGGCGCAGCTAGTAAATACATATATACATACATGCAACAAAATAAAAAAGTTATGAGACATAAACAAGAAACCCTACAACAACTTAATTTTGAGACGAATCTGCCAACTTCCAACTTCCTTTCTTCAGCCAAATTCTAGAAACTTCCACCGATTATCAAACTCATAATGCAAAACTAGCTAAAAATAGGTGATTTCTAAGAATCCCGCTAACTTATAATGAAGGTGACCTCGCCGAGGTAGTCACAGACGATATTCTATATAGTATTGACCTTCTCGGTAGACTCAAGGCGTGACTGTACGAAATTATGGACGAAGTTAGGGTGGCGTCAGTTATAAATCTCTAATTAATAATTAATTAAGGACCTCTTTCATTGTGTCTAGACAGGCAAAATGGAACAGTTTTCTTATGAAATTATCTGACAAATAAATTAACCAGAACTGCCATGGCCAGGGTGGCAGGGACTCGTGGATTCATTTATGATTTTTCATTCGTATATGATTCTAGCATAGAATTATTTCGTCGGTTATCTGTCTGTATGTCTGTTACATTGATCTGATTTATATGAAATTTGGAAAGGAGAACGAGTAAGACCGTACCCAGAGACAAAGTTAATTGTAGCATTATGGACTATGTCGGTATTTGTTGACCTCATGGAGTAGTTTAATTAATCCTAAGACAGCATGTCTAAATTCACTTGGAGAAAAGAGATATTTAAGGAAGTTAAATTGGTTTTGCGAAGACGGTACCCAGAGACAAGGTTAATTGTAGCATTATGAACTATGTCGGTATTTGTTGACCTCATGGAGTAGTTTAATTAATCCTAAGACAGCATGTCTGAATTCACTTGGAGAAAAAAGATATTTAAGGAAGTTAAATTGGTTTTGAGAAGACCGTACCCAGAGACAAGGTTAATTGTAGCATTATGAACTATGTCGGTATTTGTTGACCTCATAGAGTAGTTTAAATAATCCTAAGACAGCATGTCTGAATTCACTTGGAGAAAAAAGGTATTTAAGGAAGTTAAATTAGTTTTGAGAAGACGGTACCTACCCAGAGACAAGGTTAATTGTAGCATTATGAACTATGTCGGAATTTGTTGACCTAATGGAGTAGTTTAATTAATCCTAAGACAGCATGTCTGAATTCACTTGGAGAAAAAAGATATTTAAGGAAGTTAAATTGTTTTAATAAAATAATAGGAAAGTTCATTATCTTTATTCATTATTGTAATTACCATACTTATATTGGTTTTTATTCAATACTAGCTGACCCAGCGAACTTCGTACCGCCTTTAATTTACACGCTACAGTCATCTTTTTTTTTGGGTACGGGGCCCATACAACTTTACCCATTGTTCTTTGCATTTTTTGAAGTTTGTGTCCCGGGAAAGGACATAGGATAGTTTTTATCCCGATATTCCCACGGAATCGAAACTCATGCAGATCAAACCGTGGGTCTAAATCAGCGGTTTAAGCGTGAAGACGTAACAGACAGACAGACACACTTTCGCATTTATAATATTAGTATGGATATAGTATGGATTTTTTTTAAGACCAAAAGGGCCGCTTACTAATGTGACGTATGACATGTCAAAACAGAAAATGCGCTAAATATTAACTAATTAAATACTTTACACATAAATCTTTCGGAAAAAAATCTCTAAATAATCGTGTGAACACCGCATCAAAATCCGTTGCGTTTAGAAGAACAACGAAGAAATACACACAGACACGAAAAGTGACTTTAATTTACAGATATAGCTAAATTACATAGCATACATTATCAGCCTATAATATTCCCACTGCTGGGACACACGCCTGCTCTCGGTGAGAGGGAGTGGGACGCGGGCCCAGTGCGGGTTGGTAGATGTCACATGTCTTCGAACATTTGGTTCTAGGACATGCCGGTTTCCTCACGATGTTTTCCTTCACCGTTTTATAGCTACACAAAAAACCTCAAAAACATTTTAAAGTAAAAATTCAGGGCAGTCAAAAACTTTATGCTATCATAGAAAATCTATTTACGGTTCAAGTTACAAAGTTTACCAAGTAACAAGCACTTTAGCCAAAAAAGTTATACTTAAGACTCACTTAAGTTGTCTCCAAGCCAAATACTCGCGGAAGACAGAGGTAATCAAGTTATAATTTTAGTCGTTGTAATACGAGTACATTACAAGTATGAGACATTTCCACTTTTCAAAAAGAAATTGACAGATCTATTAATTAATAAACGTTATTACTCAATTGGCGAATTTCTGACCGATTTTCATCCCGATATTCTTACGGGATCGAGACTTATGCGGGTAAAACCACGGGGCTCAGCTAGTTATATAGCTAGTTATAATATTAGTATGGAAGTATGGTTAAGGTAATATTGAATCAAATGTGTTTTTCTATTTCGTGTAACTTGTTAAGTTTGTAAAATAGGGATTTAACATTTTGGTATTGTTTTTTGACTGGAATACACAATTCAATGAATTTTTCTCGATACAAAAAAAATTGCAGTGTTATATCTATTTTTTTACTTTTTTCGACATGACTGCGTAACGCTTAAGAGTTATTCAATGGAATTTACTTTAAAACATAAAGAACTATCATATCAAAGTTTACTCAAAATAGTTTTAAACTTAATTTTTTTTAAGGAATAAATTCATTTTGGCACATACGTCGTTTTATTCCGAGCGCACGCACATTATAGCCATCACTCTTTTTTTGCGTTTCAAAAGTAATTGCATCACTTTCGCTCGTTTAGTAGGTTTACGAGGATTTTAGATTTTCAAGGTAGCGCCTTAACGATGAGTATGTTGACGCAATTAGGCTAGAAGATACACTTAGACAAACGAGCAAACTTCCCGCGGTTAAAATTAAGCTCTAAACTTAGATTAAACAACCTGCGTACAGCCACAACCAATCAAGATTTACGCTTAAACTTAAGCACAATGTAAGTTAGGTATTTAAGAGGAAATGCGGGTGGTCGTTTGTCCATAGAAACGCTCTCGCCTGTTTTCTTTCTTTTTTTTTATGGATGGGAAATCATCAAATGACCCCTCCCGCTCTGGGTGGAGCGGAAGGGAGTGTCAGACTCTTACTGACTAAAACCCATCCGTGTTCCTTCCTTAGCCCTTTATGTTCCGGGGTAGCGGCAACCCTTTCGGACAATCCCGCATCTGGTTAATGACCTGAAAGCAATGATTTTTTACAGAATAATAAATATTAACTACTTGTATGTCCCTATGTTTTCCTTTTTGATGATTCATTATTTTTATAAGCATCATAACCCTCAAAAAATGCTGATTTGAACCGCTGTCAACAGAGGCTAGTGTACAAATTTGACAAATATTAATGAAAGAATAAAAACATAGGGACACAGTAAATATCCTTCTTATTCAGTTTATAAAATATCTTTTAAATTGGTCCAATATTGGAGGAGGAAATAGGCGACAGCTAAACCTCGAATTATAACTTTTTACTTAGAATTTTTCAAAAGTCTCTCAACCGCATTTCCTCTTAACTGAACCACCGTGCAGGTGGGGCTTGCAGTAACTTATGTAACATTTCACCGCAGTATTAGGAAAAACCGTCCACTTAGAATTTAAAGTATGTGTGGTGTATGTTAAGCTTATTTTTCTAGCAAAGTGAGCTATGAAAGTGCATTCTTGCGAGGCAGAGACGTGGCGTGGATGCAAACCTTTTTAGAATGCTAAGTTAGTAGGTAGTGTATACTGTATGGACTTAAATGCACTAGATGTGACTAACACCCGCGGGGCAATTGCGTAACATATTATCAATCGGAATCGGTTTCATTTTGACAGTTCAACAACATTCATTGCGTTATTTACGTGTTGAGCAGACAAATTTTTCGAACTTATGAAGCAATGGATTAGCAATTTGCTTCAAAATGATTCAGATTCCGATTGATAGTGTGTTACGCAATTAGGGTGCTGGTTTATTAATTGAGAATTTCAAGTTGGGTACTGGTCAAACTCTAGTATTTCTTACTTAAGGTTGAGGGGGTTACGTCAATATACAGGGTGTGCCTGGAAGTATGGATCAAATCGAATAGGGGCGTGGGCAAGGTCATTTCCAAACTTTTTAACCCTGAGAATGTCAGTGAATTTTTTTACGGTTCAAAAGTTTTGACCGATTTTTTTTTTTCAATCACTTCGCATAGAGCTCAAAGAGAAGAATCACAAAAAAATACTACCAGGGCTATCTAAAAAAAAAAATTGATAGCCCTGATAGTTTTCACGAATTCGATTTTTCTTCTCTTTTTCTTTAGTATTTTTTTTTTTTTTTTTTTTTTGCTAAAACGTTAGGAAATGACCATGCCCACGTCCCTTTTCGATTTGATCCATACTTCCAGGAACATCCTGTAGTCCGCGAAGATCAAAATTTATTTTCAAAAAAAAAAACATAAGAAATTTTGAATTTCGCGGGTTACATTGAAGGAATCACCTTAAGTTCTCAATTCAAAAACCGGGTGTGCAGACGCCAGCACATTAAGCTACTACAATCTGTCTTTCATAAATAGATTTTAAAAGGTATTACAAAGTAAAAGATCAAGTTTGTATAGAAGTTCGTCAAGTTTACCGATGGAAAATCCCATAGGCATACGGCTTGTTTCATGATATAACAGTTCAATTAGCAATCTTGTATTTTCCTACCATTGTAATCCATATCGCACTAATATTATAAATGCGAAAGTGTGTCTATCTGTTACCTTTTCACGCTTAAGGTGAATGCGTAGTTGTAGCCCGCGAAATTCAATTTTTCTTACGTTTTTTGCAATTTTCAGGTCAGTGTCAGGTTGTATCTTGATCAAAATATGATTCGCGACAATAACAGGTACGTATTTACAGAATTATAATAATTAGAATCATTAATACATCTTCCTAAGTTAGATTTCTACCGTTAAGAACAAATCTCGTATGGAAAAGTGTTGGTGGTAGAAATCTAACTTAAACAGATGTATTAATGATTCTGATGATTATAATTCTGTGAATACGTACCTGTTATAGTCGCGAATCAAATTTTCATCAAGATACAACCTGACACTGACCTGAAAATTGCAAAAAACGTAAGAAAAATTGAATTTCGCGGGCTACAACTACCCATTCGCCTTAAACCGCTGAATCGATTTAGATGAAATTTGGTATAGAGATAGTTTGAGTCCCGGGAAAGGACATAGGATAGTTTTTATCCCGATATTCCCACGGAATCGACACTTATGCGGGTGAAACCGCGGAGCGCAGCTAGTACTCTATAAGTACATGCTTGCGTAACTGTCAACAATATTATCTGTGGCTTACTAACGGCCACTAAATAACACAACCACATTATACAGCGTGATTTATTTAACAATATACCTTCCTATGGCAGGCGAGGCCAGTGGAGCATACTTCAATGCTTTACCACCGTGAAATATTATTCAACAAATTATATTATAGGTTTATTTAAATAAACCAGTTTTAGTCCGTGTTTTTGTTTGCATAAAATTTTAAATTGCTGATTGAGTCGTCCAGGAGTTACCATATAACATCGCGCCTGTAACCCCAAAGGGGTTGGCAGAAGTGCATCTATAGTACACACATTTCACCAGTTGTGTTTAAGTCCCAAGTAATGGGGACAGGAGAAGAATATAATTATTGAAACAAACATATGAAAAATCAATATTTCTAGCCAGGAATCGAACCCGTAGATTTTGATTTAAAAAAACACACACTGTATTATTACATCATTCGATAGTGTCCCTAATAAGAATCAAATTCTGGCAAGTAATGACATACGGCAAACTACAACAACAATGACAGCAGTAATTTGCAATTTAAGTTGGTGAATTTCAGTGGTGTGCATTGCATATAGGCATATATGCCTATAAGCAGTGCCTACCTCGATATATCAATATAAGCCTGTCAATAACATTTTAGTGTGTGCCCCACAATTAAGAAACTCACTAAATTATCATACCTAACAAAAAACAAAATCTTCATACAAACACGCGCGGCAGTAGGCAGTCGCCGGACGGCCTACTCGGCTCCCTTACTATTCGCACATTGTCATTGGTCTTCACTCGCTCAAGTTAATACGACAAAATTATAAAGACGAACGTCTCCCGCGTAATACAATGACGTTTGACCTTCGCAATTTATCACCCTTAAGTAGGCATGCCTACTCAAATAACCACACTTTTAACCTCCCTTTTTTTCTGATTAGTGACCGCGTTCGTCTAGACTAGACCCGGCCTAGTGCCTACCTATTCTGAAAACTAATGCACGCCACTGGTGAATTTAATAAACAATTAATTTCCGTGACTTTACATAATATCAGTTATCGGCAGGCAGACATCTGACATCGCCAAAACTGGTGTTTTCAATATTATATCTTTCCAAAAAAAAAACTAAACAATATTTGGCGGTTAACGTACAAAAAACTTTAACAAGTTAAAAAATTACATCGACAACAAGTAAGTAAGTAAGCCTGAAGCATTTTTTTTAATTCTACGCCGAGAATGGAAAATAAAATTGTCCCTACAAAGTACAAAGTTCCCGCAGTTAACATAATCAAAACTGAATTTACGGTTTTTGATACAGGGGTAGACTTACTTATTATGGCTATGGAGGAGGAGTTATGTTTATATTACTAGGAATCTATACTAATATTATAAATTCGAAAGTAACTCTGTCTGTCTGTCTATCTGTATGTTACCTTTTCACGCCTAAACCACTGAACGGATTTAGATGAAATTTGACAGAGAGATAGATTGCATCCCGGAGAAGGACATAGGATAGTTTTTATCCCAGAAATCATCCTGTATGGGGGTGAAAAGGGGGTGGAAGTATGTATGGGGAATCAATAACCGCTGAACCGATTTAGATGATATTTGGTATGGAGATAGTTTGAGTTGTGGGGAAGGATATAGAATAGTTTTTATCCCCGAAGTTATCCCTTAAGGATGCAAAAAAAATTGGTGTTAAAAGGGTGGAGATTTGTAAACGGAATCAATAAAAAAGAACTATAATACTTTTATCTCGGATGAAACCGCGGGGCACAGCTAGTATAAATTAAGGCAGCTGTGTGTTATTGCATTAGGATCAGCATAATTTCGGAACACAATGGCAATCGGTTTTCAGTTTTGACAGTTGAATTATAAATTATTTAGCAAAGAACATTATTTTATTTGTGTGTATTTAAAATGCATGCGAACTTCTAACGATTTCGTTCGCGTGCATTTTGGAAAACAAATTGGATTTCATGGGTTTTATTGTTTCCGCGTGGAACCCTAATTCGTTTTCTAAAATAAAAGTAGAATGGTGTCGCGTTTTCGTTCGTCGATCGAAATTTTCGTCGTCCCATCGTTTGTCGTGAAAACAATCAGTCGCACTAACGTACGGTCAGCAACAAAAGTCGATTAACACTTCAGTTTTTTCATTCTTAGTTATTGAGCAAAATATTTGTTCAAAATTGTAGCAGAAGAAAAATTTTTAGAATATAAACTCTTTGCTATTATGTGAGAAGCTGAAAAGCAGTTTATTGATAAAATTGTTGTCAATTTAATAACATGTAAAAATGACAGTGTTAATCGACTTTTGCTGCTGACTGTAGGTACATCGAGCTGATGTGCTGTCGCGCCACTGATGGTCGACATATCGTACCTACTGTCGCCCTAACATTTGTCGCGTATTTGCTTGTCGCGTCTTTGATGCGGAGTCACCTCCACTTCTCTCCGTCCAGGGCGGCAAGGGACCAATCTTTATTAAGGGGCTAACAGGACCAAAACGCAAAAAACGCAAGTTTTAGAAACAATAAATGTATATGATCGACTACAGTAAACAAATTCAAAGAAATATATGATATTCTTCAGGATATATGCTAGGTAGATAGTGTGTTGAAAACATAATACAACTTATTTGGTACGATAGAAAAAGATCATGAAGATACCTCTAAAAACATTCTTTTTACAATAAAAACCATACTAATATACAAACAATTATTATGATTTTTCGTCAGATTATTCTACAAGCAACATACTAATCTACAAAACTCTAGTGTTTTAATTTTTTAGTCCAAACAATAGATTTTTCGTAAATAGATAATTGCTTCATATTTTGCAATAAATTACCAGGGTTGTGTCATCGCGCTTCTCTTTCTTTTCTATGCAGTCCGACAGTGACCGCGCTTTAGGCACAGTAGAAAGTCATATTTATACTGTGCTTTAGGTCATGTAGTCCTATTAAAAGAATCCAACTCATCCCGCCATCTGCGTCTGCCGCAATGTCATTTATCAATAAACTGGGTCGTAAGTTTGACCCATTGATCGTCTTACCTAGATTTACCCTTATTAGTACATAACTATTTTCTAATCACCCTTTTACACTTATCATAATCAGCCTATAACTTTCCCACTGCTGGGACACAGGCCTTCTCTCGGTGAGAGCGAGTGGGCCGTAATCCACCACGCGGGCCCAATACGGGTTGGTACAAGCAATAAACTTAAAAGCGGCATTTGATTTAGCCAAACACCGGGTTAAAATATAACGTTATAAGGTACAAATACAAAGGTAAAAATGAGAAATAAAATCCATACTTTTATCCCCTTGAATAAACTACAGTCGGATGCCTAGAAGCCTGTATACGTCGTGAAACAATCAAAAGAATGATATAATAGCTCCAAGCGATTCGATTGCAATAATTATAAAAAGTCACGGGCTTTGAGAAACTCTTTGCCGTCGCTTAATTATCCATAATTATTGTAGAAGGACAAACTTTAATATTGCAATAAAACAGCTACTCTCCAAATAACAGAACAATTTTTTCTTGTCGTTGAGAATAGAATAGAATACTCTTTTTCTTTCTCTTTTTTCATATTTTCTCTTTTTCATTTTTCCTGTATTGCAAAAAAATATAAAATTCAGTCTTAAAAAAAACAGGAAATGAAACTGCTACTGAGTGTTTATAAAAACCGAAGCTCGAGAAAGTAATAATAAACCTGCAAATTATTACACTCTAGGGTAAACTATCAATGCGACTCTAAGCACAGAAGCCAATCACTTAGCGATCAAAACAATAATACCTACTCTTTTATAAAGGCTCGTAACTAAACAATAACAGCCGCACGGGTCGATGTTCAAAGTTAAGCAACGCTTGTCGAGGTCTGTCCTTGGATGGGTGACCATCTGTTATATACCGACATTTTTTTGATTGATTGTTTGTACCTTCGAAATTAAGCAAAGCCTTCGGCATTTATAGATCTTTTGACAGTCGTTATGGGTAGTCAGAAGGACGAAAGTCTGGCAACCAGTCTTACAAAGGAGTTATTGTGTTACCTAGTTACCGGATTGTGGAGATCAGATTGCCAAATCCAATATAGTTGGGTAAAAAAATATATATGCGACGACTTGAGTACCTTCTTCTTTTTTTCGCCGTGTACAAAGGCTAGGTAGATGATTACCTACCTACTCTTCTATCAAAATCAAATCAAAATCTAAAATGTTTTATTTCATTATTACACGTACAAACGCCAGCACATGAAGCTACTACAATCTGTCAAATTTCTTTAATAGATTTTCAACTTTATCGCTAAAGCGTAAGGTTCAAAGTTGATTGGGAAAATTTGACAGTTTCGGGTAGCTTGATGTGCTGGCGTCTGTACACTATACAGTTGGTTTTTTATGTTTTTTATTCAAAATCTGTATTTAAATAGCGTACATAAAGTCTACCAAACTGCATAACAGTTTGTCGGCAGTTGTTTTTGTGTAACAATGGATTACAAATATTGAAATTTAAAAAAAAAGAAAAAATAACCAAAATGATTGTGCTAAAACTTACGTATGCTAAGTAAAACTATAAAATAAAATACCTACCTACAGTCTAGATCAAAAATAAAATTAAAAGAAAGACATACATTTCACAAAAAGCATTTTCGCTATCGTAAGGTTTGTTACAGTTGGTGGCGTCCCCTTTTATTAAGCATATAAATGCCCGTGCCAGGAGGCACCGTTCTTTTATATGTCTTGCAATTAGTGTAACATTATGTAACGAAAGGTTTACGAATTCTATAAACAAACTCATTCAGACTCTTTGCTAATGTCAACTATTCACAATCGATGGATAGAAATCTAGCATTTATATAACCACTTCCTAGCTATGGTAAAGTTGGTTTCCAGTCTAACCGGATGCAGCTGAAAACCAGTATTATACATGAAGCGACTACCTCTCTGATCTGCCTTCAACAGTCAATAGATAATTACTTACGTTTTAAATGATAAATGATTTTATTTCTGTAAGTAGGTATACAGGCTTGTCCAAATAGTGATGTCTTTAAAAAAAAAACAGATTCCTCATGCCTAGGAGTATCCGAAAATACCTCATGTTATGTTCCACGATTTCTGATAGTTTAGGAGATATGAATATTTTTTTTTTAATTTTGGGGAAATTCATCGGGTAATACTTTAAAAATGTATATCTTTTTTTCGACAAGCTCTTTTTATGATTTTTTTTGCGATGGGACTATCATGAAATACCCTGTCATGTATGTATAAAAGAAATATCTTCCTAACGCAAAACACAATTTTTTTATCGAAAGTGAGAAATTTACATTGTTTCGATTTTTTTTTTAATAATAATAATTTATTTATTTCACCAAAAATAATACAACCTGTTACACATACTTATAGGCTAGTACTAGGGAGTACATAACATGGGAGCATCTGTAGCCGAACTAGGACGAGTCTTATATCTCAGCATACAGCGCCAGTCCCCTCAAAAAAGACAATAATACATATTAGCCCAAAAGACTTGCAAAAAGATGCATCAATATCTGATCTAAGATTAAAAATTGAGTATGAGGAATTTAATTTTTATTTATCGACGTCACTATTTGGACCATCCTGTATACAAACACTTTCGCATGTCAAAAAAAAAATTGTTTTTAAAACTATATTAGGTTTGTGTTTTTTATCTGACTACAATCAAAAGAAAGACCGAAACAAATTCAGATTTGAGCTTTACTAAGAAACCTGAGGGCAATTACGTTCACAGTCTGATCTCAATCTTAATCTGTCAAAAAAAACCTTAAATTTCCCTACATTTTGACAAGTTTTTGACATTTGTTTGTCGCCGAAATGAAACTGCAACTAGATTTTGAACGTTTCAAATTAAGAGAATCGGCCTTCAGCTAGCCTACCCAAAATCTTCGAACTTGGATCTTTGATGTAAATACATCAAAGATCCAACTAAACGTCAATTTGATACTTATTTGAATTGAATGAATGTCAATATCTTTCCATTCAATTCTGAATTAGAAGATGCCGGAAGTTATTCCCTTTGGATTCATTCAATTCCTTCGAAGGGAAAAGCCTGTTAATATTTTAAATGTCAAAGATATTCTTGCCTTTAAGAAATAGTTAATTTAATGAAAAATAAAAACTTTTTTACAAAAAAAATCAACCGACTTCAAAAAAAAACACTACAAAGTGATAAATAACTTTATTTTCGGAAGTCGGTGTCGTTGGTTCCGCATTTTCGTTTTTTGACACCGACTTCCGAGATTAAAGTTATTTATCACTTTGTAGTGTTTTTTTTTTTGAAGTCGGTTGATTTTTTTTGTAAAAAAATTTTTATTTTTCACATTTTAGTTGTACTTTCCCCACAAAAAAGTAAACGAAAAGATCGTTAATGTAGACAATGTAGGTAATTTTTTAGATTTTTGTTGATTTTTCAAAAACCGCTTGTCCGATTTCGATAAAATTTTCATGGGACCACTTGAGAAGTATACTCTTTCAAACAAAAGAAAAATTTTCCAAATCGGTCCAGGCGTCTTCGAGAAATCGGGGAACATACATAAAAAAAAAAAGATTCCGACGAATTGAGAACGTCCTCCTTTTTTTGAAGTCGGTTAAAAATAAGTTAAAGGCAATTTCATTCATTAATCACTAAAAAATATTCAAACGTTTTTTTTTATCACAGAATTTACGATGGCTTTAAACGATCAGAACATTAAGACCTATGCTGACACGGTTGAATCAGCAACTTTTACGCCAACGCAAAAACCACTTTACTCTTACAAACATTTGGTTCAAAGTTACGTGCTCTTTTATAGCGATGACTTTCCGAGATATATTTTATTCAGGTTGAAAAAAGGGTTCAAATATCGACGGGTTAAAAAGCTTGTGATAGCAAAAAAGGTTTATTCATCTGCCTAGGTTTTTCCCAACTAAGTTGGGGTCGGCTTCCAGTCTAACCGGATGCAGCTGAATACCAGTATTTTACAGGAGTGACTGCCTATCTGACCTTCACAAGCCAGTTATTGGGTAAGACGATACCCCTTGGTAAGACTGGTTGGCAGACTTCCGGGTACTATTTATTCTGTGCTTTCGGGCTTCTAACTACCCGTAAGGACTGTCAAAGATCCACGAATGACAGCCGGGACCAACGGCTTAACGTGCTTTCCGAGGCACGGAGGGGTCTCGGTATGTAAAGATGGTCACCCATCCACAGACCAACCGCGGCAAGCGTAGCTTAACCTGATCGGTCGACCTGTGCGGCTGGTATTATTCAGCCACGGGCCAAAAAAGGTTTATTATCTAGTACAGTTGTGTGGGAGCATCACCATAGCTATGGTAATAAATTTTGCTGCTTGTCATTCCACTCACATACAGAACCTCACCAGAATTCTCGTAGGTATTCAATCATCAATCAATAGGTATTATCTTTACCCATTGTCTATTGTATCGAAAAGTACACATCTACATACCTACTTCATGAATTAAATATTTGCAAGCATGCCATCATTACATGGCGGAATGTGTCTTTGCACGACAATTTTATAATTATATCATCTTTTGTACCTACCACATTTTATGTAGGTAAATAAACGATTTTGATTTAATTTGATACATAGGAACCATATTGGACTTAAAACATACTATAAAACAAAAGACAAATGAAATAACGCGATTGATTTTTTTTGTTATAATAAAATATAGGATCGGTATAATGCTTGAAAGTGTTCCTTTTTCACATTATTCAAAAAAACATAAATTTCCTTAAATTAAGTAAAGCAGCATGACTCAGCAACCTTACAGGGTGGCATACATCGACGCGTAAACTCTAACCTTGGATTCAGTACATAATTTTAAACCCCCTGGGTTGAAATACACACATCAAAAGTGTCTAGGGATCAAGCATTTTTATGCGGATTTCTTGAGATTGAGATGTGGCTTTGTAATAAATTTATGATTTTATAAATTTATATGGATCCTTTTTGGTGCATTTCATAATTTGAATCAGGAACTGTGAATCAAATTCGAGTAAAAGATGAAAATCAGCTGTCAATATTTTCCCTATAAAAACATACAACGCATTGAAGACATTATTAGTGCTACTGTTTCCCTACTACTGATTAAAACCAACGTTATTATGGAGCGGCGACGTCATTTAAGCAGGGAAGAAATGCTCAGAGCCGTGGGAATGATAGAAGCTGGTTCCCGGCAACGTACTGTGGCTTTAGCTCTTAATACAAGTCAGAGTGTTATCAGTCGACTTTGGACACGTTACCGAAGCACTGGTACCGTGGCTGAGCGCCATGGAGGACGGTATCGCTGCACCACACGGAGACAAGACCGATACATTCAAATCTTAACTCGAAGAGCTCCAACAATAACCGCCATGATGTTAGCCGTGAGGCTTCATCACTCTTCAGGGAACTTAATTAGCGACCAAACAGTCAGAAACCGCTTGCATGAAGTGAACCTTCATTCCCGAAGACCGCTACGGGTACCACCTATAGCAATGCACAATCGTAGGATTCGATATCAATGGGCTCTTGAACACAGAAATTGGGCAGAAGAACAATGGCGTTTCGTGTGCTTTTCTGATGAGTCTCGTTTTGGTATGAGACCGGATACAAGACGTATACGACACTGGAGAACCCCTGGACGCCAACAGCGATTAAAATCCTGCCAGGAAGTCCATCCTTATAGTGGTGGAACCATCATAGTATGGGCGGGTATTTGGATCGGCGGAAGAACTGAGTTGATTTGGATCAGAGGCAACCTCAACGCTCAAATTTATGCTGAGACGATTATATCAGACGTCATCGTTCCTCTACAAGTGCAAATCGGTCCCTTATTTCAGTTAATGCATGATAATGCACGATCGCACACCGCAAGAGTTGTAAGACAGACTCTCGCCGCAGCTAACATCAATGTCCTGCCCTGGCCTGCTCAGTCGCCAGACTTGAACCCGATTGAGCATGCATGGGATATGCTACAGAGAAGAGCTCTGCCGAATATGGAGGGTATCCAGTCGCAAGAAGACCTTTTTTTGTTGTTGCAACGAACATGGGCGGCCATTCCACAGCGTGATTTGGATGAACTCATTTTGAGTATGCCAAACCGATGTTCTTGTGTTGTTAGTGTTCGCGGTAGAAACACGGATTATTAATTGTTTAAGTTACCCAATAAAATTTTAGAGAAAACTGTTATTTCAGTCTTTTTTTCGAACTTTTGTGTTAGTGGTTCAAATGTCAAAAATCCCTTTATTAGGAAAATGGCAAATTTCTTTATTAATGCAAAGGTGACTTGGTTTATCGTTACTGTGACAAACGAAAACACTTTATTTGATGAATCCTTAAAGAAAATTTTAATTAATATCAATCAGGAGAAAAGTTATTGCAAAAATATATGTTGATCCCTAGACACTTTTGATGTGTGTATTTCGTCGGTTATCAAATAATAAATCAGCCGTTTTTTTTTTAATTGCTGAATGGCCCCGCTCTTGACCTCGATCATGCCTGATGGAATGCAATGGACATGCCCAGAAGATGCCTAAGGCACTGGAACTCCCACGCATCGACGACAGACAGCAGGCTGCTTGACGCCGGACTCCGTTGTGAGAGGGTGGTCGCAAACCAGGCGGGCGTTAGCCCTACCACCGCAAGGGAAGAATTGGCCAGTCAAATAAGGTGTTGGGTGTGACTGTCCAGGATGCGCCGAGCACTCGGTTCAGTTGAGTAACTGGCGGAAAAAACTGCGCTACACGAGGAGGCTTTTACATGCATCCCAAAAATGTTTCATAGAAAACTGCAAACTGCAATACCTGAGTATGTAACAACATTTTTTTTTTAATTACTGACGAAAAATTTCAACGTTAGGAGATTCAGAATCATGTACTTACTGAATCCATGGTTACAATTCACGCGATAGCGCCCTGCCACCTTGTCTACAAATTGTAAACACGTTAGTTTGACAACGTTTTCCATTCAAAAGATACAAGGGTACATAGAACATTTGCCCTACTACATAGCAAAGGTGACAAGACCAACGGATTATCTAAAAGGGATTAGGTATTTCAACATAACATTGACGAGCAAGGGCCGTCGGATCACGCAACGACCCGGCACTAATCGGGCCGACCAATCTATACCTCATTTGGCACTTGCACGGCTTCCCAAGAAACCTTACAACATCACTTTTTCGGTATCGCACATCGAGCACAAGAACGGATTAGCAGACTTCCGTGTCGACGTCATTACCCATAATGCGACCATCGCCTCGTTAATATTTCATTGATGCAGCGAAATTTCACCACAGGCGGAAAACGACATTGAGCAATTAGCTTAATGTCTTGCCGAAAATTACGATTTTCGAGTCATTTGTCAATTTTGTTAATAAGGAAATTGGTTAGACCGACAGTCTTCAATAACGGCTTTTAATAGTTAATCAGTTCTGCAAACGTTTCAGTCGTCTATTATTAGATTACACCTTACCAGAATCGGTACATTCTAAATTAACTATCAACTGATTTAAATATTTAAAGAAAAGCACGCTACTGACACTACTGATTTAATATTTCATGAAACAACTTTATAAGTATTAGTAGACTTACATTCCAACACCCGCAGGCAGTGGGGTGTGGAACGTGTTAATTTTCCGTAAACACGTTCCTACCATAATTTCCTAATTTAGCTCAAATCGATGGAAGTACCCTCTTTAACTGTAGTTTATATTTGATTCATAATATGAAACATCCATTTCATTATTGAGTATTACACGTAGCTAATACACTCAAATATTATAGTAAGTAGTCTCGTTCATCACGACATAAATATTGGGATGTTATCTGAACATAACCCTGAAAACGTTAAATAATATAGATAAAAATTTATAAGCAAAAAGTACTCACTCAGTTTCGTTGTTCTCGAAGATCACGCTGCCCTGAGCAGACTCGTACTGGGCACCGTTCTTCGCGGTGCCATCTTCCGTCCAATACGGCACCCTGACCTTGCCACGGGCGCCCGCTGTCCTCACGACCCTCAAATCGTAGGTCCCCACGGACTCCGTCAACTCGAAGTCCCGTTGAGGGAATGAGAACACACCAGAATGATCATCGTCCAAAATAACCACTGTTGCTGTTGACGGAGATGCTAAACAAGCCCCCCTAGGTGATGTTAAACGCACGTAAAAATGCTCGTCTTCTTCAAAGACGTCGTCGTCAATCACTTGAACGCTGAAGGTCTTTTCTGTCTCCCCGTGCTTGAAGGTCAGGGAGCCTGCGGCGGCGACATAGTCTGACCCGGCCTCTGCTGTGCCATCCTCGGTGGTGTACTGCACTGTCACCTCCACGTTCAAGTCACCAGCTCTCACAACTCTCACATCGAAGGCTCCACAGTTCTCCATCACGGTGTAGTGGTCCGGATCGAAGCGGACGTTTGGCCCGCGCGACTCAAGTGATAAAGATCCTGACTCTCTCCGCTGCAACTCTGCCTTCACTTCGCTCAGATCACTTTGAGCTCGTTCAGATATTTTTTTAGAGAAATCACCTCCGCCTGTCATTTTGCGGGTGGCAGCAACTCTGTAGAATGCCCTCGACTTCGGACCTCGTGACATCAACGTCTCTAGAGCCATTCTTTCCACCGTTTCTAAATCTTCTTCTGGATGTTGTCTTCTTAATTCTCTAAGTACTGTTACATATTCTCTTCTAGACTTTTCTTGTTCTCTTCCTTCATCGTCTTCGGAGAGGAAATCATCTCCTCCTGGCTTTAGAGCCATTTCGACGGAACCATCACCTTCACCTTCTACAATAACTCCTCTTTCATTTACTCTGTATCCTTTCTTCAGATACTTATACATGAGTAACCGACGGTCGGCGATGTACGCTGTTAAGACCGTCGCGGGGAAGAAGAGAAACGTAACAAGTCCTTCCCAAACTTCGACTTCGTTCGGTGAGATGACAGCTAGTATGAGATAGAGCCACACATACGCAAAGATGGACCACGTAGCTGTCACAAGAAACACTCTAAGATGTTTGATCTTCCTAACTTCGCCATCTGGTATCACACAAACACAGATGGCTATGATCACAAACAAGTTATAAGCAGCTGAACCCACGATGGTACCGGGTCCTAAATCTCCAGCTTCGAAGTTCTTCCCAGCTATTTCAATTACAGACAATAAGATCTCAGGTGCACTAGAACCTAATGCCATCAAAGTTAAATTAGCGACGGTTTCGTTCCATACTCTAACGACAACGATCTGTTCGCTGCCGTTTCGTCGCACGCGCACCTCCTTCTCTCTGGACGTTATCACTTCTATGGCAGCCATAAATCTATCGGAGACGATGGACACTCCGATGAAGAGGTACATGAGGGAGAGGAAGTAGATGACACCTCGGAAGGCGATCTCGTAGGTGGGTACATCCTCAAGGGGCCTCCACGCAGGGAGGACGAGCCCATCAGCACACGCGAGGACATGGTGGGGGGTAGTATTGCGCGGAGCGAGGCGCGCAGACGGCTCGGCGCGTGTCACCACGCAGCAAGCCGCGATCGCGGCGAGCGCGGGCCGCATGCCGCGTAAGTGGCGGCGTCCGGCGCTGCACGAGCCCGGCGCCCGACTAAGCGTCGCGACCAAACGACGCCCCGCCCCTCACCCCGCCGTTTCCGCGTAGCACAGCGCCCGAATCTACAGTAGGTCGACTTCAAACAAACCGGGGACGAGATTTGGTGGACCAAGTTTATGTCAACATTTGAGTTGGAACTGTCAAAGTCTATAACTGTTGTTTAGCGGTGGCCTGTAATCCGATACTGGGGTCATCTGTCAAATCATTTTCTGATCTACTTTTTGGCTTGCGTAGGGAGAATTTTTGTTTGTAATTCTGGTTTTCTTGGTGAATAACAGTGGGCTGTTAAGCCGCAGAGCAGTTTCTACACGGGCACGTTCCTTCACCTTACTTGATAGAGTTTTATTGTCGTTGTGGGCCGTAAAGTTGACGGTGGAAAAAAGCTTATTAGACGATCCAACGGAAGGGGACTTATTAAAACTTAGTTTTGAGCACAGTTATGTTTTAAACGACTGTAGAAGTTCATTAGAAGTAAAGTTAGTGTCCCTGAAAGTTGAAGTTATGTAGATGGAAATATGTGACTTGTTTAACTGGAGTCGTATAAGACTTTTTTTTGTTATGTAAAAGGTACTTCTTCTTAGCTTGTCGATGTTAATCTAAATGGACTCGGCCTAGAATTCGGCTACTTATTTGGCGCCATCACCAGCGTCTATCAGTTCCTGTAACGTGCAGCTGACAGGACACGAAGGACACGATAATAAGGTACTGAGTCTGTAACAGGAAGAAGGTATTCATATAAGGGTTTTCTGAGTACGAAGAGAATGATGATAGAACAGAAGTATTCATTTCTTGAATAAACAATTGAATTATCAGAAAGCCAATTCTTGTAATTTAAAACGTTTCAAAATGTAGTCACAGTCTCATCTCGGCGACAAACAAATGTCAAAAACTTGTCAAAATGTAGGGAAATTAGAAGTATTTTTTGACAGAATTGAGACTGAGATCAGACTGTGAACGTTCTTCAAATTACGAGAATTGCCCCTCTGGTCGGCTGCGTCCACCTGTACTTATGCGTGGAAAGACTTGGTCACTGTGTACATGAAATAAACGATACTCAAGCACTAAAACCAGGGACAATTTCTTAGATATGTGACTAGAAGATTGTAGTCACTGTAGCTTGAGATTAGGTCATAATCTGTCTAGCCTTTTCCCAACTATGTATATTGAGATCGGCTTCCAGTCTTACCTTTTGCAGCTGAATATCAGTATTTTACATGAAGCAACTAACTATTTGACCTCCACAACTCAGTTACTGGGTAAAACGATAGCCCTTCATCATCATTCATTCAGATCATTCTTCTAGGTACACCATCGCATAAATATCTCGTTTACAAGAGCTTAAGCGCAGATCTCAGACGTAGCTTCAGTGAGGGCAAATACCTCGTCTCACTTACTGGTTGTCACACTATCGGGCTTCTGACGACCCGTAACGACTGCCAAAGATTCACGAATGGCAGCCGGGACCAACGGCTTTACGTGCTTTCCGAGGCACGGAGGGGTCTGGATGTAAAGATGATCACCCATCCACGGACCAACCGCGGCAAACGTAGCTTAACCTGATCGATCGACCCGTGCGGCTGTTATTACTTGGCCACAAGACTCTCTTAACTATGAGTTGAGAAAATCAGTTTCTTTTTGTTTCATCGTGTTCAGATAGATCCATTACGTCTGAGAAGTTACCTTCATCTTAGCGAATCTCATCATCAAATTTTTATTTGTTCCTGAACCCATTTGTGAGTCGCAATAAATACTTTTTCTTTCTTTCTTTCTTTTCTTTCTTTCTTTCCTTTCACGTCTGCGAAGTTTCGCTAACTAATTTAATTTGACCCTGTGTAATAATAACATAATAATACCAACCTATTATTGTGTGGGACAATAATAGGTTGGTATTATTATGTTACATGGCAAACGCCTATTCACATAGAGAAAAGGCACGAGCATTGAACACTGGTCGCTTGCTCAAGGCGGATAAGCGATTTCAGAAGTCCAGTTCCCTAAAGATATTACCCTTCAGCCCTTCACCGATATCGACAAAAACACAAAAAAAACACGGGGTTCGGGGAACCCCCGGCAAGAACGAAGTTCAAAATAACAAACCAAGATGGCGGCCGCGAAAATTTCAAAATGACGAAAATTTTGCATATTTTTGCAGGCTCCATCTTGGAGTTTCATTTTGACGTCACTATCGGTTTCAGCACTCTCGAAAACCACGAAAATTACACCCATGATGAAAAATATGAAAATTTTCGCAGCCACCATCTTGGATTTTTTTTTATTTTTTTTTTTGGACCCTCGAAAACCATGAAAACTATCTCTCTCTCTCTCTCTGCCTCTTTCTATTATATGTAATTAAAAGTCGCATGGCATAACGCTTTTTCGTTACATGACGATTTTTACCAGTTTACTCCTACCGCAAGCTTCGTTGAAGAACTTCGTCCCAAAGAGGGTCAACCCTGACATTATTGTACCCAAGTACCGAAAGAAATATTCTTGTAATCAGAATTAATTCATCGTAACGGTTCAGTGGGTCTTATTCCAACACGCAAGTCTTCGATCGACGTCAAGAACCTCGCGTTTTGGTCGAATTGGTTCAAGGGTAAAAAGAATAACATTATTTCAGGACATAAATAAAGAAAAAATACTGCTAAGATAAAATGCTGGTTACTCTTATAATTGTATCAAAAGTTATTGACATTGTGGGCTTAGCACGAACGCGCGGAGTAAACTTAAAGTGAATTGGAACGATTTTAAAATTAATACCTACTTGTTTCGCACAAAATACTTATTTACTTAGTTTCAAGATTTTATTCTAGGTGATTCTGTACTTGACGCAAAAATCTATAAAATTCAAAGTCCTGACTGAATGATATATCAACGCACAGCCTGAACAGCTGGTCCTAGAGACATGAAATTTGGAGAGCGTGTTCTTTGTGAAGAGTAGGTATCCAATAAGAAAGGGTTTTTCGAAATTCCACCCCTAAGAGGGTGAATGAGGAGAGGGTAAAATTTCACGCGGACGAAGTCGCTGGCAAAAGCTAGTCCAAAAAAAAGTGACATGAGTGGTGTGAAGTGAGTGTTCTCAAAAAATTTATTCGACCTTCTTACACAAAACGGTCCAAACGGGAATGTACCTTTATACGGAAAGGTTGATTTTTTTTGCGAATTCTAAGTTGGTCCTATAGTAAAAGTTGTTAATATTGATGAGTAGAACACCCCCTTAAATTTTGTCGCATGTTTTCAAAGTCAGCCTGTATAAACCTCTATTGTAAGCACTGTCATGTAAGCTCATTATAAATATTTTTCGTAAATTCCTTCTTCCTTGTCTTTAAAACATTTTTGTGGTTAACTGACAATCCTATAGAAAAATGAAACATGAAAAATAACGTTCCTTCTTACGAGGTAGATAGAGGTACAGATGCCAGCACATCAAGCTACCCCCAAACTGTCAAATTTTCCCAATCAACTTTGAACCTTATGATAACATCTATTAAAGAAATTTGACAGATTGTAGTAGCTTGATGTGCTGGCGTCTGTACACGAGGCATTGTGCGATTCACAGGTGTCTCGGGTTGGTTGGTGCCTTGCCGGTTTCCTCACGAACTCTGTTTCCCTTCATCGTTTTGTGAGGCATGGTGATTAAATAATTTAGACAAAGTAAAGTAAGTGCCTGCTTCGATTCGAACCCCCGGCCTACTTACAACTCGTACTTCGTGGTAGTAGAAAAGATTGCCGACAAGTTTGTAGTACGGTCGAACAAGCTATTTGGTATACAGGCAAAAATATTCATCTTTCCACTACACAGCCAATATTTAGTTTTATTTTGTGCGTTATAACTTTTTCAGCTTATAGCATCCTTAATTAACTAGAGTGGTATAAAAGAATTGACTAACTCAGCACACCATTGTTTAAAACGAAGACAGGCTGGTTAGGGAAAATACGCGTAGGAAAGACCTTGGTAACAAAATCATCCCGCGTTTTGCTATTGTTAAACATAGTCCGCAGTATCAGGCAGTTAAGATATTTAATAAGCTACCGCTAGAATTGAAAAGCATACTGTACACAAGCTCATTTAAAGCAAGACTCAAAGCATTCCTGTTAGAAAGATGTCTCTACTCATTAGATGATTTGTGATTGAATTGACTTGTTGCTATTGAAACGGACATGTAATTATTTGTATATGGTGTTATACTGTGTTCCGTGTGCATACCTATGACTTTTATTTTTTGATTATTGTTTTCGTTTAATTTGCTATTAATTTATTGACATTGGGTTTTTATTTTTTTTTGTTTGCATGGTATTATACAATTTTATTGTTTTATAAAATCATATTTTCTAATTTAAATTGAATTGCATGTATTCTTATAATGTTTGTACTTACGTCTAATTATGTTGTTAATGTTAATGTTTCATGCTGGATTATATTCGAACGCAATGTGAATTGTTACTGAATAAATTGAATTGAATTGAAAAAAAAAAAAAGCAGTTGTAAGTTAACTGCCTGTATACCAAATAGCTTGTTCGACCGTACTAAGCTTAGGTAGAACTAACCACAGAAAACCCTTACTTCCGTCACATATATGCCCGAAAAAAGTCTTTTACGATATTAATAAACGATACTGGCTAGCAGCCACAAAATTCTTAATCGCCCCTATTGTGGAGAAGTCGGATAAAGTTGGTGTGTCCAATATACAACGATTAAATACATTGTACGGAACACGCGAGCGCGTCCGAGACACGCGAGAGCACTTGGGCTTACACTTTTAATGACATCAGTACTGGTAAGTAGTTAACTGGTTTATTATTAAAACTAGCTGCGTCCCGCGGTTTCACACGCGTAAGTTTCGAGTTTCTAATATTATAATTCAATCATGATTCGGAAGACACGTGGCGCCATCTATAATCATAATAACGTTATTGTTGTTTTCCTCGGGAACAGCACTTTTTTTCGGGATGAAAGGTACCCTATGTCCAGTTCTGTACACCTGACAACGTATATGCAAAATGTCAGGATAATCGGTTCAGTGGTTTAGGCGTGAAAAGGTAACAAACAAACTTACTTTCGCATTTATAATACTAGCTGCGCCCTGCGGTTTCACCCGCATAAGTGTCGATCCCGTGGGAATATCGGGATAAAAAGTATCCTTTGTCCTTTCCCGGGACTCAAGCTATCTCTATCCAAATTTCATCTAAATCGGTTCAGCGGTTTAGGCTACAATCTGTCAAATTTCTTTAATATTTTCAACTTTATCGCTAAATTATAAGGTTCACAGTTGATTCGGAAAATTTGGCAGTGTCGGGTAGCTTGATGTGCTGGCATCTGTACCTATATTGCAAAAGTTCACTGTCGGAGTTCATTTATTTGTCCAATGCATATTTTTATTCGTTCTTAGGGCCGATTTATCAATCATTAGATAACTTTTACCTTAAGAATCATACCCGACATAGCCCGAAGAATTGCCAAACTTAAGGCCAGGTATTCCCAATTTTACATCACTTTGATTTAACAATAAACAAAGAAATCGTGATTTTTTAAATCGAAAAAAAAAACTTGTTCTAGTTTACTTTATGTATTTTGACAATTTGTGGTTCAAAACACGATATCGAAAACTTCACTCGATCAAAAAAAAATCCGAAAAACAGGCTTAATCGATATTTTTTTTATGTTTTTCTTGTTTTACTCATAGTTTATAAATGTTTTACTACTAAAAAATCATATCTAAAAAAAGGCAATAACGTAGAGAAAAGTAATTTGTGGTTGCATTTTACAAAATAGCTTAATTCTTTTAATAATAAATTATTATATAACACAGCGGCTCGCGTTCGTCAATATCCAGCTTTATAACCACTCATACCTTGAACCGCTCTGCCGCCCGGCCCCCGACAGGACCCCGATTCAGTATTTGTCAGTACCGCTTCGGCTATCAGACGGGGAACCCGTGTCACTTTGCTTGCGCTCAAAAGACCCGATTGACAACGTTTTATGTTCTGAAGAAATTATGTAATAAAGTAAAATGAAATATAGATGTAAAATATAAGGCCTCGTATTTTTATTTTTTCCAAATTTTGTAGTTTTCATTCATAAAATAATTTTTGAAATGGTTTAAAATCGTAATCTCATGTCAATGTCAAAACATTGTCAGAAATTTAGGGAGGTAAACGTACCTATTTTAGACAGTTCCCAATGTGTAATGGTGTTTTCAATATATTCAGCAAAACTATTTTTATAAATATTTTATCTTTTTATTGATACAGGGTGTAAAAAGACTTATAGCCGTCGTACATCAAACTAAGTAAGATTGCACAAAAGATCTGTGACAAAAGTAATTGCTGGAAATCGACTTTAATTTTTGGTGTGAAATTTTGCTGTATGCGCACTACCACAAACAGCAAATTTTGCACCCGCATGTAACTGTACAGGGGTCCTGGAGGTATTTAAAGTTGTGTTATAATATCAAAACTTGTTTTCGTAAAAAATATCGTTTATGCTCACTAGTTCCTTCGCGTAGTTCCTTTGAAGGAACTACTGAGAATTTTTGGATCAGTAGTTCCTTTGCAAAAGCTGAAGGAACTACTGAGACTAGATATTTCCTTTAGCAGTTCCTTTGAAGGAACTACTGAGAACTTTTTGATCAGAAGTCCCTTTGCAAAAGCTGAAGGAACTACTGAGACTAAATAGTTCCTTTGAAGGAAATAAACATATATAATGCTGCCCGCTGCTGCCGCATGCAGGACCGTAGGTTCGGTAGGAAAAGAAAGAGAAGCGCGATGACACAACGGTGGTAATTTATTGCAAATATGAAGCTATTATCTATTTACAAAAACTATTTAATAAAAAATAATCCATCACTGAATGCAGTTTGGCATCAGAAATTTAATGGTATATTTTTAATTATAATTAAAAATAAAATACTTTTACAAAGCATTAAAGTAAAAATACTTGCATACGAAATTGTTCCATAGACTCTTACCACACCTCGGACACTCCATACAACGCTCGCAAAATAATTACCTATTACTACTACATAAACAAATGAAAATGCGAAATCTTACAAACAGTTTATGTAAATACGAATTCGGAAAAGCATCACAATATCCAACCATCGTGATTAAAACTCAAATAAAACTTTTAAATCGCATAATTGTGTGTTCGTATCAGCAATACAGCGCTGCGGTTCGCGAGCGCCCTTGCTAAAGAGTCGGCGACGAATACCTCGAAGTGCGGGGTGAGGTGCGGTATAATACCCGGCACGTAAGTTGGCAAGATATTTTGTAGTGGGGGAAGTTCGCGCATGCACAATTTCATACATTTTTACATGCGCGAACTTCCCCCACTACGAAAAATCTTGCCAACTTACGTGCCGGTAACTGTATCTGATATGAGGTCGAGGAAGGGAGTGTCCTTTCTGTACGTAGTACTATTAAGTATTCTGTGCTCTTACTGATAAGGAGCATGATTGCATTTGCGAAAACAAACGCGGTTGTTGAACTATTTGAGTACCTACGTACTTGTGTCCGTACTTGGAAGCAAATACCTGGTGTAAAAACCCGGTCGCATAAATACGTACCTTCCCTACTCGCCCGATCACACGTTTCCGTAACGCGTTCGCCAGTTTACTCCCCAAGTCAAGCGCGCCTAAAGAAGTTTCACTTCAAAAAATTTTTGAAAAAAAATACCGACTCCCAAAAATACTACAAAGTGAAAAATAACATTAATTTCGGATGTCGGTGTCTTTGGATTTGTATATTACTTTTTTGCCACCGACTTCCGAAATTAAAGTTATTTTTAGTTAAAAATCTTATATATCCAAAAAATGTATGTAATGTGCCGTCCATGAAACATGGAATAGAAAGTGAAACAACTACCATGGAACAACTAGCATCACAATTTAATATTAAAAAAATAGAGCCTTGTGGTCTTTTTATTGATAAAGAGTTACCTTTTCTAGGTGCAACTCCGGACGGAGTTGTGCAGGGAGAAGACACAATAGTAGAAATAAAGTGTCCAATTTTTGCATTCAGGACTTCGTTGGACGATGCAATAGATTAAAAAAAATAAGGTTTTGGAGGAAAACGAAAGATGGACTTTCCATAAATTTGAAACATCTTTGGTACATTCAGGTGCAGGGACAACTACACATAACTGGTAGAAAAAACATGTATTTTTGGCGTATGATCGGGATGTAAAAATCATATCAAAACTGAAATTATACAGAAAGACGATCATTATTGGGCAAAATTCATGAGACCTAAATTAACAAATTTTTACTCATCCATCATACCTACATGTTGCCAGAGTTATGTGATACCAGACATACACGGAACGTGGAAATTAGGGATTTAAGGGAATTCACATAAATGTTCTTGCTTTCGTCATTCTCCTCCTCTTGATTCTTTTTTTTTTAATTTAAATGTTTTCATTAAAAATTAAAAATTTTTTCCTTGACAGTTTGTGCAATAATGATGTGTCAATTACATTGCTGGTGCTTGTACTTGCTGCGTTTTCGGCTAAAGCTTCTGGCTCGTTATTAATATTAATGATTTCCCTGATGTACGAGGAAAGGAATGACGTTCTGGTCATATTCCGGTTTTCAAGATATAAATCTATTTCTGACAGACTCATGACACACACACACACACACACACACAGATACGTCAAACTTATAACACCCCGTCGTTTTTGCGTCGGGGGTTAAAAACAACTTATTTTAAAATTCGTTCTATTCCAAACCTCCGTTAAAGCCAAAATGTATGAAACTTTATAATTGACATCAGTCATTCCGATGACGTATTATTATGCGTTATAACCATTGCGTGCTCTTGACAGTGCTGGGTTGCCAGCTGTTTTAGAACCCAATGGCTCGCGACGATTGGAAAAGACCAGACAGATTGACCATAATGCCTTAGAAGTTAGGTCGGCCTTTGGTGTGTGATGCAACATGTATCGACTACCTTGCGCCACCCCATCTTCCTATTACGGTTGGCTGTGCTAGTGCGATTACTGCGGGTGCAGAAAACCTCAAACAGCGCAAATAGATACTCTAATCTTATTCCGACTTATATGTACCAGCCGTTTGGGGCTGATACACTAGGGCCATAAGGTCCGAGTGCCTACTTAATTTTTCGAGAAATCGCCAAGCGATTGGTCGACTCTTCACGTGACCAGAGGACTAGCCTATTTTTTGGCCAAAGATTCAGCAAAAAGAAAGTAATTTTAAGGCTTTGTCATGGCAAAGGATTTTATTACTAATCAAGTTATTTTGAATCTTATTTCAATGAGTTTAGAATTCATGTTACTTTATTTCGATACCACGATGCCGGGA